>JAHZTW010000001.1:454192930-454393617 GCA_020283515.1 Alliaria petiolata | reverse complement strand
GGGGGGGGGGGGGGGGGGGGTAAAGGTGCTTGAGGGATTATATATATAGATAAACATTGCCTAAGAAACTAAAATTCACCTTTGATTTGCAGGACAAGTTTGGTGTGAGGTCAATCAGGGACAACAACGACGAGCTAATGGGTGCTGTGTACCTACAAGTTAGTATCATCAGTCAAGCGCTTATCTTCGTCACGAGGTCAAGGAGCTGGTCGTTCAACGAACGTCCTGGGGCGCTTCTGATGATTGCATTCGTCATTGCACAACTGGTAAGAAACATCAAATACTCATTTTTTCAGGAATTCTATTAGGTACCCGTTGAGAATCATTTCACTCTTCCTCCCAAATGCAGGTTGCGACTTTGATTGCAGTGTATGCCGACTGGACATTCGCAAAGGTGAAGGGTATCGGTTGGGGATGGGCTGGTGTGATTTGGATTTACAGTATTGTAACGTACTTCCCACAAGACCTTTTGAAGTTTGCCATTCGATACATCTTGAGTGGAAAGGCTTGGGTCAGCTTGTTTGACAACAGGGTACACACAACTTACTCTCTCTCTGACCGCTCTTTTTACATCCTGATGGTGAAAAACATTATGCTAATGTAATTGCTTCTGCTGTTACTTTAACAGACGGCTTTCACGACCAAGAAAGACTACGGTATTGGAGAAAGAGAAGCTCAGTGGGCACAAGCTCAGAGGACACTTCACGGTCTGCAGCCAAAAGAAGAGGTCAACATCTTCCCAGAGAAAGGAGGTTACAGAGAGCTGTCTGAGATCGCCGAGCAAGCCAAGAGAAGAGCCGAGATAGCTAGGTAAGTACATACTTGATTGATCGATCTCAACGAAAACTGGAATTGTTGCGCTTGATTCTGATGATCTTGTGAATGCTTTGATCTTATGTTGTGACAGGCTTAGGGAGCTTCACACACTGAAGGGACACGTGGAATCAGTCGCAAAGCTAAAGGGCTTGGACATTGATACAGCAGGACATCACTACACTGTGTAGTTGCAGCAGTTGGCACAACACAAACATTACCAAAACCAACCCATCATGACTCTTTTGTTTTTGTCTTCACAAATCGCTCTTTTTTTTAAGGTCATTACAGTAGAGGGAAGAGAACTTTGTGTATTGCCATAACTCTCTCCCAAAAACTCTCTTTTATTGTTAGTCATTGTTCCTACTAAACTTGTACTCTCCAGCTTTTGCAAAATTTGCCTTTGAAGAAACAAGGCTTGTGCCTTGTGTTTTGGCACTTTGGCTTCACCCATTTTTTTAATGGCCTAATGTGAGCTTATTACTCTCTCGTCTCCGTTTTTGTTTGATTGTTAAGTTTCATTTTGAATCTAATATATTATTTAGTTTCATTCTTAAAACATTGATATATATATATATGACAAAGATCAAGATTGTGAGATGATACATTGAGATTGTAGTGGGGTTTGGATAAGTCAATAATGACTTCAAGACACGTGCAAAGATATGGATGATGACTTCAAATCACCACACTTGCTCTTTGTAATCTTCTGATAGGGAACCTCTATTATGTCATTATTTCTCGATTTTGTTTTTCCCACTTTTTCCAAACCTTGTTAAGAATTGCCATTTGTATTCATTGAAAAGTTATTATTAGCCTTTATTTTACTCGTGTTGGCACTTCTTATTAATTAGAGCCATAAAACAAATTCATAAAAAAAAAACAAACTCATCATCTACTGCGTCAATTATAAAATGATGGTGACTATATATATGATGAGTTTGTTTTTTTTTATATATGAAACAAAAAGAATATTATTACTCACAAATAATAAAGTTGAAAGATAAATTGCCTTAAACAACCCCATTTTAAGTTTTCAGTTCAATTATAGACCTAAAATTTTTGTTAATCACTTTTAGCATTATTAGGAAGGTGTTAGACAGATTTAGGAAAACTGTCATAACTCAATTTAGTAAGCTGTTAGACATATTTAGTAAAACTTTCCTAACTTTAATGAAAATTTAGGAAGCCGTAAGGAAGACATTAGACACATTTAAGAAGGATTTCCTAACTTTAATGAAAACTATTTATGAACAAACAAGTTTATAGCGCTATTTTTGAAAAATAAACTTTATTTTGTTCTCTTTAAAAAATTGCCCAAGTTGAAATTCAATAGTCTCTTCTTGACTCATCACAAATAAGTAGAGTCAGTCGGCGCAAAAAAAAAAAAAATTTAGGTTTCTCTTTGTTTTTTGTATACTTTGAAATATTAACTAAAAATAAAGTAATAATTTTTTTGAAGGAAAAAGAAAGAAGACAAACACTTGCTGTTTTTGGATGTATCACAACTAACAACAGCTTCAAATCAAAAAGTGTAAACACGAACAAATAAATTGATTATCATTAACCACACTTCACATTTTTCACATATTTAACTTGATTACACTAATACACTATATTGTTGGGGGGGGGGGGTAATAGATGTATAAGCTTCTAAATTTCAAATTTAACCAAATTGAATTTCTAGATTCCTGCCTTGTGATTATATCCTTAATCCTTATTTATAAAAAGAAAAAAACCCCATGTATTTATTTTATACTTCTTTTCTTGAGAAACAAATCAAAGGAAAAAGAGAGCTAATTTAGCTTTAAGGAAAAATATGTTAGTTTAAGAAAATAAAATTATGCTATTCGTAATCAGAAGTAAGAAGAAACCCCATTATGATATAAGTTCCTTCTCTTGAAGATTAATACAAAAAAAAAAAATAGCTAACTTTCTTTGTTTGATTTAAGGACAACGAATGTAAGAAAATCATTTATATATAATTTTCAAGAAGTGTTATCTTCAACGAGAGATTTTAGAACAATCATCTGCAACTCGAGACATACAATGTAGCTTCCAATCTCACTCAACATCTCGTCCATGTTCATCTCTTCTCCACCTGGCAAAAGCTTTTGCAATTCCTTCAATCTCTTCTTGATCTCTACTCCTTCTTCTTCACCGTCTTGTTTACTGTTAGATATTTCTGGAATCTTGGAAGAATAACTAGGATCTTCATGTGCGGACGATAATAGCTTGTGTTGAAAGAAACGGCTCCACGCGAATTCTTGAGCAGACAGAGCCAAAGCCATGTCTACTTCATGTTTCACGGTTTTTTCGAAACTTTTGTGGTTGTTTTTTGAAGAGGGTTTGTTCATGCTGATCTTCTTGAGAGCTGGAACCAAGTGACTCGCGTATCTTCTCGCGAAGACCGCCTTAGGGTTCTTGTTTGGTTGGAGAGAAAATACTCGTTTTCTCTTGTTTATAGTTTGCCTCTCCATATTTTGTTTTGCTTCGTAGAAAGTTTACAAGGGAAATACTTACATATATAGCAAAAACTCACAATATGTGCAGGGGAGNTCGAGCTTAGTCAGGCAAAAGTACTTGGTCGGCAAAATAACATGAGAGAGAGAGAGAGAGAGAGAGAGAGAGAGAGAGAGAGAGAGATACTACGATTGGTATAATGATGATGGGTTTGATGATGTGGGGCAAAGGAGTAATGCTATAGGTAGAGCTCATGTGTTTTTTGACATGAAGTTATTTTTTGAAGTTATTTTTGTGGATTTTAATGAGCATATGTTTGAGAATTATACTAGTATGTAAAATAAAAACATACAAAAAAATTCAAGAAGATTTAAAATTGTGATAAGTGAGATTTTCATATGGTTCGTGAAACCATGATATGAATTAGACACATTTTTTCAATTAGAGAGAGAAAAAGAAAAAAGAAGAAGAAAGTGAATAATGGGTGAATGAAGAAAAATAACACATGGAGGCACATGGAAGAGCTCTAAATTTGGATGCATCATACCTACCCTAAAAGAGAGGAGGCTTGAGTTCCCTCTATACCATGTGACTCCATTGCCAGAATATGAAGACATCAACACTCAAAACCCCACCTCATATTAATATCTTCACATGTCATCTCTCTATACACACCCACATACTTGTATAGCTGCATATTAATTGTATGAGTTTGTGTATGTATGCATGTGCATGTGTGTCCTTGATTTTACCCATTTGTTTTTTTCTTTGTCATTTACCTCTACTTTAACCGGTTATGTTGATTGAAACATTTTTCACAAATAGTTCATTGGATTCCGGTAAACAATCTAGTATCTGGTGGGCGAGATCATACAAAGGGGAAGTTAACACCTCTAGTTCTAACATTGTGAGTCATTTTATGCAAAACTTATAGTTTTTTACAATATTTTTACTACGGTGAATTCACCTGATAGGTAATTACTAACTACTAATTAAATAATTAAATAGTTTGACAAAAAAGATAATTACTAATTAGTTTAAAAATTATCCATTTTATTATTTTAAGTTTCCATTAGATTTTAGACGATACAATATAAAAATGCACTTTCAAATAGTCTAATGCTTAGTAATAATTATATACATATATAATATGATTAGGGGGCACGCGCGTGGCTATAATAAGTGAGTTTGAGAATAATAACTATTAAATTAAATTTTAACTAAATCGTACCTACTGATCAGTGAATATATGTATCAAATTTCTTAATGGGTTCGAGTCTTGACCATCGAGGAATTAAAATGGCGACATTGTCAGATCTCTACGATACCCCGTTCCGCGGTTTTATGAATGGACTTGCTCCTTGATCTAGTCGGGTCCCGCAAATGTACCAGATACCTGAGTTATAAAAAAAAGGAAAGAATATATGTATTTTGAAGAAAATAGTTTAATACTAATGTATTATTCTATATATTATATCTAAATTAAACATAGTAATGGCTCGTTTTTTTTACCATGTGTATAATAATGAACTAAATTAAATTTGTGTATATTTAAAATATTAAAAAAAAAACTTTTTGCATGCCATCAATTAAGTCTCATATTGACATCAGAACTATCAAAGTAAATCCCCCAAATAATGTAGACCAAGACAAACAATATAGTATAAGTTTCAATTTAATGATATGCATAATCTGAAGTACATGTTTGTAAGAACTTAAAAAAAAAAAAAAAAATTCTTAATTGCATAAAAACTACTCCCACCAATTGTTAAGCTCCTTAAACTTAATCTGAAATTAGACACTTTCCCAAAAAATTGTAGTCTTCCTAAATTTTCTCATTGCCTCTTCCTTCAAAATAGCCTAAAAAAAAACCAGTGGTCAAATATCTAGTCAGTTTATATTATATATATGTATAAATCAAATCATCATCATCATCAATCTCACAACAACAAATCCAAATTCACACACACACACACATACACAACAAAATGTCTACAAAATATATCCTGTCTCTTATACACATCTAGATGTGTATAAGAGACAGCTCTTTTCCTTCAAAATAGCCTAAAAAACCAGTGGTCAAATATCTAGTCAGTTTATATTATATATATGTATAAATCAAATCATCATCATCATCAATCTCACAACAACAAATCCAAATTCACAAACACACACACATACACAACAAAATGTCTACAAAATATATCTTTTTACCTTTCCTTCTCGTAATCATATTTGTCTCTTCATCTCAAGCAAGTCGTCAACTCTGGGACGGTGGATTTGGCGGGTTTTTCGGACCCAAACACGGGATTCCCGGGTTTCATGAAAATGGAGATGTGATGAATCCAACACACACATGCACGGCGCAAGGACCTTGTTACGGTAAGAATCTGACGTGTCCCGCCGAGTGTTACAAATCATCCAACGTTGAAAAGCAGGGCTACAAAAGCACCAACAAGAGCGGAGGATGCTCAATGGACTGCACGCAGAAGTGTATCGCGTATTGTTAATTTGTACATATGTATTATTACATGTTCTTGTTACTTTATGCTATCTTATAGTCTATATATATATAAATATGATTAAGACGCCATTTGTATTGGAGTGGAGAGTTTGTTTCTCCCTTTGTATGGATTTTGATTTATTAGCTTTCTATCATTCTATATATGTACATGATATGTTTATGAATAAAAGAAAATTTTGCGTTTCTAAAGTTGTGTGAGAGATTCTCTAAGTCTTATGATCTGATTCAAACGGAAGATGTGAACAAGACGATTTAGAATTTTATTTTATAGGAGTTCCATTTCACAAACATGAATTAAACATTAGCATCACATGGCTATATATTTCGTCAAAGCCATTAATCAGATCTGTAAGCATATTTACGTCATACAAAAAGTAAAAAGTCTCACAAACGTTAAGAATCAAGGCACACTAACTATGGAGAACGCCTTCATATATATATATATATTCTTTGTTTTTCAAAAAAAAATGATATTTGGATTGCGGTGACCGCGTTAAATGGTATTAGATCATCATTCGTGTTTTGTGAAAGACAGTTACATATCGTTTTTCCGTTTTACAGTTAAAAGTGTCGTTCTATAGTTTTTTTATTTGGAAAAAATATTAATGTTATTTCAAATTGTCAATAGAATTCAAATTTGTAATTTATTCTTGACTGAAAGCTATATATTTTATTTTTTTGAATTTACTTCATCATCAGTTAATTGGTGATACATTGAATATGGATATATTTATATATTTTAAATAACTTTTGGACGTGTTAAAACGATTGTTTTTTGTGAGACAAGGAGTACGATCGATTCTTTGATGATATGGGTAGCTTAAACAAAATATATACGAAAATTTCAAAACACATTCTTTGTAGCATAATCCACTATCACCAATTATCAAGTTGACTAAATTAAATTAAAGATTCTCCTCCCCCCCCCAAAAAAAAGAAGAAGGGTGTAGTAGTATCCCTTGATTTACTCGTTACCCCTTTCTTTCAAATAGCCCTTTTAATATTCTTCATAGGATCAATTTCAAATTTAAACTTAAAACTTCCGGCCTCTTTTATATAACTAAATTTAAATGGATCTTACTTCTTCTCTTCAATAAATATTTCCTCTTTTTAGTTCTCTGTTATTTTATTATAAAAAAAAAAATGGTTGAAGGAATATTGGCTAAGGCTTTTTGGGTTGTTGCTGCCACCGTGTTTGCAGCAGCTACGGTGGTTTTCGGGCAACAAACGCCGTGTTACTTCATCTTCGGAGACTCAACTTTCGATAGTGGCAACAATAATGACTTGGAATCCAAGGCAAAAGTCAACTATCCACCTTACGGTATTGACTTTCCCCAAGGCCCGACCGGGAGGTTTACAAATGGTCGCACTATCCCAGATCTTATCGGTTAGTCTATTATATATGGTCTCATGATGTATCAACTATCAAGTACAATATTGCAATATTATTTAGTTAACTATTTTAATTATATTTTATATAGAAAAATTTAAAACTATGACATCAATATATAGCTAGTACCCCCTTTTTAATCTATGTTCTATGTGGCTATGCCTATCTTTTCTTGTTTGATATATATGTGTTTGTATATATGATGTTTTCTTATCAGGTGAACTATTGGGTTTTAAAGATTTTATTCCGCCATTCGCCGGAGCATCACCAGAACAAGCCCACACGGGGATGAACTACGCTTCCGGTGGAGGTGGACTTCGTGAAGAGACTAGCGAACATTTGGTAAGAAGTAAGAACTAAATAAATGATGACAATTTCATATATAAATGAAATGAATTATTATAATCTCACATATACATGAAAATAGTAAATTTCTGATTGTTAATCAGACGTTGTTGTATTTATTAGCAGAATAGCGGAATCAATAGATGGAAAAATTGGAAACTGAATAAACTTAAAATAATAAAAATACTCTTTATTAGATAAATAAATATTTGTCTAAACTAGTTATAAATTTAAAACATGCCGGTTTGTGCTTATTATTTTAAATGATATGTATTTGGAAACGTGAAATACTAAATATATAGCATTCAATATAAAATCCATACGAGGTGACATAAAAAGAAAGAAGTTTTTAACTAAATAATAACTGTGATAAGCATTATACAAAAATCACATCTTCGTTATATATTTCAACAAAATATATAGTACTGATCTCTCAGGACATATAGGGTGATCGAATCAGTCTAAGAAAGCAAATACTAAATCATAATAAGGCGATAAAGAAATCGAATGTGCCAACACATAGACTGGAACAATGTCTCTACGCAATCAACATTGGTAGTAACGATTACATCAACAACTACTTCATGTCAGAACCGTACAGCACGAGTCGCCGCTTTAATCCTAATCAATATGCATATTCTCTCATCATACTCTACCGTGCGCACTTGAAGGTAAATATATATAGAGGAACAATTTAGTTACATTTGTGAAGCAATGGAACATAGGGTTTTTCTAAGTTTTTTTTTCTCAGGTTATTATGCATTTTAATGAAAATTTTCTTTAAACTTTAAGGTTTAATATCGTTGCATTAATTATCCTCTACGTTGTCGCTACATCAATTTGTTTATAGATTATATGTCGTTTTTTTTTTGTGTGGTAGAGTTTGCACCGTCTAGGAGCGAGGAAGGTGGCACTTTTCAGCATCAGCCAGATTGGTTGCACACCAAAGATGATGGCTTCTCATGGTGGCGGTAAAGGTTGCGCGAAAGAAGTGAACGATGCAGTGGCAATTTTCAATAAGAACCTCGAGGACCTTGTCAATGATTTCAATAGGAAGGTCAAAGGTGCTAAGTTCACCTTCGTCGATCTTTTCTGCGGTGGAAATCCCGTAGCTCATCGTCATTTAGGTAAAACTATATTGAACTCAAGACTTATTACCTTTTTTTATATCTATAAATATATAAGAAATGCATTGTCTAAAATTCGGAAAACATATCTATATTTTGTTAGTTCAACTTGTAGGATTCCTATCAAACTCGAGTTTAAAAAAAAAAACAATACTTAGTGCCAACACACTGATTAAATCACTAGTTTGAGTGGTTTTGTCAATTATAGCAAAAACAAATTGAATCATCTAAAATAAACAAAGCTTTTAGATACTAAAAAGAACTCCGAACTAATCTTATTCCTTTAACAATTTTTATTCATAATGGAACCTTTTACTCTATGTTTTGTGTATTTGACATGAAAATCCAGAAAGAACAAGTATAAAACATATTCCCTCGCGTATTTGACATGAAAACCCAGAAAGAACAAATATAAAACATCTTCCCTTTGTATCTAAAACAAATATTTTCTGGTTTTTTATTTTTGTTTCATAAAGATAGATGGTTTAAGTATAAAACATATTCCCTCTTTTTCTAAAACAAAGATTTTCTGGTTTTTATTTTTGTTTCATAAAGATAGGTGATAAATTATAAACTTCAAGATAAATAATTTAATTTATTAAATTACTAGTATATTAGTGTAAAATTGTAAGAAATTGTTAATCTAAAAAAATGATGCATTTATAGTTAAGTTTTAATTTGTCTTCTTAATATGTGTAAAAATTCTTTAACAAAAAAATAATACTATATATATATATATGTGTGAAAACTCCAAAACATCTATCAATTAGAAACAAAGGTAGTAGATATTATGCCCAAATTATCTTATTTCTCTAAGAATTTTTCTTCATGATGAAATACTTTACTAAATGCTTTATATATTTGACATGAAAATACGACATAAACGCTAAACTATTTTTTATGTAAAATAAATTAAAAGCTGAATTTACTTTGCTCTCATAATGTCGTAGGATTTAAGGTTGGAGACAAGGGTTGTTGTACAATATCTCCAGGGGACGAACTTTGCGCACCGAACCAACCGGTTTGTGCAAACCGGACTGAATATATATTCTGGGATGATATTCACAGCACCGAAGCCACCAATATGATAGTGGCTAAAGGCTCGTTTGAAGGACTCTTAACTAAGCCGTACAGCATCTCACAGCTAGTGAAGCAATAGAGGCTAGCTTGTACACGACTTACATGAAAAAGTAACGAATCTTTATTTATTTATTTTGGTAGTTCTTTAACAAGGGATAGTAAATGTATATTATATATAACCAATGAGTAACAAATTCCATTAGGTTGATCCCTCTCTGTTTTAGTGGAAAGCTTATTAACATAAATATTTTCGGTTAATAAATCCATCTGAACCGTAGAGTACTACAAGATCAATGTTTAAGAACTGAATTGGATAGAGAATTATATCACTTTACCTAGGTTCAAATTGAAGGACGACATTATATTTAAGAATCGTATAACACATAGACATCTATATTTTTCGAATGATCCTATTCATATATGTACATCTAAAATGAACAAACATATAATTTAGTCACAAAAAAAAAAATGAACAGACAAATAACATTTATATGGAAAAGCATCATTTAGCTAGAATCGTCTGCTTCCAATATCTATTTGTAGATATTTCTGGTATATAACGAGTATTCGAAATTGATGTAACAAATATTGATTATATCTCGATATAATATAAAGTCAAATTGGAGATTTCGTTTTTTTTTTTTTTTTTTGTATAATTAGAAAACTAACTCTTGTTTTCAAAATTTTGTATAAAAAATCAATTAGATAAAAAGACAACAATGTCATCATCAATTTTGAGAATTTATAACTTACATATTTATTTTATTTTTGTTTTTGTTTTTGCAATAAAATATATCTTAAAAATATTTGATGTTTTAGATGTAAATTAGAATAAGCTATGTTATCTTCTTTTAAACGACATGTTATCTTTTTTAGTTAGTTATATAACATTTTTTGTGTGAGGATGAATATGGTACTGTTGACTTATATGTGAAGCAACAAGATCACTTTGCAAATACATTAGAAACTATATAAACCAATATTCGATAAATTAATAAATTCGATAAGTTAATAAAATTTGCTGGTTCCGAGTTATGCCGGTTCAAAATATAACACAAATCGGTAAGATATAATAATTTTTTAAAGAATCCTATGTAAATATACGGTTCCATTAATATCATAAATTAATAATTATTATGCAAAAATCTTATACATAGATATAACTATGATAATTTTTTTTTGGGGGAAAACTATGATAATCTATTAAAATATAAATATAGTGTTGTTTATTTTCTATTAAAATTGAAATATTTTTAGAACTTATCTCTAATTTTAGAAGAAAGTTTTATAAAATATTATAATCTTTAAAGAAAAAATATTATTTTTAATTAATTATTAATATATAATTTATTTGATTCAAAATCGACAAAGGTGACATAGAATATATAATATAAAATATTAAAAAAAAATTTATCCAAGGGACAAAAATATTAAATATTATATTGTCTATATAGAAGATTTATCAAAAATATTAAATATTAAATATTTTTTATTTAGGTAAAACAATCATAGAATATCTAAATAATCTAAATTAGAATATAAATATTCTATCTTCTTTTAAAGGACATGTCATCTTAGTTAGTCATATCATATTTTTTGTTATAAGGATGAATATGGTGTTGACTCATACGAAAATATACAAAAATCACTTTGCAAATACTATCCAAGGGATTTATCAAATATGTTAAATGTTGAATGCTTTTTGTTTATGTAAAACAATCATAGAATATATAATATAAAATTAGAATGTGATACGTTATCTTCTTTTAAAAGATATGTCATCTTTTTTAGTTAGCCATGTCACATTTTCTTGTGAGGATGAATTTAGGTAAAACAATCACAGAATATCAAAGTAATTTAAATTAGAATGTGTTATGTTATCTTTTTAAAAAGGATATGTCATCTTATATAGTTAGATCTGTCACATTTTCTTGTGAGGATGAATATGGTGTTGATACATAGCAAAATTCCAAAAATGCAAATAATATCTAGGAGATATATCAAAATATTATATGTTAAATTTTTTTATTTAGGTAAAAAATCAGAATATTTAAGAAATTTAAATTATACTGTGGTATGTTATCTTCTTTTAAAGTACATGTAATCGTTTTTAGTTAGCCATGTCACAATTGTTTTTGTGAGGATGAATTTAACTAAAACAATAAAAAAATAGCTAAGCAATTTAAATTATAATGTGCATGTTATATAGGGCTCTCTAATCTGGATATCGGTTCAATTTTCTTGGATTTTCGGTTAGTAAAAGTTAATTACCATTTTAATATCATATCTAGTTTGGTTTGGTTCGGTTTGGATATTTTCGGTTTTCGATTTACTCGATTTTTAATCAAAAACTAAAAATTTTGTTTTGTACAATGTGAATTTCGGTTTTTTGTATAAAAAATTAAATTTGGTAACAAATTCTATATGAATTATATTTTATGGCTCGGTTAATAATTTAGTGTTCATATCTTTGTTATGGTTCCATATAAAATTATTTTTTTCATTATTAATAATTTAAAATTAGGTTAATTATGATATTTTATTTTAAAATTTGTTTAGACATTAGGTTTTCAGGGTTACATAATTTACATACTTATTATATACTATATACTATTATATTGTGATTTAAAATTAATCGGTTTTATCGGTTAATATCCAAACTATATCCGCATCCTACGGTTTTGAAATTATTACATCCGTACGGTTAATATAGTATATCCATATTCCAACCACATGTTCTATTTCGGTTTAGTTCGGTTCAGTTCAGTTTGGTTTTACTGGATTGGACAGCCATAATGTTATCTTCTTTTAAAGACATGTCATCTTTTTACTAAGCCATGTCACATTTTCTTTTATGAGAATGAACATGGAGTTGACACATAAACAAATCTCCAAAAATCGCTTTGCAAATAATGTTTAAGGAATACTAAGATATGGAATGAAACAAAAACTAACAGCTATAAAACAAAACATATAAGCAAAACTCTTATTTCTTAACATCTTTAATTGATCTAAAATTAGTGCCAGCTCTTACCTCTTCGTATATATAAGCTACCCACTTTTCTTCATTCTCGAAAAATAACAAACAAAGGTTCAAAAAAAAAAATAACAATATAAAGAAAAAAGATAAACTATATATAAAGAAAAAATTATAGATAAAATATGAAGGTATTGGCAATATGTTTGCTAGTGATTTGGGCTGCTATGATTGTGAAACCTGTAGAAAATAAAACTGTCATAGACTATGGTGTACTTGACCCGTGTTCCCGTCCTAATCCTCCTCCAGGATGCAATTCTCCGGGCTCCGAGCATAAGGAACCTACTCCTGCTAACAAGTATCGCCGTGGCTGCAGTAAAATTACTCGATGTAGGCGCGAGTCAACCCAATACTACGTTCAACTAAATTAATCGATGCCTCTCTTTTTTCTCATCTGTCTTGCTTTCGTTTCTCTCTCTCTCTCTCTCTCTCTAAATGTGTTAGGGAAGAAAGTGTGGAACAACGTGTTTCTGTTTTTTTCTTTTTCTTTTTGGTTTATGAAAGCTATTGAGATTTTGTACGTTTCATTAAAAAATTAATTACCAATAATCATCACACTCAAATTTGGCTGACAAAATCACTTTTGTTTCTTTTTTTTGTATGACCGGTTAGAAAGCAATTCTTGAATAACTATTCCACAAAAGAAATCGGGATTTATAGTTAAGTTCTATTCACTGTCGTTTGTTACCACTCGGATTCAAACTTTGCATAATTAATGTAGGTTATTAACCGAAAAAAGTAGAAAATTTGAAAACGAAATTTTCTATAATATGGTTACAAACGTAAATGCCAAATACTAAAGCGTTGCTCATGCTGTTGTAGAAATTACTTGGCTTAACAATTTCTTTTTCTTGATTAGATCAAGATCCATTCTCAAACCCTAAAGATCGCCGTCGCCTCCATTCATTGTCGCCTTCTCTCTCACCAATTTTCTCAAATGTATATAAATATGTGAAATAACGTGTTCGATACTTTTCATAAGGGTTTTATTGAGATAATTTTTTTTTTTTTTTTTTTTTGACCAAGGTTTAGTTTTATTGAGATAGTTTAGAGCATTATTGACGATGGTACGTAAGAGGGGCTATAACAGGTTCAACAACCTTCATCTTTGACTCTTTTTTTTACTTCTAAAAGCTTGTAAGCTATTTGTCCTTTTGGATCGCTTGAAGATTAGTCTCGGATTTATGTTTTTTTTTTTTTTTTTTTTTTCTTTTTTTTTTTTTTGATTTTTTTATTTAATCTTTTTGTTTTGATTTTTTTTATTTTTTTTTATTTATTTAGTTTTTTTCTTTTTTTGCTTTCTTTTTTGTCTTTTTTTTTTTTTTTTGTGTGTTGTTTGTGTTTGATTTTGTTGTTTTTTTTCTCCTTCTTGTTTTTTTTTTTTTCTTTTTTATTTTGTTTGTTTGCTTTTCTTTTTTTTTTTATATTTTTTTTTCTTTTTTTTATTATTTTTTTTTATTATCCACTGCCAATCTGCCAGCTTCGAGCATACAGTGCATGGCCCATATCATCGCTTCCAACTCTGTGTGCAAAGGGGATATACTCTTTCTTACATTTTTTGCTCCCATTAGTTGTCCTTCTGATCCAAAACCCGGACAATACCAACCTAATCCCGCATTAACTGTGGATTCCTTCCAAGATCCATCGACTTGACAGCATAAGCCGTCATACCTTTGTACCTCTAAAATTTGGTTTCTTTGTTGTGGATATATCATGTCGTCGTCAACTTGTGCCGACTCCCATGCCACGGCTTCCCCTATCGCCATCCTAAGCACATCCCGGGGGTCCCGAGCAATATTTGAGAAATTTTTTATCATTCCTTACCTTCCAAATATACCATAATATCCATGGATACATAGTCATATCTTCTGCTTGCGGAAAGTTCCAAAACAAGTGTGCCATATTCGTGAATAATGCACTTGTTGGAAAACTATGTTGAGGAGTGGGAATAACCGATAAAGCCCAGACTTGGAAAATCCCTTTAATTGTATATTTTTAAAAAAATTATCGCTTTAGAATGATAAAGAAATTTTGACTAGCATTAAAATTAAATGTTCTAACATCTTTGTATTTTTTTTCTTTATGATATGTTCAGTATATTGAATTTTACCTTTTAAAGTTATCAGTTTTTGGTAATTGTAACTTTATTTCTATTTCATGTTTGGATGTTATTTGTCTAATATTTGTTTCATGTATTTTAATTATTTTGGATACTCAAGGGAATTTATTGAATTTGGATAGTTTGTTTTTACAGTTTTACTTTTCAATAAACAAAATCCTAGAAACCTACGCCACTTTGAATAAATTTAAGTTCGTTGGTTTTAAATTTATGTAGGTAAATTCGTTGATTTTCAAGATTTTGAAAACGTAAATACTGTAAATGTACTAGATTATATAAAACTGACAAATAAAATCTTATTTACAAAACCCAAAATCAAAAAAAATAAAAGCATTCAAGTTAATTTTTTTTAGGATTAGTGTTTCAACTTATCTTTTTCTTAAATTGAAGTTAATTTCATTTACTTTTATTTTTATATTCTTTTTCTTAATTGATAACATACTAACATTCATTTATTTATTAAAATCTAACTACTCATAAATTTAAATTTTACCTATTTAATATATTTTTAATCGTGACATGTGTCAAAATTTGACCGATTCACTTACCACGTGTCCCGATCATGTTAATTACTAAGTTAAACGCGTCCCACTTTATATGATAAAAAGATATAGACTAAACATAATTATAAACAATATCAATTTTTACTTTCGTATTCTTTTGAATTAAATTGTGTCTTCTGTTATGTATTTAATAAAATATTAATTATTACCGTATAAGAAATAATAAATAACATATTCAACAAAAAAAATCATTAAAAAGAATAAACAAATAACACATTCACAAATCACAAATCATCATCTACTATATAGTAGATGAAGGGGACTCTCAAGAGGATGACACATCAGCTTCTTCTTATTAGTGAATCTCGACTTTATTTATTCATATGAATAAAGTATATAAGTAATTAATTATTATTTTTTAAAATATCAAGTAACATAAATAAATATTAACATAAGTACAATTAACTATACATAAAAACAGTAAATTTGAATTGAACTATTTAAAACTTATTATAAGTAGATAAAATTCAAAGTTAATTTAAAACATAATAAATATGGAAATCTTATATAATACATAATTTTAGATATATTATTCAAGTTTTTTAGTGATTAATCCTTATTTTCAAATAAATTAGGATAATTAAACTTTGGTCAAGTGAAAAAATATGATATTGAATAAATAAATAAGTTGACTCCAACCTATAAAATTGTAAGATACAAAAAAATATTTAATAAAAGAATCCAGAAAAATAAAAATTATATAAAAACTAATAGAAAAAATAAAAAAATAAAGAAAAAGATTAATGGATACAAAAATATACAAACTTTTAAAACGAGAAAAAGACATGGATTCAATGAAAGATATATTAAAAACAAAAATACTCAAAATGATAAATTGAAAAAATCAATTACTTATTTTTTTTTAAAACATCAAGTATTATAAATAAATATTAACATATGAAAAATTAACTATATATAAAAACTATTAAATTTGAATTCAACTATTTTAAAATTATTATAAGCCGATGAAATTCAAATTTAATTAAAAATAATAAATATATAAATTTTTATATAATATATAATTTTAAAAATATCATTATATTTTTTTCTAAGTGATTTAATTCTTATTTTTAAATATATTACGATAATTAAACATTGACACAAGTACGAACAAATTATGATAATGAATAAATTAAGAAGTTAATTTCAATTTATAAAATCGTAAGACACAACAAAATATTCAATAAAAAATAGAAAAGATAACAAATTATATAAAACAAATATAGAAAAGAAGAAAAAAATAAAGAAAAAGAAGAATAAAATAAGTCAATATGTGTAAAATAAGTCAAACGTTATGTAGAATAAGTCAACGGTTATGTAAAATAAGTCAACATGTGTAAAATAAGTCAACAATTGTAAAATAAGTCTACATTTGTAAAATAAATTAATATTTGTAAAATAAGTTAATAGTTGTGTAATAAGGTAACGGTTGTGTAAAATAAGTCAATATTTGTAATATAAGTTAACAATTATAAAATAAGTCAACGATTGTAAAATAAGTCAACAGTTCTAAAATAAGTCAATGGTTGTAAAATAAGTCAATTGTTGTAAAAGAAATCAACAGTTGTAAAATAAGTCAACATGTGTAAAATAAGTCAAGAGTTATGTATAATAAATCAATGGTTGTGTAAAATAATACAACATTTTTAAAATAAGTCAAGAGTTGTAAAATAAGTTAACAATTATAAAATAAGTCAACGGGTGTAAAATAAGTCAACAGTTGTGTAAAATAAGTCAACACTTGTAAAATGAGTCAACAGTTTTAAAATAAGTCAACACTTGTAAAATAAGTCAACAGTTGTATAATAAATGTGTAGTTGTAAAATAAGTTAACATTCGTAAAATAAGTCAAAATATGTAAAATTAGTCGAGAATTGTAAAATAAGTCGATAGTTGTAAAATAAGTCAACATATGTAAAATAAGTCAAGAGTTATGTAGAATAAGTCAAGGTTGTGTAAAATAAGTCAATGGTTGTGTAAAATAAGTCAACCGTTGTAAAATAAGTAAAAATTGTAAAATAAGTCAACGGTTGTAAAATAAGTCAACAGTTGTAAAATAAGTCAACGGTTGTAAAATAAGTCAACAGTTGTAAAATAAGTCAACAAGTGTAAAATAAGTCGAGAATTGTAAAATAAGTCGATAGTTGTAAAATAAGTCAACATATGTAAAATAAGTCAAGAGTTATATAGAATAAGTCAACGGTTGTGTAAAATAAGTCAAGAGTTATGTAGAATAAGTCGACAGTTGTGTAAAATATGTCAACAATTGTAAAATAATTAAACAAATGTAAAATAAGTCAACAAGTCAACGATTGTAAAATAAATCAACGGTTGTAAAATAAGTCAACGGTTGTAAAATAAGTCAACAGCTGTAAGATTAGTCAACATGTCTAAAATAAGTCGAGAATTGTAAAATACGTTAATAGTTGTAAAATAAGTCAACATGTGTAAAATAAGTCAAGAGTTATGTAGAATAAATCAACAGTTGTGTAAAATAAGTTAGTAGTTATAAAATAAATTAACAATTGTAAAATAAGTCAAAAGTTGTAAAATATATTAATATTTGTAAAATAAGTTAATAGTTGTGTAATAAGTCAAGAGTTGTAAATTAAGATATTGTTCATTTTTGCATCGAGATGCTATATCCGAATGCAGATTTTCAAATGTTGTTCGTTTAAACACTTTAGAATCAGTATCCCGATGCTGAATCTAAATGCAAAATCTAAAAAATCTGATTTTTTTAGATGCTAGAAAAATAGAGTTTTGATACAAATTTTGCATCTCAAAAAATAAAAAGTCTAAAAAACCTTATAATAAAAACCTAGCTAAAGTTATGTTTATTATTTTTATTATATACTAATATTTTATATTTATTATTAAAATATTATTTTTTGTAAAATTATAGTTTTCCATCAAAACTTGAAAATCGTGTTTCACGTCAAAACTGGAAAATCGCGTTTTTCTGTCAAACCAGAAAATAGTGTTTTTCCAAAAAAACCACAAAATCACATTTTATGCACAAAACCGTAAAATCGCGATTTCGCCAAAACCGTAAAATTTTGTTTTCCCGCTAAAACTGTAAATTTAGGTTTTCCCGCCAAAACTGCAAAAATTACGTTTTTCCGCCAAAATCGCAAAATCACGTCTTCTCCCAAAACCATAAAATTACATTTCCCGCCAAAAATGTAAATTTACGTTTTTCTGTCAAAACTACAAAATCACGTTTTTGGCAAAACGGCAAGATCACGTTTTCTCGCAAAACCATAAAATTGCGTTTTCCGGCAAAATCGCGAAATCACATTTTTTCGCAAAACTATAAAATTACGTTTCCCGCCAAAAACTACAAATTTACGTTTTTCCGCCAAAACAGCAAAATCGCTTTTTTTAACCAAAATCTCAAAATCCCGTTTTTCGACAAAACAGCAAAATCACGTTTTCCCGCAAAACCATAAAATTGTGTTTTGCCAAAATTAAAAAAATAACGTTTTCCCGCCTAATCTTGTTTTTATACTAAAACCGCAAAACCATGTTTTCTTGTTAAACCGCAAAAACACGTTTTGCCGCTTAATTGTGTAAATAAGTTAAGTTGTGTGTAAAATAAGTAGACAGTTGTGTAAAATAAATCAACAAATGTAAAAGAGTCAATAGTTGTAAAATAAATTAACAGTTGTAAAATAATTATGCATGTGTAAAATAAGTCAACGATTGTGTAAAATAAATCAATATGTGTAAAATAAGTGAATAGTTGTAAAATAAATCAACGGTTGTAAAATATGTCAATAGATGTGTAAAACAAACAAACATGTGTAAAATTAGTAAATATGTGTAAAATAAGTTAACAATTGTATAATAAATGAACAGTTGTAAAATAAGTTGACACTTGTAAAATTAATCAACAGTTGTTAAATAAGCTAACACGTGTAAAATAAGTCAAGAATTGTAAAATAATTTGATAGTTGTAAAATAAATAATCAGGTGTAAAATAGTCAAGAGTTATGCAAAATAAAGTCAAAGATTGTGTAAAATAAGTCAACAGTTGTAAAATAAGTCACCAATTGTAAAATAAGTAATCGGTTGTAAAATAAGTCAACGATTGTAAAATAAGTCAATGGTTGTAAAATAAGTCAGCGGTTGTAAAATAAATAAAAAATTGTAAAATAATTTAAGAGTTGTAAAATAAGTTAACGGTTGTAAAGTAAGTTAAAAGTTGTAAAATAATTCAACGCTTTAAAATAAGTCGATAGTTGTAAAATAAGTCATCATGCGTAAAATAAGTCAAGAGTTATGTAAAATAAGTTAACAATTGTAAAATAAGTCAACATGTGTAAAATAAGTAAATAGTTGTAAAATAAGTCAACAGTTGTAAAATAAGTCAACAGTTGTAAAATAAATTAATATTTGAAAAATAAGTTAATAGTTGTGTAATAAGTCAACTTGTGTAAAATAAGTCAATAGTTGTAAAGTAAGACATTGTTCGTTTTTGCATTTAGATGTTTCATCTAATTGCAAATGCTTAAATGTTGTTCGTTTAAACACTTTAGAATTTGTATCCTGATGCTGCATCTAAATGAAATCTAAAAAATCTGTATTTTTGAGATATTAGAAAAAGAGTAGAGTTTGAATACAAATTTTTCAACTCAAAAATAAAAAGACTAAAATATCCTTATAATAGAAACATAACTAAAGTTATGTTTTTTATTCTTATTACATATTAATATTTTATATTTATTATTAAATGATCATTTTTTTTGTAAAATTGTAGTCAAAACTTGAAAATCATGTTTTTCCGTCAAAACTGCAATATCAAAATTTTCGGTCAACTCCAAAAATAGTGTTTTTCCACTAAACCGCAAAATCACGTTTTGTGTCCAAAACAGTAAAAACCGTAAAATCGCTTTTTCTGACAAAACTGTAAATTTATATTTTCCCGCCAAAACAGCAAACTCACATTTTTCGGCAGAACTGCAAAATCGCGTTTTTCACTAAAACCGTAAAAATAAGTTTTCCCGCAAAACAATAAAATTATGTTTCCCGCCAAAACTACAAAATTACGTTTTTTGCCAAAATTTCAAAATCATGTTTTCGTCAAAACTGCAAAATCACGTTTTCCCGCAAATCTATAGAATTACGTTTTCCGCAAAAATCGTGAAATCACGTTATTCCGCAAAACTGCAAATTATGTTTTCTCGCCAAAACTGCAAAATTACTTTTTCTGCAAAACTGCAAAATCACGTTTTTCCACAAAACAGCAAAATCGCTTTTTCGACAACTCATGTTTTCGTCAAAACTGAAAAATCACGTTTTTTTGCCAAAATTTCAAAATCATGTTTTCGTTAAAACTGCAAAATAATGCTTTCCCGCAAAACCATAGAATTGCCTTTTCCGCCGAAATCGCGAAATCACGTTATTCCGCAAAACTGCAAAATCATGTTTTCTCGCCAAAACTGCAAAATTATTTTTTTCTGCAAAACTGCAAAATCACGTTTTTCCACAAAACAGCAAAATTGCTTTTTTCGACAAATCGCAAAATCACATTTTTCTGCCAAAACTTCAAAATCACGTTTTTTCGCCAAAACTCCAAAATCACGTTTTTCTGCAAAACCATAAAATTGCGTTTTCCGCCAAAATCACGAAATCACGTTATTCCGCAAAACTGTAAAATTATATTTTATTGTCAAAACTGTAAAATTACGTTTTTCTGCCAAAACATCAAAACAGCAAAATCAAGTTTTTCACAATACCGCAAATCGAGTTTT
Source organism: Alliaria petiolata (assembly GCA_020283515.1). Lineage (NCBI taxonomy): Eukaryota > Viridiplantae > Streptophyta > Magnoliopsida > Brassicales > Brassicaceae > Alliaria > Alliaria petiolata. Next base: position 454,372,400 of record JAHZTW010000001.1, on the reverse strand, counting down.
TTCGATAAAACCGCAAAATCACGTTTTTTGCAAAACAATAAAAATGTGGTTTCTCCCAAAATAGCAAAATAACGTTTTACGCAAAAAGGATAAAATTGTGTTTATGCCAAAATTAAAAATTCAATAAAATTGTTCGTTTTTGCATTGAGATGCTTCATCTGAATGCAAATGGTCAAATATTGTTCGTTTAAACACTTTTAAATGAGTAGCTGGATGCTGCATCCTAATGCAAAATCTGAAAAATCTGGTTTTTTAGATGCTATAAAATAGGGTTTGGATGCAAATTTTACATCTCAAACAATAAAAAGACTAAAATACCCTTATACTAGAATTCTAACTAAAGTTATGTTTATTATTTTTATTACATACTTATATTTTATATTTATTATTAAAATATAATTTTTTTAAAAATTGTAGTTTTCCATCAAAACTTGAAAATCGTATTTTCCCGTCAAAATTACAAAATCGCATTTTTCAATCAAATTTGAAAATAGTGTTTTTGTACAAAACCGTAAAATCACGTTTTCTGCACAAAACAGTAAAATCGTGTTTTTCACCAAAACCGTAAAATGACGTTTTCCCGCCAAAAGAGTAAATTTACGGTTTCCCGCGAAAACTGTAAATTTACGGTTTCCCGCTAAAACTACAAAATTACATTTTTCTGCTAAAATCTCAAAATCACATTTTCGAGCAAAGGCATAAATTACGTTCCCGCCAAAATTACAAAATTACGTTTTTTGCCAAAACTACAAAATCATTTCTTTTTTTTTGGAAAACCCGCAAAATAACATTTTCGTGCAAAACCATAAAATTGCGTTTTCTGCCAAACTCGCGAAATCACTTTTTCTGCAAAAACATAAAATTAAGTTTTCCCGCTAAAACTGCAAATTAGGTTTTTTCGCCAAAACAGCAAAATCTTGTTTTTCACCAAAACCGCAAAATCGCGTTTCTGACAAAACTGCAAAATCACGTTTTCACACAAAACCATAGTATTGCGTTTGTGCATAAATCAGAAAATCACGTTTTCCCGCATAATTGTGTTTTTCCTCTAAAACTGCAAAATCATGTTTTATTGCTAAAATCGTAAAATTACGTTTTCCGCATAATTGTGTAAAAAAGTCAACTTGTCTAAAATAAGTTTACAGTTGTGTAAAATAAATCAACAAATGTAAGAAAGTCATTAGTTGTAAAATAAATTAACATTTGTAAAATAAGTAAACATGTGTAAAATTATTCAAAGGTTGTGTAAAATAAATCAACATGTGTAAAATAAGTTAAGAGTTGTAAAATAAATCAACGGTTGTAAAATAAGTTAACAATTGTAAAATAAGTTACAATTGTATAATAAATGAATAGTTGTAAAATAAGTTGACACTTGTAAATAAGTCAACATTTGTTAAATAAGTCAACTTGTTTAAAATAGGTCGAGAATTGTAAAATAAGTCGATAGTTGTAAAATAAGTTAACATGTGTAAAATAAGTAAAGAGTTATGTAGAATAAGTCAATGGTTGTTTAAAAAAAGTTAACGGCTGTAAAATAAGTCAACAATTGTAAAATAAGTCAACGGTTATAAAATAAGTCAACATTTGTAAAACAAGTCAATAGTTGTAAAATAAGTCGACGGTTGTAAAATAAGTCAAAAGCTGTAAAATAAGCCAAAAGTTGTAAAATAAGTCAACATGTATAAAATAAGCCGAGAATTGTAAAATAAGTCGATGGTTGTAGAATAAGTTAACATGCGTAAAATAAGTCAAGAGTTATGTAGAATAAGTCAACGGTTGTGTAAAAAAAGTCAACAGTTGTAAAATAAGTTAAGAAATGTAAAATAAGTCAACAGTTGTAAAATAAGTCAAGAGTTGTAAAATAAGCAATAATTGTAAAATAAGTTAAAAGTTGTAAAATAAGTCAATAATTGTAAAATAAGTCAACAGTTGTAAAGTAAGTGAACACTTGTAAAATAAGTCAACAATTGTAAAATAAGTCAACAGTTGTAAAATAAGTAAACAGTTGTAAAATAAGTCAACTGTTGTAAAATAAGTTAACATGTGTAAAATAATGAGAGAATTGTAAAATAAGTCGATAGTTGTAAAATAAGTCAACATGTGTAAAATAAGTCGAGAGTTATGTATAATAAGTCAACGGTTGTGTAAAATAAGAAAACATTTTTAAAATAAGTCAAGAATTGTAAATAAGTCAATAGTTGTAAAAGAAGTCAACGGTTGTGTAATAAGTCAACATTTTTAAAAGAAGACATTGTTCGTTTCTGCATCTGGATGCATGTAAATGCAAATGCTCAAATGTTGTTTGTTTAAACACTTTAGAATGAGTATTCGGATGCCTGCATTTGAATGCAAAATCTATAAAATCTGGATTTTTGAGATGGTAGAAAAAGTGGAGTTTGAATACAATTTAAAAAATATATTAAAATACTCTTATAATAGAAAACTAACTAAAGTTATGTTTATTATTCTTATTATATACTAATTATTTTATTTATTATTAAAATATTATTTTTTTGTAAAATTATACTAAATTTTTTTATAATATTAAGATTTAGATAAATAAAAAAACGTATGAAAATTGAAGAATAAATAAAAATTCTTAAAATAATGTATGAATAGAGAGACTAAATAGATGATCAACCAAAAAAGTCAAAAAAAAAATATTCTTAAAAAATCAACGTGGAAATAAGACCATCTGCAATGTAAAACTCTATTTTTTCTTCCAAAATAGAGTAACTCCAAAATGGAGTTGAGTTTTGCTCCAATGTATAACTCCATTTTCTACTTCAAAAATGAATATTCTAAATAGATTCTATTTTTATTTTATTACCAATACCTTTTACTTTTAAAATTTACAAATTAACAACTTTTTTTGTTTTTCTTACAAAACCTTTACAAATTATAAATTAAATATTTATTAAATAAAAGAAAGTTACATAATATCATAAAAATATAGAAATTTTTAAATTTCTCGGATTTGTTTATATTTCTTATCTTTAATTTCAGCATTTGTAATGCATTTTTAAGTTTATTTTATTTTGCAATCTTTTTAAATAAAAATTGCAGTTTTTAATTATTTATGATTATTTATTTTATTTTGTTTAAAAATTATAGTGTTCAAATATATATATATCGATAATAATTATTGTGTTGATATAATAGTATAAGATAAAAATATTTAATATTTAAAGGATCTGTTTGTAAATAAAAAAATTGAACTTTAAAATAAAGTAGAATATAGGTTTGCTCCAGATATGCAGCAATTTTAACTTTTACTTTATTTTGGAGTGAAAAATAGAGTAGAGTTGGAAAAAAATTTTGGAATTAAAAATGAAGTAGAGAAATGAAGCAGGGTTGGAAATGCTCTAATAAGCCAAATAAGGGAGTCACATAACGGGGGTAAACGGTGCGTTTGGGGATTCTCGGTGCGCTTCAATCGATGGCGAACAGAGGAGCGTCGTCGTCGTCCTCTTCTCAGCCGGTAAACCTCAAAATCGTCCTCTCTTCCCGATATCCGTTTCACGATCTTTGTCACGAGCACTATCTTCTTAACCAAACTCTTTCACTCAGGAAGTTGCAGATGAAACACAAGACTGGATACTCGGAGCCGGGTCGGGTTGGGTCGAAGCCCGAACGTCTTGCGATCACTTGGATTCTCTTTCTCCCGATCTGGTTCACTTACCAAATCCTGATACTCCTTGTTCGAGGTTAGATCCCGAGGTTAATCTAATTTTGGAGTAGCCCACTTGTTGATGATTGTGTTTTATTAGTGGTATGTTAATTGTAGCAAATAGTGGTGTGATCTCTCTCAATCTCTTGTATTATTTAATAACACTAGTCACTAATTCGAAGAGGTTGTGGTTTATCTAAGAACAATAATCACTAATTTAACAACACTACTAGTCACTAATCTCTTGTATTATTTAAAGAACACCAATCAATAAACCACAATTGAGTAAAAGACAAACAAACAATTTAAGAACACCAATCACTAATTCGAAGAGGTTGTGGTTTATTAAGAACAATAATCACTAATTGTAGCAACTATTAATCTCTTGTATTGTTTAAGAACACTAATCACTAATCCGAAGAGGTTGTGGTTTATCTAAGAACAATAATCACTAACTTAAGATTAGTCTGGATTTATGTCCTTTTGGTAATTCTGAAGTCTAAGTAGACAATCTCAAATCACTACACAAAGATCTTGTGATTGTTTAATTGTGCAGTATATATGATCTTAGACATGGGTATTGTGTTAACTCGATTGTCTTATACTTCTTCTCAAGGTGCGAAAACCCGGTAGAGAACTGGTTATGCCTGTGTTGTAAAGAGGTTCTATGCAGCCGTTTTGTGAACAGACATATGCTTATGCATCATCAACAGTCTGGTCACTGCCTTGCACTAAGCTATAGGTAATAAATAATATACTGTTTTCAATTTTTCAGTACATTTCCTCTTTTCTTTCGTTTTCTTGTTTTTCGCCTGAGATCTGTGTGCTCAAATCTGTGGAATGACAGTGACTTGTCGGTATGGTGCTTTTGCTGTGAAGCTTATCTTGATGCTCAGGTCATATTACAGCTTAGACCGATTCACCAGGCTGCTTACATTCTTAAATTTGGGGAGGCTCCTCCCTTACCTCAACTTTGAAACACTAAGAGCTCTCTTTTTCTTGCATGTCTTGCTTTTTTTCTTCTCTCTGGATGTCTTAGGGAAAGAAGATTTGGCATATTTGAGTTCCTGTTAGTTTTCCTATTTCCATGAAAGCCAATGTAATTTATTATAAACGATATTGATTTAATTAATAAAATTATCATCAATAGATTGATCAGCTAACCTTTCGTTAAAAGGACTTGCGAGTCTTGACGAATATCGTAAGCATGTGAAATGAATTTTATCATTATTGTTTGAGTTTGTCTTGTGATAATGTTGATGGTACCGATCTTGAGCTACCGTAGGTTCCACAGCTGCGCAGTTCCCTTACCATCCCTTTAGGCAAATCAGGTGTGCTGCTTCCAGACGAAGCAGCCGCTCTCACTTGTTCAAAGTAGAGCACTTGGACCACCACACGAAGCAGATAGTAAAAAAAAACAAAAACTATGCAAAAAGGACTGCCAAAATAATTCAGAAAAAAGTAAAAATATCCAAAAGTGAAATGATGGAGCAGCGAAAACACTCAAGTTTAATTTCATATATCAAGATAATCATGAAACACTGAAAATTAGGTTTTTGGTAGACGAATTCATTTTTTCTACTAGTAATACTACAATCTGGATTTATTACATTCATAATACTACAATCTGGATGTATCTTGTAATTTTTATTTTGCCTTTTTAACATTCAATTAGTATTCCTGAAGTTGAATTAATTTTGTTTTGATGGGAAGGTAGGTACATGATTCAAAAGTACTAAGTGATGCTTTAACACGGAGTACTAACAAACTACCAGTTCCAGAAGGTATATACGCTTATGTATTTCGTATAATTTTTGTTGCTTTTCTTTTGTAAATAGAACCACTAATATTTTTATATCATGTATAATTTTCAGGAAAATTTCATCTAGTTGATTGTGGATTCGCAAATCGTCGCAGTTTTTTATCTCCGTTTAGAGGTACAAAGTATCATCTGCAAGAGTTTAGAGGACAGGGTCGTGATCTTAGTAATCAAAATGAGTTGTTCAACTTGTGTCATGCGTCTTTGAGAAATGTGGTCGAGCTAATATTTGGTATCTTCAAATCCCGTTTTCTGATTTTTAAATTTGCACCACCATTCCCTTTTAAAGTACAAGCAGGACTTGTATTAGCTTGTGCTGGATTACATAACTTTTTCGTAGACATTGTCGGTTCGACGAGTTTCCTCTTGAAAAAGCAGTGAGGATAGCGAAGAAAACAATTCAGAAGAAAATGGAAATGCAGAAGCTTTCTATGAAGAAAATGGAGGTGTAGGAACTCTCCAATCTCAGCAAAGAGAATATGCTAATAATTGGAGAGACTCAATAGCTGCTAATATGTGGGCAGAATCTACACAAACAGGGAGCCTACGATGAAGATCTTGAGACTTGTTTTTAAATTTTTTGAAACAATAATTTTCTACTTTTAGTTTTGAATATCATTTCTTTGTTGTTTCCCAGCATTGAACCTCTGACTCTCTAAGATGAATCTTGAAGTATTTGGTCCCCTAAGATATTTCTTGCTTTTGTCTCAGGACATATGTCATAATCCAGAGATTCTTGTCTTTGTGTTGGAGTGCATTTAACTTGTGGCTAAGTTTGTGTTCATATTACGTTACCATTGGTGTTTGTGTTCATATATTCATTTATCAATCGTGACTTTTCTTCTGTTTGTCATATTGGCGTTTGTGTTCATGTTTGCATTTAACAATTGTGACTTTTCTTGTGTGTAATATCATTTGCATTTATGCTCACTCTCCGTATATGTGTCTGTACATCTTTTTTTCAAAAAAAAAAAAAAAATTATAGACAAACTTTGAAAATATTTGATCAACATACAATACTTTAGTAAGTAGATTTTGTTAAAAAAAATGTGTAAAATCAATAAACCAATAACACCATATTTTAAAACAATGACAAAACAAGAGTATTTCAAATGTTTTGAATAACACAAGATTTTATTGACTTTATAAAATAATAAATCCAACAACATTAGACTTTTAAAGATTTTAAACTATTTGTTACAAATTCATAAACTAACATCACCGGACTTTTAAATAATTTTGAAAAGTCTTAACTGAATAACACCATAATCTTTTTAAAATCTAAATTCTTATAACTCTTTTGAAATATACAAACCAATAACACCCTCTTAAACTAGATTTGTTTACTTTTGTTGATTCCTTTTTACACAGGTTTTTAGCAATTTTACTGGATTATTTCTCTTCTTAGATATTCCTCTTAATTTATTCAGCATAGGCCACATATGTGTAATTTTAGTATATACTCAAACTTTACTCAGAGAAAAGGAAATAATGCATTTATAAAAACAAAGAATCAAGAAAGATAATTGGTGGATGAAATTTACAACACGTTCATCAAGTAGATGTTGACGAGTGCCTGTTAATAATCCTCCTAGCATGAGCTCAAAAGAGCGTAACGAGTCATGCGTTGTTGTTCTCCCCTTAACCTCTGAAGTGTTGCTTATGTATGTTATAACGTGTGTGGGAAATACAAATAGAAACGTAAAGAAATTACTCGTGGTTCATCGAAAACATTTTGGCTATGTCGTGGAAAAGAAGAACGAATTATCAGTGGAGACAAAATCAGATTGTATAGACTACAGAATACATAAGGGCGAATGGAAAACACTCAATGTTAATGCTAGACTGACTTGGACCGTAATTATAGACCCATATAGAAAATTCAAGCCCAAATTGAGGTCCAATAAACCATAGAGAGACCCAAGCAACGTGAGATTCAAGTTGTAATGGAGAGAATCGTTGGTTTTAACTTACGTTCTTTGAATTCTTTTTGTAAAAAAAAATCATGAAATTTGACGAAGTTATAACATTGCAGACTGTTCTTTTTGTAAAAACATAAAAATTGACTTTTTTTAATTACTTTTACAAAAAAAAAAAAAACTTTAATCTGATCTGCCCCTCCGTACACCACGAAAATCTAAAAAACCCCTCTTATAATTTTTTTTTTTATTTATATTTTAAATCAAAACACGTGAAAAGACGACAAGAGTATCCGAAATTCTCATTCTAAATGTAAATGAAAACTGTACAATTGGTTATATACTAAAGCCTATACCGAGCTATACAATTAAATGTAAGTTAACCAAACAATCAAACCAAGTAAACCGAGTATAACTCCAATACCTACCTTCTCAATCTCCACACCCACCTTCTCCTCCCTCCCGAATGCTTCCCTCCAAAAAATCCCACCGACCAAACCCCTAGAAGAAGAATCAGCTTTCGTCTGGTTCTGATCTCTCCCAAAATAAAATGTCCCACGAAATCGTCCCCGTGGATCCCATCGATGTCCCAAGCACGAGCTACTCGCGGCCGATTCTGGGCCGGGAAGATTCGCCGGAGCACCGCCAGTTCACTAGATCCCTCACCTTCCGGGAACACGTGTCGGAGCCATTCGACAGCGAGAGGCTCCCGGCGACATTAGCCTCCGAGATTCAGTGGTTTCTTCGTATAGCGAACTTGGTTGAGTCCGAGGAACCTCGTATTGCTTATCTATGTGAGTTTACCTCTCTCTCTCTCTCTAGTTACCTCTTCCCTAATTGTTTGGATTTAACTTCAAAAAATCCGCGCTTACTTATTCGGTAATCATACTTCACTACTTCACTACCAATTATGAGTTTAAAAAATTGAATTTTTCTGTCGCAGGCCGGTTTCATGCTTTCGAGATAGCTCACCACATGGACAGAAATTCCACGGGAAGAGGTGTACGGCAGTTCAAAACTTCTCTTCTTCAAAGGCTTGAACAGGCAAGTCTATGTTTTTTTTTCTTGTCAAAATATCAGACGAGAGTGATGTGGACCACCAGTTTCTGAATATTTCGTGAGATTTCTAATCAGTTTGCTCTTTTGGTTCACTTCTTTGTAGGATGAAGAGTTTACTGTGAGAAGAAGAAAAGAGAAGAGTGATGTTCGGGAACTCAAACGTGTTTATCATGCTTACAAAGAATACATTATCAAACATGGTGCAGCATTCAATTTGGATAGTAGGTATGTATCCCTTATCTACTAACTATTGTTGCAGTTCAAACATGGTGCAGCATTCAATTTAAGACTCTAGAGATTATTTCTTCACACTTAGTCTTGTAGTTTATACATCAAGGGTGTGAATCTGGAAGGGTTGTCTCCTTAATTCTCAAACTATCTTCGGAGATGAATGTATAATTGCATTCTGATGTTTAAGCTGTGTGCTTAGTGGAAATGCACTTTCGTAATAAATCAACTCTTGCCTTCTCTCTAGTAACCAAACCTACAAGCTCTTATCTTGCTCTGCTATATCTTACTTTTTCTCCAGGTATTATACAAGCACAAGATTATAATTTTTGGTGGCTTCTATGTCACTCTACGTGAAGTAAGGATATCAATGTTATCTCTTTGTTGGTTGTTTTTCTCCTTTTTATTACTCCTTGGATGTTTAATTGTTTTTGTCGTCCGATGTCTGATATATATCCATTCACAGTGAAGTGAGCAAATTTAATAAATGTTAATCGACAATGTAAACATCTTTTACTAGGTTTAACTGAATTAGGAGATTAATGTGATTGGACATTGATTTTCTCTAAGCTTTTGTTTAATGTAATATCTTTATAAGTTAACTTCTGCTATCTACTGTTTGGTTTGCAGGTATTACATTGATCTCTATGTGTTTGACCTTGACCAATACAAGGTGAAACTACCTTCCATTGCAGAAGTTTCCTCTCATTTCAATTCTTACCTCTTCGAAGCTTTTTTTACCTAGTCTTCAAGCCCAAGCAGCAAAAAAATTAATTAAGAAGCTGAAAAAGAGTTAGGCCTTTGAACTTATGTTATGTCTGCTATATTAGAATTTGTCTTTGTGTTTTTCTATGATTTGGACATATATATTTTATGCATGTCTTTTTTTATGTGTTAAATTAAACGGTATAACTAGCAGAACTAGACCAATTAGAACATAATTTATAAAACGTGTGGCAGCAAAGAAACGTGTGACATGAAGTTTAAAATGAAGTTAAAAATGGATAAAATATGAAGTCACTGAGCCGTCAAAAGAGAAAATGAATATCTTTGCAAACTTGCGTCATCAAAATAAAAATTGAATCCAGTTTTTTATAACATAGTTGTACCCATTTTTTAGTTGTATCCAATTTCAAAACAAAAATTGAATCGAGGTAAAATTTTGTAATCAGTACTACCATATTCTAAATTAAACATTTTTAGTTGTACTTGTGAAATTTACTAAACAAACTACATTTAACATATTTCTAATGCTATAACTTGTATAAAAATAGAAACTTTCATGATTTTCATGTTTGTGTGGTTAAGATTTCCAAAGTAACCTTAAAAGTATAAGGTAGATTGTGTAGACATCACATTTTCATGGATCAAACATTTTCATGGATCAAATTAATATAACTATAAAATGTTCAAATATGCTTGCACATGTTCTATGGCCTATTTTATGTGGAAACATGTTTACAAATACATTTAGAAATTGTGTTATTGACATTTTTGTAGAAAGTATAGTCGTACTAGTTTTCTCAGTTGGACTTTAGTACAACTAAAATGTAGTTGCACTAGTTGTACTTAAAACGAGTGGTACTAGTCGCACCAGTCGTACCCGACATATTAGACGCGGAATATAGAGTTGTACTAGTGGTGCCTAGTCATACCTGATAGAAATAACATGCATACAAGTCTCAGTCATACAAAGTTGCACACATAGTTCACATAATTTAAAACAAAGACATAAATTACTCTTCACTACCATCAATCCCAAACCATTGAGCCCAGCGTCCACCTCTTCCTCTTCCTCTTCTTCCTCTTCCACGATGTTCTCCAACTGATGGGAATCTTTTATGTTGCGGTTTTCCTTTCTGTACTTCATATTCCGGAGGTAAGACCTCTTGTGCTTGTATCTCTTCATGTACAACCCATTCAGACATATGAGGAACTGTATAGATTCTTGACCTTTATATATATCTAAACCATCTTCCCATCCATGATTTACTTGCGAGTTTCCATCAGAATGTCTGACTTCTGTACCATTCGTGTTCAAGACCAATGGATAGTAACTAATTTTCAGCTGAGATGTAGTTGCATCTATCAAAACCTTTCTGCAAATTCCCTCCACTAATCCAGCATAAGTGACATCCTCCAAAGATTTCCTCATCACTAAAGTGTGAATCTCATCTTCTACAGAAAGTGTGAATCTCATCTTCTACAGAATTCCATATAATTTTATCACCGTCTTTTGAATAGAATTCCTCATAATCAAAACATATGACTGTGCAACCACTGCTACTCATTTCCCCTGAAAAGAACAAAACAAGCGTAAGGTTGGTTAATCATAGTCGTACTAAATTCACTTAATATGTCCAGTTATTCTAATTGTACCCAGTAGTATCCAGAAAGTTTGGTTTATCCTAGTCATACTAATTCACATACTATGTCCAATTATGCTAGTTGTACCAAGTAGTACCCAGAAAGTTTGGTTCATCATACGAATCATCACAATTTATTACGACGCATTGTTCAGTTAACCAAGATATCCCATTTAATTAACAATATCAGTTTCTAATAGCCTTACCCAACTAGCTCAGTGACTCCAATGAGTAAAAAAAAATCAAAAATTTATTTACTATGAAATTCTCTAATTGAGAAGAAACTATGTATTAATTGCTTTGGAATTGTTTTGCCTATGACATAAACTTGATAATTTAATCATGAAATCGAAAATAGCATAAAACAGCAACAACCTTCAATTTCACGCCTCCGATTCGTCAATGGTGGAAACGTGAGAGGAAGAAGACGACGAGAGGTGCAATTAAATTTTGGTGGTTGGTTTGGTTGGTTTAGAGAATTAATTTTAGGGTTGGTTTGAATTAAATTTCCTACCAAACCATCCAATTTCTTTTTGTTTTTTTTTTCGATTTTTTTTTTAAATGAAGGACTAAACAGTCATTTTATTAATGGGAGGGGTAGTTAGATTAGAGGGGGACAATTAGATTTTTTCCCTTGTACGGAGGGGTATATGAGATTAGAGTCCAAAAAAAATGCTAAGTAGGATAGTTTTAAGCAATATGTTTCTCCTTTATTAAGGGTTGGCTTGAGTATAATGTTTCAAGATAATTCAATTTATAAAAACGGTTGTAACAATTTACAACAATCAAACAGAAAATCTCCATCATCTTCCAAAATTTGAAATGAAAACCGAAAACCAGCTGAAATTGTCTAAAATTTTACATCGTTAATTTAGCTTAAATGTAATGCATGTTCTGACCAGCTTCGTATAAATATATATTCCACAATTCCCCATTGTCAGCAACAAAACAAAAGCAACAAGAAAAAGCATTCGGAGAAGTTTTGAAAATATGAAGACATGGGCGATATGCTTGCTAGTGATTTGTGCCGCCATGGTAGCGGTAACAGTGGAGGGTCGTAATTTTATAGATAACGCTGTGATTGATCCGTGCTCCGGTCCTAATCCTCCTCCGGGATGCCATCCCCCAGGCTCTCACCATAAGAACCGTATCCCCGGTAACGAGTATAACCGTGGCTGTACCAAAATTCATCGGTGCCACCGAGATACTTCATGAACCCAACATGATGTTCATCATCTAAATTCCCGTCGTATGTCTTTGCTTTACTCGCATATTTATATGTATGAGCGTGTATGCATGATATTTGATAAGTTCTGAACTATGAATGGATTAATCCTCACATATATTGAAAATATATAATATATAACTATTTCCGTCCCCTAAGTTTAACATCGAGGATCTTGCATCTGCGAAACACAATCGACTACAATCTTATGTGCATGTTGAGGATCTTGCATCCGCGAAACAGTTGCACACTCTCGCAACCATTCCAGGAATCGAACTCGCTAGAATTGCAAATCTACATCCTCTCGCCGGCAGGCGGCAGCCCTATAGCGGCTCTAAAAATATATCTTATGAGTTGTGACCAACTTTTGGCTTTTCTATGTTTTCTAAAGTTTAATCTTCTTTCTAAAGTCTAGTCCCCAAATCCTTATCACATTAGAAAATGAAATCCTCTAATTAACAAGACATGTGCTTGCCTACAACAAAGCCAAAATACTTAGTTATTGTTTCTCTTGGGCTTTTCTTAAGCCACATTTCAACAATAAGTAACACCTCCAACTTATAACTTTCATTCTTCAGGTGAGATGAGTATTTTGCCTCCACGTCTTAACCATTATCAAGTGTTTGTAGTTGTTGCTGAGTAACATGAAAAATGACTATAGTGCCACAAGCCCAACAGTCTTTTGGCAATAAAGTAAAAAACCGACGTATAATAATAAAATTGTTTACTCCATCAGGTTTTTTATAAGATGTTTTAAAAGTTTTTGTTAAGTCAAAAAAAAAACATGAAAAATGAAAGTTATAAGTTGTAGTTGTTTGGTATGTGTACACCATTTTTAATTTTGCATATAGAAATAAAATGTAACCAAATCCCTAGTTTTATGGGATTCATGACGTGTGTGAATTTTAAACAAATTGACCAACTATGCAGCTCTTATCACAATAATTAACTAACATGGCCAAATGGCCAATGCGTCGAACTTGTAAACTAATCTTTTTCTGTTAAGATGTGATCTATAAGACTATAACTATAATAAAATAAAACATCACGGCGACTATACGTATCAGGCTCAAATTGAGAAACAAATATTTTGTTCAAAAACACTACGAGGGTTTTTCCTGTTAAGATGGCTTGTATTTTTGTCATTACAACTCACGCACAAGTTGACTATTGAAGATCTTTCCACAAAAAAGACGACTCACGTACACGTTGACTATTAATGATACTTTCAAAAATAAATAAATTTACATCCCTTGATTATCTCCTTATCTCTTCTGTTGAATTGAAATAGAATTTTAATTCTGTCTCTCTCTCCCTATATATATGCTTATATATAGACTTTTTTCTCTTTTCTTCCACGTTGCCATCTTCAGGTTTCTGGTCATTGATTTTCAACAATGGCCGAGGGAATGTTCAAGGCATTGTTGTGGGGTTTTGCCGCAATGACGTTTGCAATGGCCCCGGGGGCTCGTGGACAGCGAGTACCTTGCTATTTCGTTTTCGGAGACTCAGTCTTCGACAACGGTAACAACAATGGCTTGAATACCTCCGCCAAAGTTAACTATTCACCTTATGGTATGGATTTTAGAGGTCCTACCGGCCGGTTCAGCAATGGCCGTAATATTCCCGACTTTATCGGTTAGTCCCCTGGCTTGGTTTATTTCTTTGCCAATATGTTTTCGATGAAATAAGGTTTATTTGTCTAAATTGAAGTTTAGAATGTAATCAATGAAAACATTAGAACCAAATAATTTCATGCAATAGTCATGGATGCAAATTAGGAGACTATTTTAGTAGATATATAAAGTTTTGTTTATTTTTATTCTATTTTTATTAATATGTACGTAATGTCTTTAAGAATCAGGTTCCTAAAGAAAAAGAAATAAGAACTAATTAAGTTTGTGAATGATTATCTTTTTATATGTTTATAACTAATATACAGTATATTATATGTTTTCTTGTGTAATATGAGTTTGAAACGATTATCTTTTTCAGCTGAATTAATGAACTTCGGTGATTACATTCCACCGTTCACCGGAGCATCGCCGGAACAAGCTCACACCGGAATAAACTACGCTTCTGGTGGCGGCGGGATTCTCGAAGAAACTAGCTATCATTTGGTGAGAACGGGACAAATTTAAAACCAAGAACCTTAAATATGTTTTCATTCTTTTTCATCCGGTAATTCATTTTATTAATACTATATGGTTAAGTATATTTCCTACACGTACTACTATTTTAGTAATGGTTTGATTGATTCAAACTACGTGCAGTGATCATCTTTTTCGTTCTCATTTATTAGCTTTGATTTTTTTATTTATAGTAAATAAAAAACTAATAGTAAATAGGGAAACATAATGAATTTTTATCTAAATTGTCACATAAATCTCTTAGGTGAATAATGATTATAAATTTATAATAATCGACGAGGCTTTTTTCCAGGAAACATAACTGATCATGTGATTGATCACCTGAAAAAAGCCTTAATTCTTTGAATTTCAAATTTCTCAAAAAAAAAAAAAAGCTTAGACTCTCAATAGGCAACATGAACCACAAGGACTATTGTATATATATATATATATATATGGGTGTGTGTGTGTGTATATTTCAGGTGACTGAAAATAATAATTTAGTAGTGTTCTTTCAAAGGAACTAATCATTTGACTTCAATTGATTTGTCTTTTTAAAGCATGGAACGTAAAATAACTCAACTGGTTACCTATTATTTCCATTTAAAGGAGTTTGATTAACTACTTATGGATTTTCATATTTTCCTGACAATATAGGGTGATAGAATCAGTTTTAAAAAACAAATAAAGAATCACCGGGAGATGATTATGGCGGCGAAAGTGCCACAGGAGAAGCTGAATAAATGTCTATACACAATAAATATCGGAAGCAATGATTATCTCAACAACTATTTCATGCAAGGTGATCATTACAATACCGTCCGCAAGTTCACTTACGATCAATATGCTGATTCCCTCATTCGACGTTATCGCTCTCATTTGAAGGTAATAAAGGAATTATAGACCTTCAAATTTGATTATAGATAACCTTTTGACATAATCGATTTCTATAAAGCTTATTCTTTAAACTGATTCATTTAGAGACATTTTTTTTGTATAGTTGTTGTATGTCCTCGGAGCAAGGAAGGTGGCGGTGTTTGGGGTCAGTAAGCTCGGGTGCACGCCGCGGATGATCGCCTCTCATGGTGGCGGTATAGGCTGTGCCGCTGAAGTTAACAAAGCGGTTGAACCTTTCAACCAGAACCTCAAGGCTCTGGTCAGAGAGTTCAACGCAAACTTCGCGGATGCTAAGTTCACTTTCGTCGATCTCTTCACCGGCCAAACTCCTCTTGCGTATGCTGCCTTGGGTAAGTAAAACTAAATAAATTGCTCACAACATTTTTGACCCAAAAGGAATAATTCGTTTTGTAGAATTAAAAACATTTAGTAATGCTAAAATAACTGTTTTTTATTATTAAGGTATTCTAAGAAATATAACACTTATAAGTTTCCCAAAAAATACTAAAAGCCTTTTTGGGAAGATTTTGATCAATTAGATAATTTATTTTGCATAGTAGTACAACAATTGCAGTAGAATCACAAATGCTAATTTCGATTCAGTTCCTATAATTTAATCATGCACTTATATTATATTTTTGTAGGGTTTACGGTAACACAAAAGAGTTGTTGCACGGTAGAATCAGGGGAAGAACTATGTGCGGAGAATAAACCGGTTTGTGCGTTTCGAAGACGGTATGTGTATTGGGACAATGTCCACAGCACTGAGATGGCCAACATGTTTGTGGCAAAGGCTGCGTTTGCCGGAGTCATTGCTTTTCCTTACGGCATTGCTCTGCTTGGAAGATTATAGGGACCTTTATTTTTTTGGAATTTACATTCTTCTTTTTGGAATTTATATGTATTACCTTTATTTTTTTATTCAACTATTTTATTCAACAAGGAAAATTGGCTTCAAGTGGTGAACAATATAAAAATTGGTCTTGTTAAATATGTTAGAATATCGACAAAATCGATCAGTTTTCTAAACCAAAATCTAGATTCGATAAAAGAAATAATATAAATATTTATCAATATTTTAGTTTTAAAAATTTACTGTTATTTGTGAATATACAATCTCCATTTTATTTATATTAGTTTAGAAAAATTAAATAGATTTATATTAGTTTATAAAAATTAAAGAGATTTAATCTCTATATAAATCTATTTATTTTTCAATATCTTAGTTAAGAAATTTAGTATTTTTTTTTTTTTTTACTGCAAGAAATTTAGTATTATTTCTGAATGTATAACTTCTATTTGTATTTATATTAGTTTAGAAACTTAAGTTGATTCATTCTCATCACCGTCTAATATAATTCTTTCATAATACATTCATTTTCTTACCTTTATCAATTTATCATGGTATCAGATCCAAAATCCAATTCATGTAGATTAAAGTTTTGTTGAGATTTATTACAAATTTTTGTTTTGAATTATTTTAATTCGAGTTTTATTTAATTTATTATATGTTTTTTTCAAGAACCTTTTTTTGTTTTGAAACTTTAACCTTTGTTTTTCTTTGTTTGAAGTTTCTTCTCGATCCATTAAAAAAAATGAACGTTTTTCCCTTTTAAGATTTTTGAGTGCATGGGTTTCGATTTAATTTGTATTATCAATCGAAAGATCCACAAATAAGTCTTCTCTTATTTGATTCATGAAGACATGGACGGTGATGCTGAAGACATTGAAGATGAAGCTAAACGATATGATTCGTATGGGTTTTATAGAGAAAGGGGGGAACATTATATTTAAGATTCGCTTAAAACGAAAAAATGGGATTGTCCTCGGTTCTAGGTTTAGGGTTCTCTACTTGAATTTCAAGTTAACGGGCTAGGCTAAGTTTATAGTTTATGTGTATAGGTTTAGATTTAGGTTTTAATCCAAAAAATAGGTCTTAATTTCATTTTGTGTCCGTTACAAGCCTCAAGAGAGGCGACACCGTCACGTTTAATCTTTTTGGTTTTTGTTTATTTTATTTTTCTAAACCCCCCCCCCCCCCCCCCCCCCAAAAAAACATAAGGGTAATATCATATGCTATTTATCCAATATTTTAAATGATATATTTAACTTTTTGACTGATTTTGTCTAATATGATTATTGTTATCTAGTGCAATTGGTTTTCTTATCTTAAATCTCATTTTTTAGACCTTCCTTAATCTCATGTTCCACGTAAAAAATACGAAAAAATGCGAGGTTTCTTATTTTGATATAAAGCCAACAAGTTGGAAAAGAAAAGAAAAAACATAAAACCAGTAAAGGGATATGCGATGCCCCCACATATATATATATAACTATGATAAAATAAAGAAATTCCAAAACACAGAATCGGATTCTAAAAAGTTAAGGTTGCTGTATCGAGTGTTTGCCAAAGAAAAGAGGTCGTATTAAGTCCAACAACCAACCGGCAAGTGATATCTTGTCTACGTGAACTTCACGTGAACTTCACGTGCATAGTGCACATTGCCCTTTCTTGTATTATATAAGAACATAATTAATTTGGATTACTTTCTCAATCATAATGCAAAAGATATTATATGTGGTGGACTCGTCGACATTTCACTCCCTACATTTGAAAATATATATTCTCCCATATGTAATACAAGAACATAATTAATTTGGATTACTTTCTCAATCATAATGCAAAAGATATTATATGTGATGGTTCACTCCCTACATTTGAAAATATATATTCTCCCATATGATTTTTCACTTTTTTTTTCTGGAAAATGAAACCTGTTGACTATCTCTCTCGCTCTTTTTTATTTACAATTAGGTGATAACCTGCACCATGCGCATAATGAAAAATCTATAAATAATTTTATGATATTTTTTAAAGTAAAAATAATTTAATTAATTTTATATATATATATATATATATATATATATGAATAATATAATTTAATATTTCAACTTTTTGACATAATATTTCTAACTTGTTTTCAAGTTTAAATATTTATATTATTTGGTTAATTTATATGGTTCTATTAACAAAGCATATAAACAAAAAATATATTTATAAATATGGATATCTATTAAAATTACACATATCGAAGTATTTTTTATTGTAACCTAAATTATAGTATTAATTTGATATACTTTTTTAATTAAAATCACACATATCGAAGTTTTTTTATTGTAAACATATTTTCTGCCTAATAAAAAAAGTATTGTGTATATCATAAATTGTATATAAATTATATTTCATTAAATAATAATTTTTAAAACTATTTTCTTATTCATTTTTAAAAATGTATTGTGTAATATGATGTATATCATAAATCATCACATAACCTAAAATTCGATTTTAAATAATCTAAAATTAGATCAATTTTCTGATTATATTAAAAGTAATAAATGGATAAAGGCATATAATGTAGTTAATAAAAAAATGAAATTGTATTAAAATAATAAGAGAATAAATGTGGTGGTGACACATCAGTAAAATGGCTAATATTTCAAAAAGTAAGCATACTCTATAAAAATATTTCTCAATTAATATTTAGGGGATAATTGAATCTTATTTTTTTTGGTTTTAATTTTACTAGAAAATTTAGATTATGAATTCATAATCTCCATATACATCAAACGTAACATTAAAAGTGAAACAAAATCTTTAATCTGATCCGGTCTTAAATACAAAAGTATCTCTCCATATTTTGGGTGATCCTCATATTTATTTTTAGAAGCTTGATATGCTATGCAATTTCATAAATTTCAATTCAAAATATATATTTCTGTTTTTTATGATAATGAAAAATCTGTCTGTCGCTTCGAAAGAATTGATAAATATTTGTTAAAGTTTTTGTTTTTATTTTCCATCAGAGCTCTGGGTTCAATTAATACACGTTTTCAAGGTAGAACCACAAAAAAATAATTAAAAAATAAAAGATGGGATCACCAAATGTTTCACATAAAAACAGAAAACATGATTGCGTTTGTCTTTTTTTTTGACAGCATGATTATGTTTGTCTAGACTAAGTGGTAGTAGCTGTATTCATTCTCGTCATTGTCTAGTAACAAATAAAAACTTCAATTTAAAACCTTGGTAAGAAAAAAAAAACAAATAAATACTTCAATTGCCGTCAAAATTAAATAAAATATATATTTTCGAGAGAGAGTCTCACTCTAGTCAAAACCAAGAAGATAGAGAAAATTAAAAGCAAAACTTGCACCGCCAAAATAGTATGAAACAGGATTTGAAGCTGAAATATTTGCGTCGGATATTCCAAAAAAGATCAAGTATATGTATAAAAACAATGTACGGAATTTATCTTTTGCAAAAGGCCAAGAACCAAAGAAATCTAATATTTTTAACAAAACCAAGAAAAAAAAAACTCATAGACCAATCATCTTCGTGAAAAGAAAGTAAACTATTTTACCCTTCTATATTTATTTTATAGTGTTTTTTGTTTTTGAACTTTTTTATATAGTGTTACTCTTCTGTTCATTCTTTCTTCATTGGCGTCAAATACCCTTCTATATATAATTATATATGAGAAGTATGTATGCTGTTCAGTAAGAAAACAAAAACTTTATAATTATGAACACTATGTTCAGAGGTCCTTGGAGATTTACTCGAAATGAGCTGTCCATATTGTAAGGAAGACTGATGATGACAGGATTTTTGCAATCAATTACTCAATCCTACTACACATGTTATTGTAGTATTTGAGGATCAATCCATATGGGTTTGTTGTAACAAAAGGAATTCATAAAACTTCTTAATCTAAGCAAGTCTAGTGAAGGTTTTGATATGTGACTAGTAGCATTAAACAAGGTGAAAGATAAGCTATCTTCAAGATAAGTTAAAANGTTTTCCATTTGCTGAAATTTGGAATTGAGGGTTTCTATCTTTGAGTTGAGCTCATTGTATGTTGAGTCCACCTTATTGTGTATTTCTGCCATCTTCTTGCTTAAGTCCATTGTTCCTTGTGCCTGGCCTTGTAGAAGTTGCTGGAGCATATTCTTCATGTCCATATCTTGAGGTGCTAAGATTTGTTGTTGCCCTTGCTGCACAAAACGAGGGGGTTGTTGTGGTCTTGACTGAAAGTTGCTTTGACCTCCTTGGTATTTCTGAAAGTTTCCTTGGTTTCCTTGATAGTTGTTCTTGGGAACAAACCCTTGTTGTTGGTTATATGGTACAAAAGACTTTTGTGGAGGAACTTGGTTATGACCTTGTTGTGGGTAAACTTGATCTTGGGGGTTCTCCACATTGTTGCTTATATAGGATAGATTGTTGTTGTTGTTGTTTCTATAGTTGTTGAAGCCCCTTTGAAATCCTTGGCCACTAACATAGTTGACCTCTTCTCTGAAATCCTCTTTTGGTTCTTGATGAGGTCCATGGCCGTCTTCATAATCACCCACATAGTTTACTGATTTTTGAGAAGCTTGCAGCAGCTTATCCATCTTGTCATTGAGGGCTTTCATTTCCCTTCTTCTTTGATCTTCAGTATCTCCTCCACCTCTTGATGATCTATCATAGTCTTCACTATAATTCCCATCACTTTGGGCTAGGTTCTCCACCAGCTGAAGACCATCTTCTACCTCCTTCCCCAGGAAATTTCCATTGCTTGCAGTGTCTAGAAGCATGCGAAATTTAGGAAGCACACCTCTGTAGAGAGTGCTTAGTAGAGACTCTTCAGAAAATCCATGGTGTGGGCATTGCATTGTATAGCTCTTGAACCTTTCCCATGCTTCACAGAAACTTTCATTGCTCCTTTGAGTGAAGCTAGAGATGTCATTTCTCAGCTTTGCAGTTCTTGAGTTGGAGAAAAATTTGGCCAAGAAAGACTTCTTGCATTGATCCCAAGAAGTGATGGAACCTTGTGGAAGTGTCTTCTCCCATAGGTGTGCTTTGTCCCCAAGAGAAAATGGGAACAATCTCAGCTTGAAACCATCCTCATAAATCCCATTTATCTTTGTCATGCTGCAGATCCTATCAAACTCATCCAAGTGGTCCAAAGGATCTTCCATTGGTAGTCCATGGAACTTGTTGTTCTGCACCATAGAGATCAACCCACTCTTGATTTCGAAATTGTTGTTCTCTACTGGAGGAGGGATGATGCCTTGGCGATTGCCATGAGTGTTAGGCGCATCTCTAGCTCCAATATGACGTGGTTGTCTAGGTGGGTGCTGTGGCACTCTTGCTCCTTGAGCTCTTTGTTGCTGTTCAAGATAATGAGGTGGTGGTTGACCACCTGCTTCCTCCAGATTTTCCATGCCCAAGCGTGCTATATGGGTTGCTCTTTCTTGCTCTCTTCTTGCAAATGCTCTTCTACTCAGTCTATGAATGTTGTCTATTGGTTCAATAAGATCTTCTTGTCCTCCAGACCTCAAGTTCATGCACCTATAGAGAGGAAAAACAGAGCATGCAAAAGAGATTAGTTATGAACCGAAAAATAATACTTAGTCTCAAGAGGATTTAAAATCCTAATGCACAAAACAGAACCCAAATGGCAACGGCGCCAAATTGATGACAGGATTTTTGCAATCAATTACTCAATCCTACTACACATGTCATTGTAGTATTTGAGGATCAATCCATATGGGTTTGTTGTAACAAAAGGAATTCATAAAACTTCTTAATCTAAGCAAGTCTAGTGAAGGTTTTGATATGTGACTAGTAGCATTAAACAAGGTGAAAGATAAGCTATCTTCAAGATAAGCTATCTTCAAGATAAGTTAAAACAAACAAAAACAAGTGAAAGCAAAAACAGAGTTTTTAAAAGCTTTTTGTAAATTATGGAAAGATGAATCCAAGGGTATGGTATTGATTTTCAAGTGCTTAAAAGTGTAATCAATGATGTCAATCTACTCATATAAATGCTAATCCCCAAGCTTAGAACTTCAAGAATAGATTAAACCATTTTCATGGACTTAATCCTTTTATCACATTTCTAATCAAGAACAAACTTTCATTTGTGATTAAAGATGCAACAAGCATAAAGATTCAGTTCTAATTTGCTAATAAACACCTTAGACAATCACTTTTATGAGCTAAGTATGTAAATCTCTTGCTTAAATAAACCAGAAATTTTACTAATCTTTTGGATGAGAAAATTTCCTAAAAATCTAATTCAACATGATCAAGGTTGAAATTTAGCATTAATAACATCAAACAAGAGGGGATATGGAAGAATTAACTTATAGACATCAAGATTAACACTCTAAACACCCTAGATCTAACCAACCTTGGATTTTAGAGAACTACTCACAACTCATGATCAAACCAATAAAAACTTGTAAAAACTTGATAATAAGCATTAGAAAGAGTAAAGGAAAGAGATTAGAGAAGAAGAACTCTTGAATTGAAGTTTTTGATCCAAAGGTCTTGCAGAAAAATCACCCAAAACAGAGAGAGTTTCTGGAAAAGTTTTAGAAATAAAAGTCAACTACTTAATGATGATCAACAGTATTTTTCGTCTTAAGTAAACAGAAACGCGGGTTCAATATCGGTGTGATCACACCGATACGTCTGACCGATATGCGTATCGGTGTGATAACACCGATACATCATACCGATACGTAGTAAAATGACCATATCTCTTGAACGGCTTCACTGTTTGACTTGAAACTACCACCAAACGAAAGCTAACTCAAATATCTATGACTTTCATGAAGATCGCCGAGGCTAAATCGGAGTTGAAATTCTTCATCCGGCTCGATCTTTACTCATGTAGTGGTTTTGTACTTCAAGTCCATTTTGCTCAACTTCTTTTGGTACACTTTAGTTCCATGCCATCCTCCAAGCAATGCTTAACCTCCATAATCTGAAAAGTCCTCCAATGTACCTAAAAACACTCCAAAATGCAACAAATATGCAATAACCTAGTCTAAGACTCAATAACTCTAAAATAGATGCAAACTAGACTATATGGACAAGTTATATACATGAAACAATGCAAATGCTTTACTAAATGAATGTTAAAATGATGTAAATATGCTAACTATCAACTGACATGACCTTAATTCGTCATGGATTTTGAATTATTAGATAACCCGAGATTTAATATGCTAAATATCATAATGGTTGAATCAGTAGCGTGGACGGTTTCTATTAGGAATCATAATTAGACCTAAATATATATAGTATAAAAAGGACATAAATGATCTATTTTTATCAATTGATTTTGAGTTGAAATTAAATTTATAAACTTAACATGGTATTATAATCTAGTTTGTTGATCCTAGTCTATGAGTGGTCCGATTAGGTTTTTATTACAGTTCTAAAGTAGTTTTGGTTCGAAAGAAGACGAAAAAAATTATCATTTCGAAGAAACGTATTAAACATCTCACATTGGAAACTAAGCTAGGACCTATATAATATAAAAGTGATATAAATCAATCTATTCATAATCAATGGGATTTTGAGTTGAAAGACAAATTATAGTAATTTATGTTCGTGATTTTGAAAAAAAAAAAAAAAACTTTTGCCAATTTCTTGATGATTGTATGCTAGAAAGAACAATTTTTTTTTTTGGAACATTAGAAAGAACAAAATTTTAGAGGTAGATAAAAGGTATAATCTCGAAATCTCAGTAAGTTTAGATGTAGACAAATGACTTTAATTAGATTTCATTTTTATATGAAATTTGGAATATGTTCCACGATAACTCTCTGAACTCGTTCATTCAAGGCAACGTTTCTTTTGGTATTAGTTTAGTGAAATTTTATAGATAAAGTTACTCAGATATTATACAAATTAGGTGATATGATCACTTACATACAATTTTTTTGTTATTACTATCATATTTTGCCTATATTTTTCATATTTAGCGTGTCTTTATTACATATTATAGAAAAAAACGTAATTAAAAGAAATGCCATTATTTTTTAATTTCACTTCAGAAAAACGCGCCGCCACGTCAGAAATTGCTGACGTATTAATGAACTCAGCCGTAAAGCGCTACAGCGGCAATGACGGCTGAGTTACGGTATGTTGCGGCTGATTTAAGAAAAATAGCTGAGTTATGAGCTAACAGCTGACTTACGTGTATAACCCAGCCTGGTGTTTCAGCTGACTTAATGAAATTTGTATGTTATGAGAAAATGGCTGACTTACGAGCATAACCCATCCATAAGTTACGGCTGAGTTACAACCCGGTGGTTGATTTGTCAAAATTTGGCTGAGTTATTGTTTCGACACAGCTGAATTAACTTTCTCCGGCTGGCTAAGTTATTGCTTCGTTACGGCTGATTTTCGTGTAAATGTCATAAATCAGCCGTAATGAACTGGGTTAACGAAAAACTCGGACTATTTACGGCTGATTTAGTAGCGAAAAATTAATTACCACAATAGCATGCTTTGACGGCTGACTTATTAAATGATACGGCTGAGCTAAAGATTTTCAGTTGAGTTACGACATTAAACGGCTGAATTTGGCAGCCGTTTTTTCGTTTTTTAATTATTGTAATAGTATTCATGTTACGACATGCTTAAATTTTTGTTTGATGACTGGTTTAAGACAGTTGATTTACGTGTTCGTTTGGTGGCTTACTTGCCACTTCATCAATTAAAAAATGACGTCCGATGCATATTTCTAGGCCTGGGCATTCGGGTACCCATTCGGGTTCAAGTCGGGTCTATTCGGGTTTTGGTTACTTCGGTTTTAGGTTGTAGAACCCATTCGAGTATTTTTCATTTTTGGGTCGGGTTCGGTTCGATTCATGTCGGGTTCGAGTCGGTTCCGTATCGAAGTTGAGGAACCGGATTTTATCCGAAAACTGATCGGTTATGGATCTGTTCGGATTTTTTAACCCAAAAGTAACCATATTTGAATTCGGTTCGGGTATTTTCGGGTATTTGTAACCAAATAAACCAAAAATATCTAAAATGTATCTGATTGAGTACCTAAAATAACTGAAATTAGTATCCAAAAATACCCAATTTAACCAAAATACCTGAAAAAATATAAAAATATCTCAAAACTTATAAACATAATTGATATATTCAATTTATAATTATAATATTTTATATTTTTGTTATAAACTAATATTTATTTTGTATATAATAGTGTTTCGGGTATTTTCGGGTACCCATTCGGTTCTCGGTTCGGTATCGGTTCTTCGGATATGACAGCGTGGCTCCCATTCAGGTATTTACATTGGTTCGGTTCGGGTTCGGTACCTAAAAATTTGGTTCATATCGGGTCGGTTCTTCGGATCCGGTTTTTATGCCCAGGCCTACATATTTCCATGTCATCATCAAAAGAGAAATACGAAACGTCGTCTTCGTCTTCCTCGTCGTCGTTATCGTCTTTCTCGTCGTCGTTGTTCTTCACCTTGTTCTTCACATCAACAAAGATATACAGAACTTAAATTTTGAACATCCAATTCGTCATCGTCTTCCTCGTTCTTCTTCATTTTCGTTCATCCTTCTCCGATATATGATGGATCCGGTTTCGGTAATTGTGGATTGTTTACGGCTGACTTATGGATTGGAAACGAAAAGTCCACTCGAGTTCGTGAAAAAGGATACGAAATACGACGGAGATAAGAGAAGCGGCCGGAAGAGACGATACGACGGCGGCCGGAAGAGACGATACGACGGCCGGAAGAGACGAAGTTTCGCCGAGAGAGAGAGAGAGAGGTTTCGCCGAGAGAGAGGGGTTTTTTTCTGTAACCGTTGTTAATGACGTGAATTTAATTTTTTTTTATCTTAATGAAGTGGATTAAACTAATTTTTGGTTAATTATTTTTTAATTAAAAAAATCTCAAGGTGTTAATTGTAATTACACAAAATATCTGAGTAATTTTTTAAAAATGTATAATATACTAGTAATATTCCAACCTTTCTATAATATCTGAATAATTCTTTCAATTTTATAACCAAGCAAAAGTTTCCAAACGTTTTTCAAAACTAACCCGAAATCGGCTCAAATCGGCCATTTATTTAGCAGTTAACCATAGGTTAGTTTGCATTAACCAATTGTACTTCAAAAATAAAGATCAGATTGTAAGGTCCGCAAAACCGTATGTTCTAACATAAACCAATCATACTGAATAAATCCATCGCCTCTACCGATGATGAGTCTTTGAACTGAAAGGAGACAAGAAAGCAATACATCAGATATTTTCAACCATAATGGGAAGCTACTCGGTCACATTTCACAATTGGCCTTTGTTTTTGGTTTGTTTCGTTGGAAGGTCCTGAATCAATCGTGGGGAATACTTTCTCCTTATCTCTTTCTCTCCCACTCCAATATAATCATATATATGAACCTTCACTTCCTTATAAATACCCTTTAAACATTACGCAATCATCAATTTTACACCCTGAAGCACCCCTATAATAATAATTAGAAGAAAAAAAAGTTGTCATATATACACACATTAAACAATGAGGGAGAAGTCAGAGAAAGATGCAGTGAAGAATTGGGAGAAGAAGAAGAAGAAGTCCTCTTCACCAAAAGGAGTTGGGAAGTTTCTGAAAAAGAAGAAAGGAAAGTTCTACATTATTGGAAAATGTATTACCATGCTTCTTTGTTCACACAAGTGATCATCAACACACGTTTGTGTGTATATATATATACAGTGGCGAGTACACATGTAAGGAAAGGGGTTCAACTGGCACCTCTGAAATAATATAAGTTTTATTTTTAAGCCTATTTCCCATAATTGGTAAGAATGTATTCTTTTGACCCCCTAAACATGAGTTTAAATTCCTCTTATGACATTTATATTTTGTTTTTACTTAATTTAAATAGATTTTAAATCCGTTAAATATAAGGCTGGACACGGAGCGGATATCCGGAATTTTGAAGATATTCGTGATCTGGATCGATACTTTTTCGATCCGTATTTGCTCTGCTACTAATCAGATACTCGGTGTTTGGATATTCGTTAAAATCCGAATTTTCACTGGATATCCGATTCGTTTCATAAAATACTAAAATAATTAAAAAAATATATAATTAAAAAAATCAAAATTTAACTTATATATAAATAATATTATTTAATAGAAAAACAAATATTTTATTAATTTGTTAAACTTTATATTAAACCAACTAATATAATGAATAGAAATTCACAAAAATTTACGTATAAATAACTATTCTTTGAGGTTTTATGATCAATAAATTTGATATTTCATCAAAAAAAAACTTACATATAAATATAATATGTATACAATATATATGTAATTGTTTATATACATATAACAGATCGGATCGGATATCCATCTTTCGAAATTTTAGTATTTGTGATTTGTTCCGTTTTCAACAACGAATATTGATTTTTAATATTTGCTTTGCTCCGTTGAATTACAGATATCCGAATTTTTCGGATCGAGTAAAATATATTTTTAGACTCGTCACTGTATATATATATATGTAGATGATGATAGAGCCATAGAGGAATGAAAAGGAGTGAGAGCATGCATATATATCTTTAGCTTTTCCGATGTTTTTCTCTCATTTTATACGGGTGTATGTTCTCGTTGTTGTTATATATTTCACTCAATAATTTTCTTGTCAATTATACATATATGTAGAATTTATATAATGAACTCCATATCATATTAATTTGTATATAATGAATCAATGGGCCGATAAAAAAAAATATAATGCAACAAAGGATAGTTTATTTATTTATTTTTTGGTAGGAATGTTAAGATTTTATACCTTTTCTGGTTTTTTTTTTTTTTGTTAATGACTAAAGAGACATACATTTCTACATACATACAAGCAAGCACATGAACTTACAACGAATGCTAAATACAACAAAAATAAAAATTTAATGAAAAAAGAAGCTTTACAGAAAAAGACAGGAGAAGTCTCTAATCGTACGATCTATATACTTGGCGGATTGCGGCTGATGGTGATGGCATCCCATTCGTCGTGAAATATTCTCAAATTTCGCTCCAAAAGAGCTTGATGATGAATGATAACGGCTGCAGCTGACTTTGGACCAAGAAACGGCAGTGGAAAAATAATATAAAATAATAACACATTTAGTGAAATATATATTATCATTATTGTTTACAAATTGAAAGAAATATTTATTCAAACCAACAAATTTTCACACACAAATATATATACAAATACTTTTGAATTAACCCGTTTTTGTTAATTTTTTTAGTATAAAAAAATACAAAATATACTTTTAATCACAAATTAAAATTTTTTGATAATTTATTTCAAAAAACGTTTCTTAATAGTATAGTTTTGTTATGAATTTGGAAGAATTTAAAGTGAGAAACAAGAGAGAAAACGATTGAGTCAAATACACTTTTCTTTAGGATTTTACATTGGAGTCAAATACACTTTTATTTAGGATTTGAGTCAAAGACACTTTTGCTTAAGATTTCTTTTTATTAATTTTGTGAGAAATTAAGTTGTTACAAATTCTATAAACCCTTTTATATAAGCTAAAAAAACCTGATATAACTAGAAATAAGAAATAGGAAAACAGTTTTCCAACGCCCGTGGTATCTTTAAAATATACTTAGATTTTTAGTCACTTTGAACAAAATAAAAACTACAATAATTTTTAGCCAATTTTCGCAGAGTAGTCGGCGCTTCTAATGTATTGGTCATATCTTCAGCTCGTCATTGCCTGCCAAGTGATGAAAATGATAGGCGAAAATCCGAGGCGTGTAAGTATCTTAGTCCAAACTTCACTACTGTAACTGCAACGGAAGAGTAAGTGGTCTCGAGTTTCTGATTGTTGATCACAGAGGCGATAGTCGTAATCCTCATCCCCCAAGCAGGCAATCGAGTTCTCACAGGGAGCCTGTCATGTTCTGCGGTCCACATCGAAATGGAATGCTTCGGGATTGAGCCTTTGTACCAAATGGATTTTTCCCAAGGCTTAACCGTGCTTCCCAAGTCAGTGAAGAGGAGAAGCTATGGTTTGTAGAGCCCTCAATATTTAGTGGATTTTTAGTACTACTTATGGATTCAAGAACCACAATAACAATTTAAACCTTTTATCAAAAAAAAAAAGAACCACAATAACAATAGCAGAAACCGACTCTAACTTGCTTTAGAGTAAACGGTCTCAAATAAAAATGATAAAAGAAAACACGAAGGTGTAGTAGAAGTTGTGTACGTATATATATAAACACCCTCTAGTCCTTAGATATCTCCGTAGAAGTGTTTCTTGAAGGCCTCCATATGAGCCACCTGCAGGCACGTGGCAAGTATCACCGAGCCGTCTTCGTTCTGATCAGGCAATATCATTATCTCGCCGTCGTCGAAGTCATGCGTCCCTGGTCCCATGTAAACCTCCTTTCCCCACCTGAGGCCGTAAATCGGTAGAGTTAACCAGCTTACTACTCCTACATTAGGGTTTCCACAGAACGGACCTCCCGTGCTTCCCAAGGCATATAGGTCTTGGAACCTCGTGAGATCCTCCTGGTTCTTTAGATACTCAATACTAGACATCAGATATTTATTTGTCACTTTGTTGATGACTTCTCTAATTTTTGTAGCCGCCAAATCCAACTCATTCGATATCAGTTCACCTACATGAATTACGAAGTTATCATTTTTAGGCTAAACTCTGTCGTATAAATATAAAAAAGTTGTGTTAAAACAAGAAAATCTTCAATACTTTTGTGCGTTATCTTTTGGTGAACAAAAAAACAAAAAAAATATATTATTTGGATACTCACCCGAGGTGCTTACTGTCATCACGTCAAAAATGGCGTTTCCAAAGTATCCACGTGGCAGTGGTGGCTGCATCCGAGTACGAGTGTCTATGCAGATCGCCAGGCCCGTGGGTTGCTCCGGGGAATGCCTGCGTGCTTTACACGCACACTTCCACACGTGACCTGCGACCGTCTCGTACCGCGTAAACTTTTTTGCTGGATCAGCGTATTCTCTTGTGTTTACTTTTTTTTTAAGCTTCTCAAGACGAGGTTTGCTCAGCTTCAGCATCGCCACGGTCGTTTTCTTCTTTCTCTCCTCCACATTGTCCGTTTCTCCGATCAGGAACGGCGGTTGGTCAAACAATGGCGAATCCAGATATATTTTGTATCGGGGTCATAATATAATAACCAATGTAAGAAATTAGAAATGAGAGTTTGAGTCAAACTCTCTGTGTGAGTCACACGAATCCAGAAGTGCATTCCTCATTGTGAGAACTTTCCGATCAAGAAATGGAACGGTTTCTAGAGGCTCACCGCGAGCGATTCTTCCCCACTCGGAGATGAAGTGAAGAGAGGTTTGGTCATAGACGATGGCATGCGAGATGCTAAACCCGAGGCTTAGTCCGCTGCATCCGAACTTTGTGAGCTGAACCAAAATAAGAGGAATTGTCACAATAGAGGCTCTCCATCTCGAGCAACAACGAAAAGTCTTTGAAGTCCGAAAGCTTCGCGTTGGCTTCTGCTTCGGTAAATTTCACCCCCGCGGCGTTGCATTTGAGCTCAACCCGACCCCAGGGAGCTGACGTAAGCGTCCGGCCAGAGGGTAGAAATGGAATAGAGTCTTGCTCAACGAAGTCTTTAGGGTTTCAGCTACATTGCCTTGGAACGACTCTAGAGGGTTTTCGTAGAAGTAAATGGTGGGAACGTGGGTCATCGTACCAACTTGGTCCAACTATGTTAATGGAAACCGGCCAGTCCACGTAGGGTGATCCGGTCGTAGAGTGTAGCACTCTCTTAAGATAACAAAAGCCATTGCTTCTTCTCTCATCCAGCTCGATCTGAGCTCTCCTTCTCTCTGCATTTATCGGCAGTGCCGTGCCAGGGTTTTTAATTT
Source organism: Alliaria petiolata (assembly GCA_020283515.1). NCBI lineage: Eukaryota > Viridiplantae > Streptophyta > Magnoliopsida > Brassicales > Brassicaceae > Alliaria > Alliaria petiolata. Next base: position 454,341,339 of record JAHZTW010000001.1, on the reverse strand, counting down.
TATAAGCTTGAAGCAAAAATAAAAATAAACGTTTTTAATATTTATTTTTAAAAATAATTATATTTTTTTTAATTGTTAAAATGTCAATGAAAAAATGAATGTAAAAAATGAATCAACCTTGCTTCAACCACTACATTACTATTAATTTTTTAGGAAAGAAAGCCTCAAAATTATACGTTATCTTTGGGAACATGAGGCACCATTTGGTTTCTCAGGTTTCTCGGATACTTTTAGTTATGCAAATCAAAATAAAATGGTTTCTCGGACATTTTTGGTTATGCAAATCAAAATAATTAAAAACATTAGCCAAAACAAAATCAATTACCTAATTTAATAAAAAATTTGTTTTAAATGTTTTTATGGGGTGAAACAAAAACAAATTGATGAGATCATAATAATTTTACCTAAACAAAAAAAAAAAATTTAAAATTAGGTGGATCAGCTACCCACCTAAACAAAAACATATATTTTAAAAAAAAAACCATTTAGTCAACAAAAAATAGATGAAAAGTTGAGAAAAAACGTATATATACTAACAAAAAAGTTGAAAAAATATAAAAGTTGGCAACAATAAAAAAACGTACAGAAGCTCACGAAAGGGAAAAATGTTTTTATTAAAAAATCATTTATTTTTATATGTTTTGTTAGCTAACAATTAATTGAAATCTTTGATTATTCATGTAAAGTGTGCTTGAACTAAAACTTAGTCCAAAATCAAAATAAAAACATTAGCAAAAACAAAATCAATTACCCAATTAATGAAATTTTTGTTTTGGGGTGAAACAAAGAAAAATTGATGAGATCATAATACTTTTACCTAACATATATTTTAAAAAATTAGGTGGAACCGCCCCTCTCCTCACTGCTTGGCTACCCTTCTCCTTACTGCTTGGCTACCCCTCTGGCTCTCCTTACTGCTTGGCTTACTACTTGGCTCCGCCCATATGTGGGGATGAAGTCATTACAAGCATTGATTCAAAAGGTCCCAAAGGAGTTGGTCAGTAGACATTAGTGGTTGGATGGAATTAACAGATTCATTTAATAACAACTTTTTCAAAACTATATTTTTTAATTGATTTGATATTCTCGGAAAGAAAAGAAAAGAAAAAAAAAAACCATAAATATATAACGTGCAGGTTTGTCTACCTCACGGATGATCCGGGTAAAGCCTACAAGGGCCTATTATAGAACTTCTAAGCCTTATAATAATATCCCATTTATTTTCTGAACAAGAATCCGAATGTGCACAGTAGGACATTGGGCATAGAGGAGAAAACCTACAATTTATCGAATTAAACAATGGAAATAAATTTTTAGGTGCAGAGAAAACTAATAAAAAAAACTAAAAAAAGCTACTAGTATTTTATTAATTTAAACGGAAAACAAATCAAAAGATATCTATGATAGAAATGGACAAAACAAAACAAAACACTAACAGAAAACCAAAAAGATGAAAGAAAATCCAAAAAGAAGAGGTGCTTCGAGCAAGTCCAATAGAGAACTTATGTTAAGGGTCTTAAACATATGTTAATATTAAATTTATTATTAGTTTAAGTTAAGAATTTTATTAGCTTAAGAACCCAAAAAGTATCTTATTTTAGATACTGGTCTTAAAAATAAGACACCCTAATCATTTGTTTATTCAATTTTATTATTAAGAACCATATCTTAGAACATCTGCAATGGAAATCTCTCGTTAAATCTCTCAACAATTATATTTTAATAAAATACAATAAAAAAATATTATTTAATTATAAAAGTCTCTCAACACTTTATTAAAATATAATTGTTGAGAGACTAATAAAAAACTCCCATTGCAAATGGTCTTAAACCATTTAATATCACCATTGGGGTTGGTCTTAGGTTTTCTAGGCGTGCTTGATGTGACAAGAGTATTGAAGAAGAGGACCCAAAAAATGGCTCTTAAACATCATGTGAAAGTGGCCGTTACACTTCTTGTCCATATTCAAGACGATCTCACAACACTTTTTTTTTTGAACCTTTTATATTGAAAACAGGGAGATAATTACTGCATGATAAAATATGAAATGAACAACAATAATACAGTGAGAAAAGATCAACAATGAAAGAGAGCTTAGGATACTAAAAGGATACACTTCGAGCGAGGGAAGCAACACGCTAACCCCAACAAATAGCGGAAGAACCAACACAACCCAACATAGCACGACGGAGAGGATCGGGAAGAAGAGATCCAATTAGAGGCGAGAGCAAAACCTGCCGAGTAAGAAACTCAACACAACTAAACAGAGAACAGCTCGAACACCTAACCAACTCCTTCGAGCTAAGAGAGCATGAAGACCTCAGCACAAACTCAAAGCAGCGATAACATCAAACCCGAGAATCGCATCTGAAGCAACGGAAGATGGCTGACCTAGAAAAGAAGTCGCCGCACAGCATCACCGGGACTAAGGCCAGAACCACCGCAAGAACTCAAAGGGACATAGAAAACCACCAGTTTAAGAGAGACGGAACATAGATCCTCCCAAACAAGCAAAAAAATTTGGGAGAAACACCGCTGAAGCGACACCTGAAGAAGTGCCAAACACCAAACGAAGCGACCAATAACCTCACTAGACGATGACCCACCTTCTTGCGCATATGGGCCCAGAAAATAGACAGAAATGGAGTCAAACAGGAGAAGACCTAACAACGGCGAAGCCAAAAGCAAAGAATGAGAAGAACTTGAAATAGACCGATGCGGTAGCTGAAAAACACCGATGCGGTTGCCGAAATAAAATGGGCAGGAAGGGGGTCCCTCCCACGGCGGCGGTGAGGAGCACTGCACGCCGGAGAGAGAGATCGGCGTAGAAGAAGCGGTGACGGAGAGAATGAGGGAGAAAGAGATATCGCCTCTCAAAGGCTTTTTTCCTGAATAATTGTCTAATTCCCTGAATAATTGTCTGATTCGTGATCTCTAAATTTCTGCGAATTGCCCTTGACTGAACGCTTGCTTTAATTAATCTTTACATCGTTTTATTTGCTATTTTTGTTTTAAATTACAACAAACAAAAATATCACCGTCTTAACTTAGTTTCATTCTAAAGAATCATAGTGTAACATTGGTCTTTGTGGATTCGATCCATACATTGCTACAATATTTGTTGTGCACTTGCAGTAGTTTATATATGGTTAAAACTCTGTGTATCAAGTTTTAGCGCCGTTGTCGGGGAACTTGCAACCAAGACTGTGTGAAGTAAGTCTAGGGGAGGGTATTCGCTGTGTACAAACGCCATTTTTCTTTCTTTTGTTTCTCTTGAGACATTTTTTTTTTAGTTAGTCCAAGTTGTTTTATTGAGTCAAAACTTTGTTGAAACTATGAGTTTTTCTTGGAGCTAACCACATTGCATTGACACTTGAAGGACCATTGTTACAGCAGTTGATTGCAGATTTTACTAGGTAGGACATTGTGAGTGGATCGATCTAACGAATAAAGTTCATGTTTCTAGAGAGTTTGAAAGATCCATAGTTGAATCCGCACTGAATGAACTTTAATGACTCATCTTGGGGCTTGGTATACATCGAACATGATTCCTCTTCTAGCACTATCAAGATAAGTTAGGTGCAATCTTCCTTTGATCTTTTCTTATTAAAAAAAAAAGAGCAATAGCTTGAGAACGGCAGTCTGAGTTCCGTGAAAAGAACTAGAAAGGTGAGCCTACACTCATAAAAGCGTCTCCTCACAAGGAACACAAAAGTGAGCGACACCGTTTTTGAGCTATAAAAATAAAAAGAATACAAAAGTCGATAAAAAAAGCGAAATGACATTCTAGAAAAATATGAAGAAATCGACTAAGGGAATAGAAAATAAGAAAGTTGTACCGAGATTGTCTGTGTGTCCAGAAGCTTGAAAGGGATATAATCTATAAGTTTTTTGATCGATATTCATTTGATGAGACCACACGCTTAATTGATTAAAAGGGGTCAATAATAGAGGTTTCTGATTTCTCATGAGGCTTGAAAACATATTTGAGAAATTGTTAAGCTTGGGGTAAGTACACTGACATATTATTTAATGCTGGCTCTATGGTATGTGGATTCAAAAGTATTGGTCAAAACACCAGAAGCAACCGTCAACTACAATCGTTAACCTAACCGCTCCAATCGTTCACTATTGGAGATAACAGACTGCAAGATTTGTGTGTTTACTATATATGGACCATCAAGCTAAAATAAAAATACATTTGAAAATTCTAGAGAAGACTCTTTCGTTCAAACACATGTGACGTCTCGAATTCACAGAATTCACCTCATAATCGAGTTTTGACGATTCGCAATAATTAATCACTATGCAAGACAGACAGCTCGCTCTCTAGGTTATCATCAATAAAAATAGATACATTGTTTTTTTCCAAATACATTGCATCATCAATTTAGAGTTGATATCGCTAAATATTGTAGCAAAATGCAACCATATTTTCCATCATTAAATCTTGTGATGGATTGCTTAGTCAATTTCATTGCCAGATCATACCAAATAATGTTTGCTAATTTGCGATGGACAAACTCATCTCTGAATTCTATACCAAATTTTGTTGTAGGAAGCACAACAATATAAACTAGGTTTATATGTATATTAATATATGTGTAAATTTATTATAATTCAAGAAACATTAGTAGAATCCCTACTCGAATCATTATTCAAATGAAAATGAAAATGCATAAACATATGAATATATGTGTGTATGTATATAAGCCTAGATATCTTCATAAAAGTGTTTCTTGAATGCCTCCATGTGAGCCACCTGTAGACACGTGGCCAGAATCAGCGAGCCGTCTTCATTTTGATCCGGCAATAGCAGCGAGTCCCCGTCGAAGTCATGCGTCCCTGGTCCCATGTAGACCTCCTTGCCCCATCCGAAATCAAGGCCGTACATCGGCAGAGTTAACCAGCTCACCAGTCCAAGATTAGGGTTTCCTTAGAATGGACCTTCCGTGCTTCCCAAGGCATGTAGATCTTGAAACTTCTTCTGATCATCTTGGTTCTTTAGATACTCTATCCCAATCATCACGTATTCGTTTGTCACATTCTTTATGGCTCTACTAATTTTTCCCGCCGCGTAACCCAACTCGTTCGATATCAAATCACCTATATGCATAGCAAAATTATCGTAATTTAGAATTTGCATTGTAGATCCCTACCTACTCGTATGAAAATTTTTTTTGGTTATAATTTATTTATTTATAACAAACAATACAGTGAGTAGTGGTTTAAACAAAATTAAAATAGTAAAAAATTGATAACAATTTCATCGACTGAAACTAAAATATTTTTCACGCCTTTTAAACTTTACCACTATATTGTGATATCCCTTGAAGTTTGTATTATACTCCTTAAACCTATATAAGCTGATTATTGGACTTCTTTATGTTAATTTAAAATAGGAGCGAATTAGATAGTTTTTATTCGTAATTTACATTAAAATCGTTAAACAATATAAATCTTTATTAAAAAAACACTTAATCTAAGACAAGATTTATTATGAAACGGATATAATATATGTATATTGCACGTAAACACAAATCTCAGCCTAAAAAGAAAAATCTCAAATATTACCAAAACTGAAAATTTAACAAAACGTACGTACCTGAGGTGCTTGCTGCGACCACATCAAGAGTGGCATTGCCGAAGTAGCCACGTGGCAGAGGTGGCTGCACCCGACTACGAGTATCTACACAGATTCCCAGAGCCGTGGGTTGCTCCGACGAGTGCCCACGTGCTTTACATGCGCATCTCCACACGTGTTCCGCGACCGTCTCGTACCTTGTAAACCCTCTCGCTGGATCAGCGAATTCGCTTGTATTCACTCTGCTTCTTAGCTTCTCAAGCTGAGATTTGCTCAGTTTTAGCATCGCCGTAGTTGTTTTTTTTTCCCTTTCTTCTACATTGTCCGTTTCACCGATCAGAAACGGTAGCTGTTCAAACTCTCTGTGGTCGAATTGAGGTGGCGAGGCAAACGGCGGGAGCGGTTCACCAGCCCAGAGGATTTTCCGGTCTATAAATGGAATGGTTTGTAGCGGCTCGCCGCGTGCGATTCTTCCCCATTCGGACAAGAAGTGAAGCGCGCTTTGTCCATCGACGACAGCGTGTGAAACGTTGACGCCGAGGCTTATTCCACCGCAATTGAATTTGGTGACCTGGGCTAAAAAGAGAGGAATCGTTTCGATAGGGTTTTTGTAGTTTACTTGCGGTATAAGTTTCTCAAATCCCGGCGTAGGAGAGAAATCGTTGAAATCCGAAAGCTCCGCCTCGGATTCCGCTTGGATGAACGTCACTCCTGCAGCGTTACAGTCCAGCTCTAACCGGCCCCGAGGGAGCCACCGGAGACGGCCAGCCATAGGGTAGAAATGGAAAAGCGCACGGCTCAATGAGTTTTTTAGGGTTTCTAATACATTGCCTTGGAACGATTCAGATGGCTTGTCGTAGAAGTAAACGGTGGGAACGTGAGTTATTGTACCAACTTGATCCCATTCGGCTAATGGAAACCGACCGGTCCATGTTGGTTCAGCCGGTACTACGGTGTAAGTATTTCTTAAGATAATGGGAGCCATATCATAAACCGGTTTCTCTTTTTGATTTTCGTCGTAAAGTACTAAATTAAAAATATCATCATATATATTGAATCGTATATGAGTTTATCATAATTTTATAGCACTCAATTAAAATGTATTTCTCGTGATTTAGTTTGTTTCCTTGTAAATAGCTTATTTAGTGGAAAGTGATAATAAGGTTTATTTTTGTTGGTTTGTATGATCATGCTTATTGTCCTTTTCTTAGTTTCATTCACACAGTCGATTTATATTCCATTTTAAAAAAGTTGTCTACTTTAATCATAATGTTTACGTTTACAATGAGTATTCTAATATATATTTGGCTGATGTATTAGTATTGTTTAATTGAATACAAATGTTATATGGTTTACTCCGTATATTTTCGTACTTACACATGTTTTAATGCCGACAAAAAAAGAAAGTAATCAAGAAAGTAATCACTAGATTGGGCCTATTGGATAGTCCATGGGCCATAAAGGCCCAACGTGGATGGTGAATTAAATAATAAACCCTAGTTTAAACCCGACCGACTAAGCCGGACCCGGACCCAACTGGATCTTCTCTTCTCGCCAGGTCTCTCTCAATTAACGATCAAACTTCAAGTACACACACCATCCCCAAAATCCAGAGCTCTCTAATACGATAATGGAAGGCGATCAAGAGACGACGGGTTTCACTTTGGTGACGAGGAAGCCTTGCTTCGGTCTCCCAACAGCTTGCCCTAATTGCCTTCCCGCTTACATATACCTGAAACTAGCCCAGCTTCCTTTTGAACTGGCCTTCAATTCGACCTTCCCTGATTCAGGTTTCTGATTCCTCTCTCTCTCTTTAGTTGAGTTCGATGTGTTTCTCGGTGCCTTGATTGTTAGAATAAGGTTTTTTGTTGCGTGACCTGTATTGAATTGTAATGCTGTTAGCTTGAATTGAGATTCGAATTCCTAGACCGGATACGGATACAGTTTCAGTTCTCGATTCGAATTCGTACCATCAAGCTCTTGATCGTTGGTTAATCAGAGTTAAATTAGGGTTATAGGCTATAGTAATTGCTGTTTTGAGGTTTGAAGGATTCGTTTTGAGAGAAGATACATTGGTGAATTAATCTGGATTCATATGTTGTGGTTTTATATATAGATGAACTGCCGTACTTTGAAAATGGTACATATGTCGCATACAACAATGAAGATGGAGGAGTTATTGAGAAACTGAAGAAAGACGGGATTGTCAATCTGGACTCTCCGCTCCAGTCTCTTCCGGATTATCTATCGCTGAAGGCTCTTATTGTTTCGTGGCTGGAAGAAGCGCTTACTTATGAACTATGGGTTGGTACCGAGGGTATATCAGCGTCGAAGATCTACTACTCGGATCTTCCTTGGGTGATCAGCAAGGTCCTGTTCTACAAGCAGACATACATGGCCAAGAACCGTTTAGGAATCACCAAAGAAAACGCAGAGCAAAGAGAAAAACAGGTAGCGTTGCTTAAGCTTGGTGTGTTTGGGCATGAATATTAAGCTTCGTTGTTCATTCAGAACATATGTAGTTTATAGTATTTGTAAACATTTGAACTTGATGCTAAAGCTCAAGGGTCTTAAATGAACAGATATACAAGAGGGCAACTGAGGCATATGAAGCTTTGTCGACTAGGTTAGGCGAGCAGAAGTTTCTCTTCGAAGACAGGTACTGCAATCACATTGACCAAACTGGATTGTATCTTTTAAGCCTTTCGGTGAAAGGTTCACCATGTTTCTCTTACGCTCTTCCCAACAGGCCATCGAGTTTGGATGCTGTCTTTCTCTCACACATGCTTTTTACAATCCAAGTATTACCGGTAAGCTGCTTCACAAAATTCAACTAAGATACTTTTCGCTTATTGGTTTATCCTGTAGAATCTAGGCTCTCTTGAAACAATCTAGGATTAACTAGTTTCGTTATGGTGCATGATCAGGAAACATCAGTGCTTCGGTGCAAACTTATGGAACATAGCAATCTTGTCAGATATGCTGAGAAACTAAAGTCAGAGTTCCTCGAAGCCTCTTCTTCGTCTCCTTCGCCTCCGCTTCACTCATTCCCTTCTTCGTTTTCAAGAAAGAGTAAGACACATCCAAACCTTACAACTTCCAGATCATGTACTCTTCAAATTACTTATCATGCATCTGTGAAGCAAATAAATTTCATCTGTTGTTCAGGTTCGAAGCCAAAGAGCAAACCAAAGGCAGAAAAGACCGAAGAGGAGAAAAAATTCAAGAAAAGGGCAAGATTCTTTCTAGCAGCTCAGTTTCTAGCCGTGGTTATTTACTTATCCGTGATGGGAGGAGGTAGTTCCAACGAACTGGAGTATGAAGATGAAGATTACTAAAACTAAAGCTCCTCTTGTTAAATGGACCAGGTAGTAACTCTCAGGCACACTCTTTAACCTCTTCTTCCTAGACTAAGAATAAAACAGAACCAATCATCTCTGTGCTTTTTTTTCTTGAATTCTTAGTTAGAGAGAGGATACAGATCTGAGATTGTCACATTATAAAGGAGATTCTATTGGCTTTTTGTTTTCTACAAATTCCATTGGTTTTAAGACATTGTATTCGCAGGTTGCCACATCAAGGGAACCGGTTAATCGGAGAAAATACCGAAATCCGGCAATACCAGAACCCGAAATGGGAAGACTCTTTGGTACATCCTCAAAATCAACTGAACTGAACTCGATTTGTCTTACTAATAATACTACAAATCTCATCCATCTAAAAACTATCTTCTGATAGCAAAAGATGATGCCAAAAAACCTACCTAAATTCTAAACTCTCTAACAACCAAAACAACAATTAGGAATTGAGATTTACATCCGGAGGCTGCCCCGACCTGGTGGCGTCCTCCGGTTGGTTAACAAGCTTCGAGTGTTCATCAGCCGAGTTGATGGCAAACTCAGCGAGCGAACTCACTGCAACAGACATTCCATGGCAAAGTACCTTCACAGCAACCTCTGCAAGTTTCTCAGCGGTCATCACAACATCTTCATCTACCTTATCAGCCAACACAAGGTCCATGCTTTCTGACCTGGAATATCTTCTTGACCCGCTTCCACTCCAGTTCGGATCTTCCCTAACCTGTCTTGCGTAGACTGAACCCATCCCGGAGGCAAAGAACTCGAGTTTGTCCAAAACCGGTTTCTCGTTCAAGCTGTTAAGTAGCCTCGACCATTGGATGCAGACTCGGTATATCGGGTGTGGACATGAGGATAATCTGACTTTCTCAGGGTCAGGATCACATCTGAAACATCTGAGAAGCCAACCGGATAGTGCAGTCATGTAGGATCTTTGAGATGTGATCCAGAACTCGAAACAGGCTCTCCAGTTTCGAAGCTGAGCTTCGAGGTTCAAAGCAGATTGAGCTAATCTTTGAGAGTTGATGGCCTCTGGCATTATTGGAGGTTGTCTCTTCTTGTGACGCTTTGAAACCGGCGTCCCCGCAAGTAACATTTTCGCTTCGTCTAGCGTTCGTTTCTGTATCTGATGACTCTCTGCCATCACTTGCCACATCCTTGTTAATCTGTTTTATGATCATGATTACTATTTTTCAATCCGAGAGTTAAAAGAGAAACCAAAGAGACAGAAGGAGTTGTTGGCGTTACCCTTGAACGAGCTCGAGAAGCTGAGGCAACAGTTCTTGATCCCGAAGAGTCTCGATTCTTTTGGAGATAGATTCAATCGAGTGTATAGAAACCTTTATCTGCGTGTCTAGATCTCTGATCGTAGCCCTCGTTTTATCAACTGAAAACGGATCATCTCCTTTAACGTCTTGATTCTTCAGCTGCATACATTTCTTCTCGTATGCTCTCCGAACACGTTCTCCAGACTGTTACAACACGAGAAAGCCGCTCATTTATGAAAAACAGAGATAAAAACCAAGACTTTGATAGTCATTACTTGCTGAGATCTTCTTGGTACTTACCCTAACTTCATCGTAGAGTTTCTTCTCCCACGCGAAAAGTCTGTCCAATGTTGTTTGGTGGCTACCCGAAATCATGCAAGATTCATCTGAAACATCGCTTCTGCTTTCAGACCCACTCTCCTTCGAACCACCAGAAGAAGTGATCAAGAATCTTGAAGAGGAAGATCTTGATGAACCCGAGCGGAACAAAGCTACTGGATTCAGCATTTTCATGGCTACAAAACACAAAATGAAACTTCTTTCAACATTCATTTCTAAGTCAGTCACAAACAGAGAAAGACTGCAACATTTTCATGAACTTACCACTATGTTCATTAGAGGATTGTGCGTATTGAGCTCTACTAGCTTCCAACAGCCCCGAGACTTCCTTAGCCGCGTCGCAAATGGTTGTAAACTGATCTTCAAGATCTTTGATTACCTCTGGCATGCTCGTTGGTCTCCGGTTCACATACACGGTGAAACCCGGCGTCTCTCTTTTTGCAACATTGACAACATTCTTCATCTCTTCAACCTTCCCAACACCAACAACATTACCTGTAGTCTCTACTTTAGGCACCTCAACGGTTCGCTGTTCTTGCGTTCCAACGCATTCCTCATCTCCCTCGTTCTCCGATTCACACCCGCTGTCCGTAAACTCCCCATCATCATCATCATTATCCTCATCATCATCATCATCCCCTTCTTCATCATCATCATCATTCTCATCAACGTCTTCAGCTTTAACTTCCTCCTTGCAACAACTCTTATCCATTTTACCTCTACTCTCTTCCGTTGCTTTCGGAATATGATTCTGAAACCTCACAGGTTGAGGTTCATTAGGTTCATCATCTTCTTCCAAGTCTGGAATCCCTTCTTCCTCTCGGACACGTCTCAGTCCTCTAATCTCATCATCCATGCCACTCCTATTATCAACACTACCCCTATCATAACTATATCCGTAATAATCCAACGAAGAGAACGGATTCCAGAAGAAATCCCACTGCGAGTTCTGCGGCGAAGGAGGCGGGATGTTATGACTGCTTAATCTTTGCTCAGGAGAGCTCAGCGGATTCCAAAACGAAGATGAAGAAGCTGCGGAAGTGTTCATATTCATGTTCATGTTCATTCCAAAGAACCCATCTGCTTCTCCGTATTGGTGACTCGGAGTCGAAAATGTCTCGACACGAAACGTTTCAGGAGATCTCTGTTCGACACGAACCGGTCTGCTTCTATTAGCCATCATGTAGTTCACTTTCACCTTCGATCTTGGCTTATCTTGAATCATTTTCGCAGGATGTGGAGGCATCGAAGAAGGAGAAATCGTGAAGAACTCGCCGCCGCTCCTGTTGCCGCTGCGGCGGCTCGGTGGCCTTCTCTTAACCGGAGTCACAAACGAGTCGTGACTCGGAACAAACTCGTGAGGCTTATAGTTGTCTCCTTCGATATAGTCATGTAGAGCATCAGAGACTTTCCGAAGAGACTGGATATAAGCAATGTGACCAGAAGCAAACTTAGTTCTATGTTCTATCGCTTGTTTGATGAAACGTTTCCTGTCTTTACAGATCTGAACAGCTTCTTCGTCGTCTAGCTTCGAATGAGAACATCCCATTTCTCAGCTCTTCTCTTTAAGCTCCAAATCCACAGATCAAGACCTCATATAAGTAGATAACGACACGATTGAAACAGCTGAGAGCAAAAGAAAATGGGACATAGCTATTTCTTTTAACTCACATTAAATGAGAAAAAGACATTGTTTTTCTCAAATGTCTGAAGAAGATTCTTTGCTTAATTTACAAGACAAAAGCTCTTCACTGTCTTTCATCTCTTAAACCCTCTTCAAGAAAAATCTAAAACCCATGTACAGATTTGTGCTTATTTCCTATAAAAAAGTGAAATTTACTGAAAACCGACAGAAACCCAGATGAGAAACAGTGGAAAATCTTGGATTTGTTGTGAAATGTAAAAAGAAATTAATGAACAGACACAGAAAAAAGAAATTAAGAAGAGAGAGAAGACAGACAGACAAAAAAAAAACCTAATAGGTTATGTTATGGTCAAAAGAAGCTGGAGGAGCGTGAGGATGACTGTAGAGAAGAGACGTTGGAGAAAGCAACGGTCAAAATTACTGTCGGATGTGGAAGGAGAAAGAGAGTGAAGTCAAGAAGGAGAAGAAGACAGAGGCCAAACAAACAAAAAACATAAAAACAAACAATAATAATAATAAATAAATAATATAAACAATACATAAAAAGAAGAAGAAAAAGTAAATGGAAAATGGAGGTGGAAGAGCTACAAACTAATTAAAGCTACGAATAATAATATGGCTAAGAAGAGACAGGGACACGAATTACGACTTCCTATTTTGCTTTTCGTCCTCGCTTTCCACATGTATTTTCGGTATTGCCATTTCTTTTCTTTTATTTTTATTATTCTTGCACTTCATTTCATTTCATTTATTATTTTCAGACCCAATTGATAATGAATGAATTATTTTACTTGTTTTCATTTCATATTATTTTTTCATTTATACATTTATGAACCCACCGACGAGGACAAGTGGGGCTGTGTGTGTTTTGTATAAAACGAAGGAATGATTCGCATATGTAAAACATGGGCATTTACGTAATTTCGTAAGCGTCTGCAGTGGGAAAATACGTTGGAAGAATTTAGGAAAAGCGATAAAAAGAAAGGACCGGCCTGTAAAGTAAAAGGCGTGATTTGGACCCACATTGTAAAAAGATATCATGAAGTGCCTCGATACCTGAGATTTCTCTTCCTGTCCTTCGTAATTTCACTTAATCACGAAAACGCCATTAGGTTTCAGAAGTAATTCGTTCAGTCGCAAAAGGTTTTATTAGACCAAACGTTTCCTTGGCCCAATGGATTTTATTGTTATATATTATTCTCTCCGTTTTTAATTATAAGGAGTTAAAGAGATAAATTTTTGTTCAAAAATATATGATGTTTTCAGATTTTTATGTAAAAATTAATTGTGTTTTCTTTGTTTTGACTTTTTGAACTTTTTATCCTATTTTTTTATTGGTTAAACTGTTTTGAAATTAACAAAAAAATATATTTTATTTTGAGAAAATAGAAAATTAATTAATTTCTTAATCTGTGTATAAATGAATAAAACATCAAATAATAAAAAACGAAGAAAGTATATTATAGAAGTGGACCAATAATATAGTTTCTTTTCGCTTATGTTTAAGTTCAGTTCCAATCTGTTTTATTGGCCCAAGAAATATCCACTGACCAAAACTTCTGTTGCGGATAAGCAGTACATTTTTGTCTAAACTCATGCATGAGTAGTATTAAAAAAAAGGGTTCTTACTTAATTTAAACATTTCAATTTAAACTCTTAATCAAACGTTTCAATTTAGATTATTTCTGGAAATAGTATGATACTTGTTCGGCTGTTCCAACGGCATTAAAATGGAATACACCTCGAGACGATCAATACCAACAAAACCTTTATTTGATGAAACCTATGAATGAAAAAAAAAAAAAGTCTGATAATTATGGTATTTTGTAGGATAAAAAGAGGTTGTTGTATTTTAGGGTATTTTTTTATATTCTAATAGAAGTTGGATTTGAGATGCAAATTCCGGTTTCCTGAAGTAATAGTGGTGTCTAGATTCAGAGACGAGTCTAGATCTCCAATAATTTCATTTCTTGAAAAATTTATATGTATATATATACGATGAGAGTATCCAAATTTTATATATCAATCATTGTGTTTTTGACATAGTTTGACGGCCCAGCATATCTTCAATTTGTTCGACTTAAACCATATAACATGATATCGTGTGATTGGGTTTTTAATAAATTAACAAATACTCTAGACCGTTTCTAATAAATTGATGTTTTGAGTTTTTTTCTTGTTCCTCAAAAATTATATTGTACGATTTGTTTAATATATTTTATTTTAAAAGTTAATTAATATCAACATTTTGTAAAAAAAAAGTTAAAACAAAGTTTTACATTACTCTCATTAGTTAAAAGATAAAAATAAAAAAAAATAATTAGTAAAAATAAATAATAATTATTTCTTAAAATCTAAAAAAAAATTAATACATCATTCTATTAGAAACAGAAAGAGTAACAATTATATCTAACTTATGCGATATTGATTTTTTTTTTTTTCTTTTGTGGTAAAGCTTTCGCACGCTATATGATATTGTAATCATTATACAAGGCTATTAGGAGTTTCATTCAATTTTAGACGATATTTATGATCCAAAGTTTGCATGTAATTGAATGCAAAAATAAAATAAAATAATAAAAATTAAAAAGGTGGTGGTTTAGTAGTAGTGTAAGGAGGTTGATTTTTTTGGACCCCAGATTCAAAAAAAAAAATTATGACGAAATGTTATTCTTTATATCAAAATATCTAAAAGCTGATTTCAAGTACTGGAGGTGATTATGGACCAAAAACTCGGAACTCCCACGGTTTAAAAAAAAGAGAAAAAAATTTGATTCTCTCGTTTTATGTGGTTTCAAGTCAAAAATTATCCTTGCTTCTTTTGAATTAAAGACAAAAATCCTGCTATTTTTCTCCCTTTTAAGGGAGAGATGTGCTTCAATTTTCTCTTTTATGGAGAGAGATCTTTATTATTTTACTCTCTTTGGGAGAGAACATGTCCACCTTATTATCTTTCTATGAAACAGTTTCAATTTTCTGATTCAAGTTTCAGTTTTCTGATTCAATGTCGAAATGTTGTTCCAACTTTGTCACCGTTTTGTCGTCTTGTGTAGCGGTTTCTACGGGGCCTGAAGCTACAACCGTTTTCGTTTCGACGAATTTTGGAGGTGAGGATTGGCTTTCAACGTCACACTTCAAAGTGACTAAATCTCAACAGCCTGGTTTTGCCGTGACAACCTTATTGACGTATTCAAGCTACGGTTCAAATTCGCTGTCAAGCTTCTATGAAGATCTATCTGCTTTAATTTTTGGAGTTTTTATGTTTTGTTGTTGTGATAAAAAAAAAAGGATAATTCCCTCTTTTATACTCCCTCCGTTCCATATTGTTTGTTGTTTTAACATAATTCACGCATATTAAAAAACTCACTTAATTACAAAAAAAATAACTACAATAATCTTTTAAATAAAAAAGTAGTCACTTTTTGGAAAGATAATCATTGGAAAAAGTTTTTTTATCCAGATTCCAATACTATTTTATTAACTTTACTTAAAAAATGTCAAAAACAACAAATAAATTGAAACAAAAATGAATTTATAAAACAACAAATATAAAGGAACAGAGAGAGTATATAATTTGGCAGTTTAGTTTGAATGGAAATGTTTGACCAAAAAAAAAAAATATAATAGTAACTTCCTTTTCTTTGACCCATTCGAAGAAAACACACTATGATAGTTTTTCCTCGGTATTTATTTGTGACTGTGCCTCGCTGTCTTGGATTGTTTCCTTATTCTAAAAGCTTCTTTTTTTTACGTTATTTTTTTGTAAGACATAAGATTATTGTGGATGCTAATACAAATTTTACCAAAATACACTTATCTTAGCCTTTATTTTCTATCCATATTATATATATATTTGTTGTAATATAAACTATACTAGTCAAAATTTGTAAATATGAATCTTTAAAAGTTTGGGTCTTTTCTAAGTTAACAAATAAATGAAGAGTTAATCTAGCAATTTTCAAAGAATTAAGCTTAAAGAACGCGTCACACCAGTTCCGACATAATCAGAGAGCAAAACAGAATAATAATGAAAATAAATAGTTTTTAGTATTGACGATTTATAGTGTTTATAAGAAGAAAAACAATGAAAATAAGTAGAAATAACGAATAAAGAGAAGTGTATAGTGTAAATTGTTAAAATAGAATTCGGTCCGTTGATCACTACTTCTCCTCTTGTTTTATAGTTCTGAAACCGTATTTAACGTTTCCATTTATTGCACTCGAATTTGAATAATTATATTTACTTTAATGTATTGAGTCTTTTCTAATCAAAGCATTAAATTACTCTGTTTAAATAATTCCTTAGTATGCCTTCAAAATCGACTCTTAATTTGACCGTAGATTTGATTTTCACAGACTACGAGTTTTAATGTCTTATTTTGATTAGTCCTTTTACTTGGGTAAGTAAGTTTGACCTTGCGCTGACCTTGGATTTTATTGCTTATTAGGGATAAAATTTTGGACCCCGTAATATTATACTTCGTATTGTTTTTTTTTTTTTCATCTGAAATTTTCATTAGAACAATAAAGTGAAATACATTATAAAATACATTGGAGGGATATAAGATAGAATACTAAACGGAACACAAAATTTGAAGAAAACACTTGTAATCAACAGAAAGCGAGAGAAAGAACAGTACACGCGGAACTACCATGCTCACAAGACGCAGTCAAACGGAACACAAACGGAAACCGAAAAGAACCGAAGCACGGAGAAAGCCGCGAAGAAGAAAACCAAATACGACGATCGGCAAGCAATAAACCACAAACGAAAATTTAAACTCCTACCCACCTAATCTTCAACCTAAGAGTCTAAATCTAAAACTTTGCACCGCCACAAGAGCTTAGCCTTACAAGAACTGATCAAGGAAGACCACGGTGGAAAACTAATTATTTATCTAACATAAAAAAACGGTGGAAGGAGACTGGGTAAAGATTCACCGAAATAAAAGAGCTAATCGAAGAATATCCTAGCCTGACATACGACGCAGCAAACACAAACTGAATATTAACAAGAGCAAAACCAAACTCAAAGAACCACAGACACAAACAACACAGAGCAAGCAAAGGAGCAGAGAAGAGGAAGGATAGATCTAGGAATTGACAAAAAAACCAAACTCTGATGCGATCACACGAACCCGCCGCACAACTCCATCTTCTAGATCTGACCGCTCTGGAACCACCACAACCAGGACTCGCCCTCCACGCGCCGACACTCCTCCACGCCCGAGACACCACAGCCACCTGATCGAGACTAAACGACACCACAGCTTGAAGGAGCAAAAGAAAGGGTGGAATACAAACGAAAAAAACAACTAGGAGACTCGACTCCGGTGCTGTGAGAGCCACCGGAGTCGAAACGCCTGCCAAAACGAGATCAAGGGGGAGATGCGATTTTTTTCAGAGAGAGGATGCTGCGGAGGGAGATGCGATTTTTTTCAGAGAGACTTCGTATTGTTTAAGAACGTAATATTACTTTTTGTGTCATAATTCGAAATATATAGATGTGACGTAAATGATATGGAGCACCCGCAATGTAACCAACAAATAACCAAGTTATGGCTATGGGGTTCGGTTATCAATAACTATAAACCTAGACCGAACTTCTCTTCGGTTAATGAATATTAGGTAGGGTATCCCGATTTATCGAAGGATAATATAAATCATGTGATACGTATAAAATACGGAAAGCTCTCGATCGATACCATCATACCAACACGCATCGAACATACAAAGTCGTACGTAAGCTCATGACCTAGGAAAAATAATGTTCGGATCCAACATCTTCTAAGCCCTAATTAGCACCATCGTAAATATAATCTAATCCAAGCCTAAGTCAGATACTCTCTATTTATTTTTGGTTTTCAATTGTTTAGGGCAAGGAACTTTTCTTAGAACTAAGAACCCTAGAAATTCTCCTTTGAACATTCCTTCATTTCTCCTTAAATTGACTCACATGGAAAATTATATCGTGAACCATCATTGATGACAAGTGACAATAAAACGTACAAATGTTTTCTAAGATCTTTCTAAGTGACGTCTATTTTTTCTGTGCATATAGACATTTGAAACTAAAATAAGAATTATATTTTTTTCTGTTGAAGAATGATCATTCTTTGCCATTTCAACTCTTAAACTAATGAAAATTATTTGATGAAAATTGAAAATGTTTTTGGCCAATAACTTCTCACTCTTTTGTAAGGGTCAAACATACGTTGGTGCCAACTAACTTTTATAGAAGGAAAAGATAATTCAGCAAATATCACTTCCAAATAACTGAAAAAAATTGGTTAAATTTTCTTTTATCACATGCACATGTAAATAAAATAAAAAAATCAATCAATAGATTTCACCAATTACTCCAATGACACGCAAAAATTATCTCCCAATAATGTAACTTCATATTTTTCATAAATAAGTGGTTGATTCCACCAATTCTATTATAATTGCGTTACCATTTAGATATCTGCCTATGTGTATATATAAAGTTGTATCACCATTCATTAGATTTATAACATATGCCTTTGATAATGCCAATGTTGGCAATTGATCGTATGTCCACTATGTAACCTCATCGTGTGTTTCACTGTGTACATATCATGAAAAGGCAATTGTCTCTTGCCTTTGTCCCTATTTTTAATTCCAGAGGGCAATATTATGCAAATTCGGAATCTTTCTATATTTATGTGTTTATGGTGTATATTATATGGTTTTCTTACAATTCCAAACAAAGTAATTGGTAAAAAGGGTGTGATTGTTTGCTTGATCAGTTAGAATAAAATTAATCTCTCTACCAATCAGCTGGAAAAAGGTGGAAAATTAATTTCTACATTTTACTCCAATTTTTTTGTCTTTTCTCATTTGAGAAAACTTTTTCTCCATCCTTTTGGATCTGAACCCAGCGTAAGAAAAACTAAATAAATAAAACATTTTAAATTTATTCATTCTACTATATTTTGATTTTCTGTACCTCTCTATTACTTAACATCATTTTCACCTAATTACTCCAAAGTGTTACCATTCACACCCTATATATTTTACCATGTTTGGTGCTAAGCATTTGAAGTTATATATTGACTTGATTATCTATGTTGCTTGTAATTTGTGACTTCCACACGGTTCCAAGTGAGACACAAGATTTTGAAATTGAGTATTGGGATTAGAATCATATCTACATCCCATAACTTACGCAATTAATAATTACTGAGTATCGTGTAATTTAGGAAGTTAGATTGACTTGTGTTCGTATATATAATTTAGCAAGGACAGAGGAGATGAATCGGAGAATTTGTGTTCCTTTCCATAGAATTCTGAGCAGTACATATATACGAACACAAGTCAATCTAACTTCCTAAATTACACGATACTCAGTTATTATTAATTGCGTAAGTTATGGGATGTAGATATGATTCTAATCCCAATATCCTCCCTCAAGTTGGAGCATGAAGATCTAAGATGCCCAACTTGTCAATAAAATATTCGAATTCCTTGCCACCTAGCGCTTTTGTGAAGATGTCTGCTAGCTGCGTTTTTGTGGAAACATAAGCCGTAGCAACTATACCATCAGTAATAGCATCTCGAATAAAATGACAGTCGACTCCAACGTGTTTCGTTCTCTCATGAAACACCGGATTATTACCAAGTGCAATCGCAGATTTGCTGTCGGAGTATATTGTTATAGGCTCGGCATGGGACACTCCGAGATCCTTGAGCACACTTTTCAGCCAAAAAAGTTCTCTAGTGAGAAATGCCATGGCACGATATTCCGCTTGGGCCGAAGAACAACTCACTGTCGGTTGCTTTCTTGTTTTCCAGGAAACCGGTGAATTCCCAAGTTGAACGAAGTAACCCGTAATAGAACGACGTGTTAATGGACAGCTTGCATAATCAGAATCACACCAGCCATACACATGAAGATCTGAATCTGAACATAGGAAAATACCTTGTCCCGGGTTTGATTTCAAATATTTTACCACCCGAATAGCTGCATCCCAATGTTCTTGTCGTGGTGCTTGCATAAACTGTGCAAGTGTGTGCACAACATATGAAAGATCAGGTCTCGTGACTGCCAAATAGATGAGACGACCAATTAAACGTCGGTATATTTCAGGATCAGAAAGCAGCGGTGTTGTTGATGATGCTAGGCGATGATTCTGATTTAGTGGGAACTCCACTGGTTTCGCTCCTAGAAGACCAGCTTCAGCAATTATATCCAAAGCACAGTTTCGCTGGCACAAGTAAATTCCACTTTTGTTGCGAGCCACTTCAATCCCCAAGAAGTATTTCAAGACGCCAAGATCTTTCATGTGAAAACATGTAGATAAATACTGCTTGAATTGATTAACAACAGCCTCTTTATTCCCAACAATTATCAAGTCATCTACATAGACCAGAACGCGTAGAACAATTCCATTGCTCGCATAATCAAATAGTGAATAATCAGATATTGACTGTTTGAATCCATATGTTTTCAAAGCTTTTGACAGCTTTTCAAACCAGCACCTGGGTGCTTGCTTTAGCCTATATATCGATTTATGAAGCCGACATACCTTATTGGGATCTTCTGAATGAAAACCCAATGGAAGCTTCATATAAACTTCTTCCTTGAGATCACCGTGCAAAAAAACGTTGTGTACATCCATTTGATGCACATGCCATTGACGCGATGCTGCTACTTTCAATAGCATCCGTATTGTTCCCATCTTAGCCACGGGAGCAAATGTTTCACTGTAATCCTTCCCTTCTATCTGACGATTACCCAAGGCTACCAGACGTGCTTTATGCCTTTCAATACTACCATCAGATTTGAACTTTATTTTGTAGACCCATTTTGTGCCTATCGCTTTCTTCCCTGGTGGTAAATCCACAAGAGACCACGTTTTATTAGCTTCCAAAGACGTGATTTCATTTCCCATGGGCTTTCTCCATACAACCTTGGTAATGGCATGTGAGTAGGTTTTTGGTTCAACTGCAGAAGTAACAGCCGCAAGATAAGCACAATGTGTAGCAGAGAATCGATTGCAATTGACGTAGGAACTGATTGGATATTGACTTGGAGAAGCAACTGTTGGAGTAGAGAGAAGCCGAGTAATAACCGTATTAGTCACATATTGACGAAGAGTGACAGCTGGAATTTTCTTCCGATGCCCGCGACCAAGAACAACTTCATCAGCAGCAGGTTGATCGTTGATTTCCGGAGACATCGGAACTGGTGATGATGACGGCGTCGGAGTTGAAATTGTAGATTCAGAATTTGTCGAGGTCGCTGTGTCGTGAACGAGACCATGAATGATTTCTTCTCTTGGATTCTCAATTATGGGCTCGTTAGAAATGGGCATGTTTGTTGGTGGGCCAATGATTTCCAATAAGCCCGAATTTGGAGGAGCAATCAACGTATCAGACTTATCATTGTTGTTGGATACTTCTTGACTGGCCAATATATTCAGATACGGGAATTCAGTCTCATAAAAGACCACGTCTCTTGAAACAAAAACTCTTGTTTCTCCAAATCAAACAAACGCCAACCTTTTTGACCGTGTGGGTAGCCAATGAACACACATCAACGAGAACATGTTTCGAATTTGTCTCTATGATGATGTTGATTATGGGCATAACATAAAGCTCCAAAAACCCGCAGATGAGAGTATACCGGTGGCTTATTGTAGATATACTCATACGGTGTTTTTCCTTGTAATACCGTCGATGGAGTTCGATTGATAAGATATCCCGCCGTTAGAACACATTCACCCCAAAATTCAATGGGTAAATGAGCTTGAAAACGCAATGCACGAGCGACATTTAATATGTGACGGTGCTTGCGTTCTACTCGGCCATTCTGATGGGGAGTTCCGACGCACGACGTTTCATGATGAATCCCTTTTTCACGGAAATACGAAGCTAAACACATGAACTCCGTACCATTATCGCTTCGAATTGTTTTGACAAGTTTCTGAAATTGTCTTTCAACTGTTGCTACAAAATTCCTCAAATGTGTTTGAGTCTCACTCTTGGCAACCATAAGATAGAGCCAAACACTTCGCGAGTAATCGTCCACAATAGTTAAAAAAATATCTTGCACCAGAAAACGAGGGAGTCCGATACGGTCCCCAAACATCACAATGAACCAATTCGAAAAGTTCCAAACTCTTATGATGACTGAGGGGAAAAACATCTCTGGTTTGTTTGGCACGGAGACACGGATCACACGCTTTGTTCAAAATTATAGAAAAATCAACATCAGAAATCGTTCCTAACACTTTAGCAGATGGGTGTCCCATACGATTATGCCACAAATCATATGAGTCTCTGCCTCGGGTTGTAGCTGCAGCTGCTGTTTCCAAACCGCGAAAGAGAAACGTTCCGTTCTCCCGTTTACCGACTCCAGTCACCGTCTTCGTAGTGCGGTCTTGAATGACAAGAAATGTGTCAGCAAGCTGCACTACGCATGTATTCTCATCAACCATTTGACCAACTGAAATCAGATCAGCTTTAATCTCTTCAACATAGAAAACCGAATTCAAAACCAACTGTGAACTGAGTTGTATTGTACCCTCTTTAACTGATATTCGTTCTCTACCATCGGCCAAAATGATCAACACTGGTGAGATGTCTCGCAAATCCGTTAAAGCTTCCAATTTTCCAGTCATATGGTGCGAGGCACCAGTATCTAGAATCCAAGTAGGAACAGAAGACATACCGGTTAATGTTTCACTTGTTCCCGTACGTCCCGCATTGAGAAGACGAAGCATCATGCGCCACTGGTCATCGTTGAGGCCTGTGACACCGTCTCTATTTTTATCCGTGAATGGTGCCGAGGAGCTTGCAAGTGAGTAATTGGCTGTCGAACTCACTCCATTTGCAAAAACAGGGCTGCGTGGTTGTCTGACCTGCTTCTTCTCACACAGAAGAGGATTCGAGGTTATGGCTCGGCGGCAGTGAGATCGTACGGAGAGATGGTCCGACGAGTCTCTGTTCGTTCAATGATGGATTCTGGCGTCGTTCTGATCGTGTTGTCATCGCGATTGGATCTGATTTCGTTTGTGTTTTGGGTCGGATTTTTGCCGGGTTCATTGTCGTTTCGGGTCGGGGGTTTTTTTCTGGGTTCGTTTTCGTTTCGGGTAAGGGTTTTTATTTTTCTAGGTTCGTTTTCGTTTCGTTGTTCTGGATTTTGTCGAGTGAATTTAGAAAAAATAGTGGTTCATGCTCTGATACCATGTTACAAAGACAGAGGAGATGAATCGGAGAATTTGTGTCCTTTTTCATAGAATTCTGAGCAGTACATGTATACGAACACAAGTCAATCTAACTTCGTAAATTACACAATACTTAGTAATTATTAATTGCGTAAGTTATGGGATGTAGATATGATTCTAATCCCAATATTGAGACTTTTCTTGACATAAAAAAAGCTCGATCGGCATGCTTAAGTATCAACTAGTATAGCAAGCTTTTTTTTTATTAACAATGGATAATTTGGGTCAAGCCTAACTAATTTTTTAAATAAATATAGTCGTCGAATAGTGTATTTGTCGGATATTTTAAAATTTATAAATATAATATTATTTCAACGGTTAAACAAGAAAAAAAAAAGAATTCAAAATAGAAATCGAATCCTAGGTACGTTACACTCATGGATTTTTTATTACAAAGCTTTCATGTTTGATTATTGTATCAGCTGAGAAATAACCTTAAACTTTTTGCATAAAGTGACGTATCCTGGGTGAATTGGCAAGTTGATTTGCTTACAAATTTGTAGTTCAGATATTGACCCATACAATGAAAAAATCAAGAAAGGTTAAATGGTGTTTTCAGGTAGAAATTAAGTTCACAAATATTATCAACGTGGATGCGTCCAAATTCCAAAGTATATTAGATTATGAAAACTATAAGATGAACGACCAAAAATAGTTGATTTTAAAATACTAATACACGTGTAAAAGCATAATGGTAGAATTTAGATGTATCCAATCGACAATTTTCGTGTTGTTTAAGTCATCACTCACAGGATGAAGATGAATTTTACAAAGTAGTAACCCGTGTTGGTCTACTACTACTTGCACCAATTCTATCTTAGAACTCAAAAGTGAGAATATCTTGTATTCTTGATCGTGAAACGATATGATTTTCTTTGATAAAGATACGATTACGATTTACGATAATAATAAACTATACAATTAAGCTTGACCACCTCATTGGTAATTTAGTTGCTTTGCACTTTCATAATCACTTTATCAACTTTAAAAATATATATATATATCGATGAAAGATAGGTATCCATTTGTATTATATCAATTCATATTTATGTTTATTCTTTTTTTTTGTAAAAGTATTTATGTTTATTCTAGTGCATCACGATAACATATCCTATAATATTTTACTTCATATTCGTGTATTAATTTATACAAGAAATTAAAAAAGTTGACACCGATCAAGAGATATTAGCCACACCTACGCTTTTTTAGAAATCCATTGGTTAGATGCTTAGATTTAACAATTCTACTAAAATCAACTACGCAATAACTCTCATTGTTTACTAAAAAAAAACTAAAAATTCTCACTGTAAAAATGATTTGATTACTAACTGAAACTTAATATGAAATCAAAACTTAGACGACTAGTTATTTATCAAATAATATATAACACAGACTATTTTCCATCACACACATATGCTAAATAAGATTGCAATATAAAAGAAGTTCATAGATATTGTATAAAAGGGTTTTACCAAAAGAAATTTATAAAAATCACTGAAAGAGTATGAATTGTATGAGTGGTTGAAGTCTGATGAATATGAAATGTTTTCTACATGCAATAACTAATTTAGGGGAAAAGGGTAAGTTACTATATTGAGAAAAAGTTCCCAACTTTCAGGAACTATTATTTTAGTGCATGTCTCAGGTGGTAGAACGAATATAAGTACATTAACTTATCGAAACACAAAAGAAGTTTCGTTTCGTCATTACAATTCCAACTCAATCTAATCTTCTTGCCCACTATACGTGGTTTTTTTTTTTCACCCTCACCATGCATGTTTTATATCTTTTCTTACAATATTTATTTATAGTTTTGCCTAATTTATTTTGCGTTTTCACTATATTAAACGAAAATAAATCAGCTTTATTTTATATTTTACTAAAATGTTTTTTTTTTAATTTCTTACAATTGGGGAGATTCTTCCACCACTTCAAAATCTTTTGAAAAGATAGTGGTTGTGCTTGAATTATTTTACTCTATTTAGGATTTTAAAGGAATATTTTAAAATTTTGGAAAAAAACAAATCGTAGGATGTATCTGGTTTCCTGAGGAATAAAAATTATGATATAAGGTAGGTAGGTATTATCGAATTATCTAGCAAAAATTATATGCGATCGTAATGAATATTCTTTTAAACAATAAATATGTTTAATAACGAATCTCTAAATGATAAAATGCACTCAGTATACAAACATAGTAATTAGTGGATTTTGAACTATTTTGTAGTGAACATACACTTGATGAAAAGTATTATTTCGTATAGTCAACGCTCGAATAAGTTATTGGTTAGAACCTGAAAATATTATCCAACTACATATGTCAATATATCCAGATAATATTAATGCATGGCTCCTTACAATTTTACAACACCAAAGCCTTTTAAACTGGCTGCCGCACGCAACAAATGAGTCCGCAAAGAAGAAGGCACTCCTATTGGATTGGCAAGTAGCAATTTATGAAACTTGGTGCGATTGTAATAGGCAACTTCCACTACAAAAAAAAAAGTTAATATTATGACCAAAAAATTGTGACAAATTGTTTTGTCATAATATTGTGATGACTTACATACGAAATCGTGACAAAATTATTTGGTAATAAAAGTGTTACCATTTTGTTATAATACCGTGACCGAATCGAAGGTAACAAACTTTTGTCACTAATCATAGCGAATTTGTTACGGAATATATAATCACAATTATTGTTACGAATTTGCGACCAAATCCAGTTACTAAATTATACGATTTTTGTGACTAAACTTAAGTCACTCACTGTTTTTCTCTTTCACTCGAAGAACCCTAAGGAACAAAAGGCAATACTCATCATTTGTCTCTTGTTTTTCTTTTAGTTATCTTTTAGGTAACGTAGAGACATTTACCTGCCCTGGATTTGTTTGGCAGGTCATTGCGAAATTTTTGGCATTGATATATAGTTACTTGAACATATCTATCAAAAAAAATATTGTGCCTGATGGAATCAAAGAAAGAGAGATCCACCATTCTTTCCCAGTGACTCTTTTACAGGTTTGCCTTTATTTATCTTCGCAGAGTTTCTACTGTATCTATTGCCCTTACCTTTCGCAGAGTTTCTACTGTATCTATTGCCCTTACCTTTAATAAAAGCCATCTCTTGGTACAATCAGGCCCTTGGTTTTCATGTTGAAGCTCGACATGGTAATGAGAGAAATTTTGTCGAGCATTCAAGGCAGAGGAATTTAAGATTGTGGCTTGTGGCAGTTGTAATGTTAGTTTAAGACTTGGATTGAGATTTGTATGTCGAGGATTGACACTTGAATGGAGTTTTTATATAGATTGTATTTTCTGCAAAAATATGTTTCTCGCAAATGTGTAACCGAATGTCCCAACCAATTAGGTCACAAATTGTGGCCTAGCACTACAAAAAAAGGTGGATTGTATCACTTAAATTGTATCACAAAACTAAGTGATTCTATTTTGAATTAGTTATTTATAAATGAAACAAATATGCATGGTTTAACATCAATTATGATAATTGATGTTATAATTAACTAGTTTGACATCAATTCAATAAAAGTGATACAAATTTTATTAGTTTGTATCACTTTAAAAAATTGATATTAAAATATAAACTTACATCAATTAGGTGATCAATGTATTTATTATTTTTTGTTAACATCACTTCTAACAATGATGCAAAATTAGCATCAATAAAAACTGATTCTAATAAAAATTACACTAATAATATAAACATAATTATGTGAATTAGCTTCAATTATTAAAACTGATGTAATTGTTTCGTTTTTTAGCATCATTATAACAAAATCGATACAAAATTATAAATTTACATCAGCTAAATAATCGATGTAACTAATGATTTTGGTTAACATCATTTAGAAAAATGATATAAAATTTATATTAGTTAAAAGTGATGTAACTAACGTTTTTTACTTTATCCCACATTGCTAATAGATGAAGAAGTTAAAGAGAAACCATCTCTATATATATTAAAACTTAAATATCTAATATTCATATTTATTGGTGAATAAAATTAATTTTTTTTATTTGATTTTAACCAATAAGATTAATTTTCTTTTTTGTTTTAACCAATAAGATTAATTATATAAAAATAAATAACATAATTATTACAATCAATTATAAAAACTCGCATAAATTTAACATCAATTATATACAAGTAAAAGTAATATTTTAAATCATGTATTTTTAAATGATACAAATATTAAGTCAGTTATTGTAAATGATACAACTAGTAAAATCACTTATTAAAATTGACGCTAATTTTAACATCAATTATTTATAATCGTCACAAATACTAACATCAATTTTTAAAATTGATGTAAAAGATAACATCAGTTTTTGTAATTGACACATATTGAAATCAATTATAACTATCGATGCAAAAATAAAATATATTTGCATCGGTTGATAACTAACTGATGTTAATTATTTGCATCACCACAAATAGAGTCACTTTTCTAAGTGATGTAAAATTCATTTGCATCAATTATAAGTAATACAAAAATATATAATAAATGATACAATCCACCTTCTTTTTTGTAGTGTAGTGACATTACCGTTTCGTAAAAATTGGAAAAAAAATTGTGCCAGTATCGTGTGTCACGAATTATGCGGTTTTCTGATTATAATTTAGTAACTAACTATGACGGGTTTGTAACATTATTTTGGTCAGTGTTAATAACGGATTGGTGATTTAAATATAGTAACAACTTGTGACACATATGTGACAATTTTTTGTCACAATTTGTGACCTAATTGTGATAGTATTTTTTGTCAGAAACTGTATCGTTTTTGTGACCGTTTTAACGTCGTCACAAGTAGTGACAAATCGTTACTATTTTCATTCGTCACACCATTTTGTGACATTTTTAAGACTAAAATAGATTTGTGATGTTTTTATTGTGACTTTTAACATTTTTTGACATTACCGTCACAATATAAATTTTGTGACGAAAAATTTATATATGGTGACATAAAAATTTGTAACAATATTGAATTTTTTTTTAGTGTTCACGGAGGACAAAGCATCGGCTCAACTACTATCTTTAAGATTGTGGACATTTGTGTGCGGCCTAATAATACTTCAACAAACAAGAGAAGAGGATCCAAATGGGGTTTATGCATCTTTCAAATCTAGTTTAATTGCTATCGCATCCTCATGGCTCAGTAGCATTCCAAACTTCCATAAATTGGAGCAGCTCTTAAACTCATCTATCTCATGACTCTTCACTTACTTCTAAAAATCGTGTTTGAGCTCAGGTTCATTTTGGTTTCTTTTCATTATGACACTTTTTGCTTAATCATTGTAGATATTACACATAAAACTGATCTTTTACGTTATCTATTATAAACTTTAAATAATATATTTATTGAGTAAGACAATGAAGAGTATTAGTGTTTGTCACTTTGTCACCAATAATTAGTTCAAACATGGTATAATGCATGTTATCGATTATAGAAACAACTGGACCAAAAAAAAAAAAAAGATTATAGAAACAATTTTGTTTTTGAAACATAAGTTGTATTGTTCAATTGCTTTATTAGAAACATGTAAAATGTTGTGGAGAGTGACAAAGATTGTAAATAAAGGAGTAAATTCATAGTATCTATATAAATGGAATGGGATAAAACATATTCTTTAGTGAAACAAGATAGAATTATGTGTATCTTCATAATTCATAATATCCTCCATTAGGCTTTTATTATGTGTATAAACAAGTGTCTAGCTCTTGGTCGGTAGGTAGTTGGGGTTAGTGAGTGAGTGTCCGCGTGTAAAAAATGTGATTTTTTTTTTACTTATTCCCAGTCGGAATTCAAGGTTCTTTCTCCTTGAGCCTTGCTCTTCTCGACCTCTCTGGTTTCTTCAAGTGGCGGTGCTGGAGTTTGTTTCTGCTCTCTGTTTTTGTTGAGGTCCTCCTTCTGTTCCTGTCGAAGTTGCTGCTGGTTTGAGCGCGGTTGTAAGTCTTCCTGCCGGGTAAGTGGTAAAAGATGTTTCCGTACATGGCTCTTTGTTCATCGGTTCTTCTCCTTGACATGTCTGGTTTCTAAGGGCGTGCGTGGTACTTCTTCGATTTCAGAGATCCAGTTTTAGTTCTTGGTTTCATTTGCTTTAACATTATCACGTCTGGTTTTAATCTTGTTTTTCTGTTTTAGTCTTTATTTCCCGTTGATCAGGCTGGTGTCTTTAGGATTTTCATCTTGTTGTGAAATCGTTTTTGTGTTACACCTCGTATTCCACCATGTATTCCACTTTGTTCTAGTAATAAAATTTAGTTGACAAAAAAAACAAGTGTATGGGCTTTAACTGTAGCCATATTGGGCTATTGGTATTCTTACGTTTGCTTATAGGACCCACGTCAGTTTATTTCATTTCGTGACTCATATAATATTCATCGACTTTAAAAAGTACCAAGGAAGTTCACACTTCACATTCGATGCTTAAAAACTTCAAAATTTATAAATATATAATTAAATCTATAATAATTAATAACATTAGGACAAATGTCATGATTATGGCAAATATTTAGTGCAATTTTCAAATAATAATAAAATATATTGAAATTTGTGATTATATATAGAGTTAATAAAACAATTTTGTGATATCTGAAAATAGCGAACCGGCTATCGAATAAAAAATAATACATGTAGATCAATTCATCCTTGTCTACGTATGTAAAAGTCATCAGAATATTACAATATGAATTGAATAAAATAGAAGAAAACTTCTACTTGTTACTTGTTAGTGGTGCTACTTATTAAAACGTTAAAGACATAAAATTTCCACGATAATTTGAAGTTATTTATATAATGAAGCTAGCCATCTTTTCTCGCAAAATGAAAATAAGAAAAGAATATAATCTAAATAAAGCAGACCAGTCCTTTAATCTAGACATAATAGTGTTATGTATAAATAGTAATGCCACAATTCTTGTCGAATTATTAGGTGAAGTAAAAATCATTGAATTCTACTTCTGTTTAAAAACAGCTTATTTATGCTTAAACATGATTTCGAGATAAGTTCAAAAAAAAAAATTGATTTCGAGATCGGCTAGGAAGCTTCTCTAGGTAATTTGGCGTTTATGTTATAATTGGAGCTATTCTAGTAGTCTCACTAAGCATCTTGAGCTTTCCATCAGTTGTTATCATTTGCTTTTTCTCAATACTACCTATAAATATGGGTCATCAATACTGAATAGTGAATACTAACACCAGTCCAAAGAAAAATTCGATAATGATTTCTTTCAGTATTATTGCTCTATGATGCATTCTCCAGAGTCCGGACCATGAATTCGCATCAAGTGATATCCAGTGCCGATTTAACCAAATTGGTGGTCCAAAGTTAAAAAAATAAATATAATTTTTTCTATTTATAATTATTAAATAATATCAGTTTTTTAAAAAAAAAAAAAAAACCATATATATATATATATTGCTATATAAAGTCTAAATTATCTTGTATTTAACTTTTTTTTAATGATTGTAATCTTATAAATGCATTATTTTACAAATTTTATAACAAAAATGTGACCCAACAATTAATAAAAAAATTTGGTGACTCTAATCTATGATTTAATCCGTTTGTGTTCTGTGCCAGACCTGGTGATATCATAACTATGTGTCATTTACTTAATATAATTTTTTTTTTGGCGCTTTAATCTGTATACGCCTTTTTTAGGTCAAGCGTAATTGAGTTAATTTTATCATGCAAAGATGTGAAGTTTTATAAGAAAATGTAAAAGATATATAGGTATTAAAAGACATTGCACAAAAAAAAAGGTATTAAAAGACAAGCTACGAAAGTAGAAGGCAATTGGTGCGTTGCGTTAAAAGAATGTGTAGTTAAGTAGAATTTTAGAAATAAACGAAGAAAATTGTACCAAAAAACAAAATAAAGAAAGCAGTGAGATGAGGAATCACACATGGATTCCATTTTGTAAACATTCCACTTTTGGTGTTTTCCACTAAAATTTAAGTAACTTTGGTTCGTGTCTCTCACTAGTCACGACTCACGAGATTAAATCCCCCTTTGATTATTATTATTTTTAAATTACTAGCAAGATTTATGATATATAATAATTTCGATTCTTAGATATGCTATATGAAAAATGTGTCAAACTCGTGACGTATCGGACAAGTTTTATCCTCGCCCTATTTTAAAAACTTATAACGTTTTGTAATCTCAATACTTTTCTTTTGTAACCCTTTGGCCTTTTATATAAATTATTAATAAAAATTTACAATATTTTTACCCCCAAAAAAATAAGAATGTTTTGATAAAACTCTAATCGACCATCTCCCTTGATGATACTCCAAAACAAATTAATATTGAAATTTACAAAAAACAAAGTCATGCACACAAATTGATCTTGTGATTAAGAATACTTTTACTTATCTAGCTTCAAATCTCTCAAATTTAAGACGTTCCGTGTACTTTTAAATGAATCATCAATCTTTTGTTTTTTTAGGAGTTAGCTAGTCTAATCCATTATTTTGAATAAAGCGTTTATCATAAAATATTTAAAACTTTTTATATAATGTTGATGTAATCGATTGTAAAATAAACTTTTAACTGTCAATACTTGGAAATTTATTGAAAACAAAAAGAAATTACATCTTGAACACAGGAACTGGCCTAACAATTAGGAAGGAATACAGGAAACAAATAACTAAATTACGATATTTACATGGTATGCAAAAAAAAAAAAAAAAAAAAAACTAATACCATATAAAAGGTTTTATGTCAAATTAAAAATTCCAAAAAGTTTAGGTTTAAGAAAGGGTTCTTAAAATTTAGTAATGATTCTTAAATCATTTAGTACCCCTTTCTTAAACTTTTAAGAATCATTCATACACCTAAATTTTGTGGTACTTTTGATATTCTTGGATTTTGTTGGTAATTCTGGAAAACAAAATATAAGATTTGGTAATCGTTTTTATTTATTTTATTTGGTACTGAACTACCCTAAAAACAAGTTATAGAATTCGTTATAAATCATTAAATCCTGACCAAAAAATTGTTTGTTGGTCAAATGAATTCATAAAAACAAAAAAAAAGAATCCATTATATTATAAATATATTTTTAATACAAAAATCTGATAATTTCAAAAAAATTAAAGAAAACCAACCAATCACCTTTCATCTAACATTCTTACTTATCTGCCTATATAAGCAACTGCCCTTTCTTAGACCTCTTCACCTCAAATCTTCGTCTCTACGTTCCAAAACCTCTCTCACTCTCTCTCTTTTCCTTTCTGTTAATACCTAATCAAAACAAACCAAACCAAACTAAACCAAACCGGTCCGGTCTTTCTTCTCGGCGTCTTCTCTTTGGTAGTAGCTCTCGTCTCATCTCCGGTACGTATTCTTCCTCTTCTTAATTCACATAGGTTTCAAGAAAAGTTCTATAACAAAATCTGATTCGTCTTCCTCCTCTTATGAATATTTTTCATAACCAGAATTAAGCAAATGAAAGAGTGCTTTCATTTTTCTTTTACTTTTTTTTTATTTCTCTAAAAAGTAAAAGAGTTTTTTAATGAGAAAACACAATATAATTCACGAAATTGATATCTCCAGTCTTCTTCAATAGACCTTTTTTTTTTTATTGAAGACGTTATATGCAATTATACTTCCTCTCTAAAAAGTGTTTTGCTTTCTTCTTTTTTTCCTCCTCAAAAAGAGTGAAAAGTAGCCATAAACCCATAAATAATCTCTTTTCTTTTTTTGATAAATAATTCTTTTTGGCATGTGATTTGTCCTTTTTAAAGTTTTTTAAAAAGATTTGTGAATCATAAACAACTTGGATACAGAAATAATGGCGTCACAGAACGAGAAAGAAGAAGAGAAAAAAACAAAGAAGAGGTGGCAGAAGAGTTACTTCGATGTTTTGGGAATCTGTTGTACATCGGAGATTCCTCTGATCGAGAATATTCTCAAGTCTCTAGACGGAGTTAAGGAATATTCCGTCATCGTTCCGTCGAGAACCGTGATCGTTGTCCACGACAGTCTCCTCATCTCCCCTTTCCAAATTGGTAAAGCATAAGCTAATCACTTTATTTGACTCTCATATATTATTTTTATAACCAGTAAAAAAATATAATTGAAAAAAGCATAAAATAATCACTTAACACGAAAAAAATCACTTCATTTTTCTGTTTTGAAAATTACTGGTTTCGAGTGTGGTTTTGATACGCAAAGTTGCAAACGCTACGTTTTGGGTACTAATTACTTTTATCTTATGTGATCCACAAAAGCTTAATTTTCCTTTCCAAAACCTTTTTTTAGGAAAATTTAGTTTAGTCACCTAATCAAGATTTTCGGGAAAATGGCTATCCTAAAAGTAAAAACTAGAGAATTCAGATTTTTGAAGTTTTTACCAATTCTGATGAAAAACTAAAAACCCTATTATTTGGGTTTCTCCTTAACATACTATTTCCTTTAATCGATTTTTTTTTCTTCAATCATACTTTTTTTGTTGTTGTTGTTGCTAATATTGTTATTATCGACCAATATTTAACTATATTTTTGTATTAGTCCTTTTATGAGTTATTATATTTTATAGAGTGCAATATTTTCATTTCTATTAAAAAATAAAAATAAAAACCAAAAAATTATTTATTAATCAAGTTTTATAAAACTATAGTTAAAAACTAAAACTAAACAAACAATCATTCAAGTTTTTTTTATGAAACTAAAGATAAAGGTAAAAAAAAGAGAAAGATTCAATAGTTTTATTTTTCCAACAATACAAAAGAACAAATTAACCGTTACTATAAAAACAATTGATTTTTCTATTAATTTTTTTTTTGGTAAATAGTCTAGATGACCGACATTTACAGTTTTTTTCCCCATAAAATACGTTCAATTTATCTAACAAACAATTGTGAATTCGTTCATCTAAAATTACTTCTTCAAATGGTATTTAAAAACTAGAAAATTGAAAATTACAGCTTCTATACAGTTTTATGCGAACCAGCTTTTTTATATGTGTATAATCCTCATGTCACGTGTATAGTGTAAACAATATCTAACTGACATCATAAAATATATTTAATTTTCCAAAAACATATGCAGGAAAAAAAGTTTTCAAAAAAAGCCTGACGAGATATTTACCAAATCTTTTCATCGGAATATTTTATTGGTAGTGGATCATACTCGTTACGTAACTATATATTATAATTTTTATTTGACAGAAAACATATTCCATATTAGACTTAAAATAATATTTTGTCCCCTTACGAAAAGTATTTTTTTTTAAACATTTTTTTCTTACATATTTGGTTGTTTAATGATTTAGTCCCAAACAAATTGTGGTGCATGCAGCTAAGGCATTGAACCAAGCTAGGTTAGAAGCAAACGTGAAAGTAAACGGAGAAACCAGCTTCAAGAATAAATGGCCAAGCCCTTTCGCGGTGGTTTCCGGCGTACTCCTCCTCCTCTCCTTCTTAAAATTCGTATACTCACCTCTTCGTTGGCTCGCTGTCGTAGCCGTCGCCGCTGGTATTTATCCGATTCTTGCAAAAGCCGTTGCTTCTATAAGAAGGCTTAGAGTCGACATCAACATCCTAGTCATCATAACCGGTATACAACTTTTCATTTCTTTTAATTTTTTTTTAATAATATTCATTTTTAGCTAAACATTTTTATTATATATTATCTTTTCCGCATGACTCAAGATTGACGTGTAATATAATGATTTTCTTAGATAGTGATTTGTTAGTTTAATGGTTCTCGTAATTAAGAACAAAAATTAGCAAATCTGGTCAAAGTAAAACTATTAAGACCCTATTAATATATCTATAATTTCCTTAAAACGTGAGTTTTTTACTCTGCATTTAGGTCTTTTATGGTACTTTAAAAAAGCTTATATATATTGCTTTCCTGCAAACCTAGCACTTCACGAAACCTTTTAGAAAAGTTTTTCTTTATTTTTACTTAATTTTTTTAAAAGAAATACATATGGGAAATATCAAAACATATATTATTATATGCCCAATTTTACTTTATAGAACTCCCCTTTTTTTGGGTGCAAAATAGAAACTTCAATATTAGAAATGTAGCAATTTGATATTTCTGTTGTACAGTTAAGTGAATTTAAGTTATAAGTTATATAAAGAGGATATATGTAAAGTGAACATATGATAAACTCGGAAAGTTGGTGTGGAAGAATGAAGATAATGCAAAAATTAAAGGTGTATTCAAAATATGGAGAAAATTGATATACATTTCTTATTTCTCTTTACAAAAATATACATTTTCGTTCATCAAGTACGATTTTGAATTCATTTGATGATTTAGTAACATATGCGTTTGTATTTACATGAAGAGAAAAACTCACATTTTTAAAATTTAACTATTAAACATGTTTATTTAGAAGAAAAAAACTATAAAACATGTTTTTAGATGTAACAAAAAAAAATTAAAAATAGTTTAAAAATTTTCCAAAATAGATTTTATAAAGTGTAAATGCATACGTAAAGAAATATTTCCGTTTGTTTTAAGGAAAACTAAAATATTTATACAACGTAGTTACAAAATTTGTATTTTAACCATTAACGCGAGTCACGCGACCAGATAAATGGTCGTTTCATGATCGAGATTCTTTGACTTCTCTGGTTCATTGGAGGAAAAAATCACTTTTAACTCTTGAAGGTTAAAAAAAAAAAAATTAACTCGTGAAAAGAAAATCAAAAAGAGCAACACATAATTGAAGGAAAAAGATAATCAAAAGTGAATAAATTAATTCACAACTTAGCCATTGACTGATTTTTTTTTTCAACAGCCATTGACTGATTGTCGAGTAAAATTTTAATTGGAATTTCGGTTTAGGATACCCCGGTTAGCAAAGAAAAATCATATAAACCAAGTTTGTGAATCCAATTTGTTTTTTTTTTTGTCGTCAACTTTTTTATTTAATTAACCCACAAAGGGGTAAACACAGTGATAAAAAGCCCATGTTTAAGGCCCAAAGATTGACACGTTAACCACACGTGTTAAATGAAACAACTAAAAACGGGTCCACACGGATTCGGATGAGAAAACCGTCGGTTACACCGCCGATTGCTCACCGCCATCTTCAGATTGCCGTCGGTTTCGTCGCCGACCACACACCCCCAAACCAGATGAGGCTTGAATCGTATCACTGCAGAAGACGCTCCTCAGAAAAGCAGATCCAAAAACGAAGAAGCTTCAAACCACCGTAAAAATGCGCCTCCGACTATCGCAAACATCTGACCTCTCACCCTTCGCCTAGTTTGTGAATCCAATTTTAAATTTTTTTTTTTTTGTGAAATCTTGAATTTTTTTTATATTATTCTTATATAATTTGTGATCAGTGATGAATGTTTTAAGTCTTTAACTTATATATAATCTTCCAATTTCGTCAAACAGTGGCTGCAACACTTGCAATGCAAGATTACATGGAGGCTGCAGCAGTTGTGTTCCTATTCACCATAGCCGAATGGCTCGAAACAAGAGCTAGCTACAAGGTTTGTTAACTAATTATAGTGTTACCAAACAATTGTGAAAATTCTTGCTTTTTATGGATGCCCTGAAGTTGAAATTGTAATGGATTATTGTTTTGAGAAAGCTGAGGTAGTGATGATATATGGCATTTGAAATCTCAGGCGAGCGCGGTGATGCAGTCTCTGATGAGCTTAGCTCCACAGAAGGCAATAATAGCCGAGACTGGAGAAGAAGTTGAAGTAGATGAGGTTAAGGTTAACACAATCGTAGCAGTTAAAGCCGGAGAGACCATACCAATTGATGGAATTGTGGTTGATGGAAACTGTGAAGTAGACGAGAAAACCTTAACGGGCGAAGCATTTCCTGTGCCTAAACAGAGAGATTCTACGGTTTGGGCTGGAACAATGAATCTTAATGGTAATGTAACCCTCTTAATAAAGTTTCATGCTTTACCCTTTTCTTTGTATCTTTCACTCTTTTGATCTCTCTCCACTGTGTTTTTGCAGGTTATATAAGTGTGAAAACAACGGCTTTAGCCAGTGATTGTGTGGTTGCTAAGATGGCTAAGCTCGTAGAAGAAGCTCAGAGCAGTAAAACCAAATCTCAAAGACTAATAGACAAATGTTCTCAGTACTATACTCCAGGTAAGCAAAGACATAAGCATAGCTTTTTCTTTATGTTCTTGAACAGAGTAACTTGAGAGACCTCTGTGTTTCTTGTTTGTTTCAGCAATCATCATAGTATCAGCCTGCTTTGCGATTGTCCCGGCTATAATGAAAGTTCACAATCTCAACCATTGGTTCCACTTAGCACTAGTTGTGTTAGTCAGTGCTTGTCCCTGTGGTCTTATCCTCTCTACACCAGTTGCTACTTTCTGTGCGCTTACTAAAGCTGCGACTTCAGGGCTTCTGATCAAAAGTGCTGATTATCTTGACACTCTCTCAAAGATCAAGATCGCTGCTTTCGACAAAACCGGGACTATTACCAGAGGAGAGTTCATTGTCATAGATTTCAAGTCACTCTCTAGAGATATAAGCCTACGTAGCTTGCTTTACTGGTAAAGAAACAAACTAGTGTTTCTGAACCAAAAAATAATTTTGATGAGATAACTTTATGGCTGAGAATTTCTGGTTATACAATGGTTTTTCAGGGTATCAAGTGTTGAAAGCAGATCAAGTCATCCAATGGCAACAACAATCGTGGACTATGCAAAATCCGTTTCTGTTGAGCCTAGGTCTGAAGAGGTTGAGGATTACCAGAACTTTCCTGGTGA
This sequence comes from Alliaria petiolata, assembly GCA_020283515.1. Taxonomy (NCBI): domain Eukaryota; kingdom Viridiplantae; phylum Streptophyta; class Magnoliopsida; order Brassicales; family Brassicaceae; genus Alliaria; species Alliaria petiolata. The sequence continues at coordinate 454,303,147 of JAHZTW010000001.1, read as the reverse complement.
AGGAATCTATGGGAAGATCGATGGGAACGATGTTTACATAGGGAACAAAAGGATTGCTTCACGAGCTGGTTGTTCAACAGGTAAACCTTCAAGCTAGAAAAACTCAATGGAATGTCTTGAGGTTTTGTTGAGTCTGATTCACTTGAGTGCTCTTTCTTGACAGTTCCAGAGATCGAGGTTGATACCAAAGGCGGAAAGACTGTTGGATACGTTTATGTAGGTGAAAGACTAGCTGGAGTTTTCAATCTTTCTGATGCTTGTAGATCCGGTGTAGTGCAAGCAATGAAGGAACTAAAAGATCTCGGAATCAAAACCGCGATGCTAACGGGGGATAATCAAGATGCAGCAATGCATGCTCAAGAACAGGTGAGAGACCAAAAAACAGAGTTTGATTACTCTCTTACTACGTGATTATAAACATTGAAATGTTTATATGAAACAGCTAGGGAATGCTCTGGATGTTGTACATGGAGAACTTCTTCCAGAAGAAAAATCCAAAATCATACAAGAGTTTAAGAAAGAAGGACCAACCGCAATGGTAGGGGACGGTGTGAATGATGCGCCAGCTTTAGCTACAGCTGATATTGGTATCTCCATGGGGGTTTCTGGCTCCGCTCTTGCAACACAGACTGGTCATATCATTCTGATGTCAAATGATATCAGAAGGATACCACAGGCGATAAAGCTAGCAAGAAGAGCTAGACGCAAAGTTGTTGAAAACTTGTTCATATCAATCACTCTGAAGGCAGGAATACTGAGTTTGGCATTTGCTGGTCATCCTCTGATTTGGGCTGCGGTACTCGTTGATGTAGGGACTTGTCTTCTTGTGATTCTCAACAGTATGTTGTTGCTGCGAGAGAAGGACAAAAGCAAGAACAAAAAGTGTTACAGGGCTTCTACATCTGTTAAGAAACTTGAAGGCGAAGTAGACGAAGACCTGGACTTAGAAGCAGGCTTGTTGTCAAAGAGTGGTGGTAATGGTCAATGCAACTCAGGATGTTGTGGTGATAAGAAGAATCAAGAGAAGGTGTTGATGAAACCAAGCAGTAAATCCAGTTCTGACCATCGTCACTCTGGTTGTTGTGGCGATAAGAAGCAAGACAATGTAAAGCTGCTTGTGAGAGATAGCTGTTGCGGTGAGAAGAGTAAGAAGCCAGAGGGAGATATGGTTTCATTGAGCTCATGCAAGAAGTCTACTCATGTCAACAGTGACCTGAAACTGAAAGGTGGTTCAGGTTGTTGTGCTAAGAACAAAGAGAAGCTGAAGGAAATAGTGGCAAAGAGCTGTTGTGAAGAGAAGGAGAAAGCAGAGGAGAATGTGGCGATGCAGATTCTTGGTCAGGAGTTAATTGATTTGGAGAAAGGGTTGCAGAAAAAGGTTGGTGAAACCTGCAAATCAAGCTGCTGTGGCACTAAAGAGAAGGCTAAGGAAACATCTAACGTGGAGAAGGGAGTGCTGATTAAGGTTGAAGGAAACTACGAGTCTGGCTGCTGCGACGGTGAAAGACAAACGGCTGAAGCTACAACTGTGGCTTATAATCTGGAATGCAACTCGGGACGCTGCGAGAAAAACGAGACAGTGAAACAAAACTGCCATGAGAAGGCAGGTCTAGACATTGAAACTGGTGTAAGCTGTGGTTCCAAGTTGGTCTGTTGTGGAAACACAGAAGGAGAAGTGAGAGAGCAATCTAATCTTCAGATAAAGAACGAAGGACAATGCAAGTCTGATTGCTGCGGCGATGAAAAACAAACAGAGGAAATAACTCTGGCTTATGAGGAAGAGAAAGACAGTCTGGATTGCTCCTCGGGATGCTGCGAGAACAAGACCACGGTGAAACAAAGCTGCCATGAGAAGACATGTTTGGACTTTGAAACTGGTGTAAGTTGTGATCTCAAGTTGGTTTGTTGTGGAAACATAGAAGGAGAAGAAGTGAAAGAGCAATTTGATCTTGAGATAAAGAATGAAGGACAATGCAAGTCTGATTGCTGTGGTGATGAAAAAAAAACCGGAGAAATAACTCTGGCATGTGAGGAAAAGACAGACGGTTCCGATTTCTCCTCGGGATGCTGCGGAAACAAGAAGGAAGTGGAACAAAGCTGCCATGAGAAGGCTTGTCTGGACACTGAAGCTGGTGTAAGTTGTGATCTCAAGTTGGTTTGCTGTGGAAGCACAGAAGGAGAAGTGAGAGAGCAATGTGGTCTGCAGATAAAGAATGAAGGACAATGCAAATCTGATTGCTGCGGTGAGGTGAAACAAACCGAGGAAGAGACAGATATTTCAGATTGCTCCTCGGGATGCTGTGGAAACAAGGAGGAAGCGAAACAAAGCTGCCACGAGAAGACATGTCTGGACATTGTAAGTTGTGATCCCAAGTTGGTTTGTTGTGAAAAAACAGAAGGAGAAGTGAGAGAGCAATCTGATCTTGAGAAGGGTCTGCAGATAAAGAGTGAAGGACAATGCAAGTCTGATTGCTGCGGCGATGAAAAGAAAACCGAGGAAATAACTCTGGCTTCTGAGGAAGAGACAGACAATCCGGAAACTGAAGGTGATGGTGATTGCAAATCTCTTTGTTGTGGAACTGGTTTGAAACAAGAGGGATCTTCTAATTTGGTCAATGTGGTGGAGAGTGGTCTATCCGGATCAAGCTGTTGCATCAAGGAGCGAGAGATTGTGAAAGTCTCTAGCCAAAGCTGTTGCACAAGTCCTACTGATCTGGTGTTATCTGACTTGCAAGTGAAGAAGGTAGAGATTTGTTGCAAAGTGAAGACTGAGGCTTGTGGATCAAAATGCAGGGAAAGAGAGAAGCGTCACATTGGTAAAAGCTGTTGCAGGAGTTATGCAAAGGAGTATTGCAGCCACAGGCATCATCACCATCACCACCACCACCATCACCACCATGTGGGGGCTGCTTGATGGAGATTGTGATTGAATAGCTTTATCTCTCGAAGCTTTCCGTCTTCAACTAATGCCGCCGAGAAAATAAAATCATATTTATTGTTTCCAGCAAAGGCTATAGATATAGCAAATGTGTGATTCATAAAGACAATGCTAGTGATCCTTGTGAGTCCTTTATGTTTTGCCAAAATCCTAAAGTATTCCTCTGTTTTTATTTATTCTCTTCTTTAAGATGCAGACATTGTTGCCAAACAAGTTTGAACTTCGATCTCAAAGTCCTAAAATTAAAAAAGAAAAAGCAGTTGAAACACATATCTCAGATCAAAGTGTGTGTTCCCATTCACATAGTTTGGAAGTCTTTCCTTTTGGTTTCAAAGCAACTATCTAGTAGAAACCAGAGAAAAAGATGATCTAATGAATCTGTGAAGGGAAGGAGCAAATGATGTCAAAAGAATATGATTCTTCACTGATCGATGAGATAACACAAAAAAATATGTTTTATAATAAAGCAGAAAGATTGTGGTATATACAAGATGATAACACACTGCCATGAGGGCTAATTAATAAATTAGATTGGGTTATACGAAGAATTTGCACGACCAAGCTTGTGGCAATGCAGATCGGGTGAGCAATAGTGTTATCCTCTGTAGCAGACAGCCTTCTAGTTTCCAGTTTCAACATGTCATGATTTCGTGTTATCAGCTATCTATTCTGTCCCAATAGCTGAAGCATTGGCTAGCTTGTGATTAGATCAAATCTAATTTGAGGATCCTTTTTGAGAGACAGAAGCTACATGGTGTTGTCCCCGACCTGGATTTTGCGTATCAAAAGATCTGATTCTTGCTCCACCTGATCTGAAATCTCTCCCATTAGGCGCCATAGGATTATAGCTAGGCACCTTAGGAAGTGGGAAATCCTGGGGAAGAGAGTCCATTTCTATAAAGCAGTTCCTGGCTCTCGCGTCAGTGATCAACGCTGCCCAATCCTCAGACTTCATCAGAGCAGAAGCATTTCCCATCACCTGTTCAAGAAAAAAACATGTCTTTAAGACCTTTAACAAAACATGTTCATCTAACAAAACTTGTGTGTGCAGAGAGACAGTGAGAGAGAGAGAGAAACCATACCCACAGAGCTCTTCTCGCACGAGTAAGAGCAACGTTCATCCTCCGGATATCTGAAACAAAGCCAACACCGTGACCCGAAGCACGGACACATGACATGATTATGACATCACGTTCTTGACCCTGAAACGCGTCTACGGTATTAATATACACCTCTTTCAGTTCATCTTGCCCCAAGGCATTGCCAAACTCGTGCCTCAGGCATTTCAGCTGAAGTTTGTACGGCGTTATCACCCCAACAGAGACTTTACCCGCACTCAACGACTTCAGAGTTTTCTGAAGATGTATGTACACCCCAACACAGAATCGAGCTTCATCAACATTCTCGTAAGATACAGATCCACCTCTATGAGACTCCCGTCCATGGCTGATATTGAAGAAAAGGTAAGGCCTAAGGACATGATCTTTATAGTAGATCTCATCAGGAGCAGTGGATATACTTTCACTGTCTTTGAGGCGTCCTTGGTAGAAGTACCTTGAAGGAAAATCTCGGATTTGAGGATGCATTCTGTATTGAACAGTTAACAACAAAGTCGGACAACCTGCTAGCTGAAACCTTTCAAAGAGACTTCTACTATACAAAAGGGTTCCAGCAGCCTTGCTAATCACTGTCGCAGGAAGCTGCTGAGGATCACCGACAAGTACACATCGCGCGGCACCAAGAGCAAGGGGAGGAAGAACTCCAATCTCACTAGCTTGGGCAGCCTCGTCAATGACAACCATATCAAAGCCATGAGTAAGACGAGAAAACAACTTACGACCACTGCTTGATACGGTGGTAAAAACAATTTCAGCCTCGTTTGCAAAGCTTGCCTCAAGACTCGCTCGAGCTTCTTCAAGATTAAAATTGTTACCAGGACGAAACTTTCCTTGCACAATAAGAAGTCGAGACATTTCAACAAGGACTTTATCTCTGGCTTCAACCACAGCAGAAAGATGCTGTAACAAAGCATCTCGTTTCTGGTCTCTTGAAATAAGGACTTCAGGGTCAACTCCAATAGATCCCTGAGAACGTGTTGCAAAGGCTGCAGCATTAAGTTCCCTTTTAAGTCCAGCTATATCTTGAGAAATATGTGTTTCTTGTAGTCTGAGGTTATGCATGTGATTTAAAATCTCGTCACGAGATATAGCTAATAGCTGATCGCTTCTTCGCTCCACAGAAACTGCTTGAGCAGCTCTTGTTTGAGAATCAACACCGACACGAGCAACATCGGGGCGATATACTTTCATCTCTCCATCAATAAAACCACGATCAAGGACACGTGAAAGAAGTTCATCAGTTGCAGCATTTGAAGGAGCACAAACGAGCATCCTTGGTTTCGCACAGAGTTTAGGCAGGGTGCGAAACAGATTCTGGTCCATGTTTTGTAGGACTTCTTCAATAGATCCTGACAACATATTATCTGAACTGCACTCATTAGCTTGTTTATAGCTCTCAGGTGCTAATTTCTTTAGCAACGAAGTGTAATATTGTTGATACTGAACCAAATGGATAACATTCAACATTCCCCAAACTGTGTGTGTCTTTCCTGTTCCTGGAGGTCCCTGAACAAGAGTGAATGGCCATGGTTCTTGCTTCTTCACCCCACTACTAGTACCAGCTGCAGTATGCATTGCAGCCCAGTGGATTGCAGCCAGCTGTGGAGCATTAAAGCTTCTGTGTAAATGGTCAACAAAGCTAGTAGTGAAACAATCAGGCATTGCAGGGGTTTGCTCTTCGTAACTAGGAAACTGCTCCGGACTGGGATTGAGAATGGCATTTTGCATCTAAAAAATATTGAAGTTTCACCAACGGCAGCATATTTAAAAGCAACTACAGAAGATCTGTTTGAGAATAAACAAAAACCAACCTGTGTGTTAAGTCGAGAAAACGCATGCAGTGCAACATATTCCCTCTGTGTGGTTGCAAGTGGACCAAGCACTGTTAGATGCCAAATATCCTTAGGTTTAAGCTTCCGCAAAATATGATTATCATCAATCCTGCTGTAAATTTTTTTTTCATGCAAATACATTGATAAGAGATGAGAGACTGGAAATATTTGCTTCCACTTTCAGATAGTTCATGAAAAATCGAAGAATGAATAGAAACTAAGATATAGCGTTAATAGATAGAGAATGAACATATAACAGATGAGCATACCTGCCAACAGATGAATCTCCAACATAGAAATGAAGAGTAGCTCCATGAGGATCACGGGTATCAATTGGTATATGTCTCCTAACTGTACCAGCTACACGTCCAGCATCCTCATGCTCTTCTTCTTAGCATAAACAATGAAAATATTATACAAAATGCAGAGAAGCACATGCAAAATAGAAACAATCAGATATCAATGATCTCCAAACACACCTGATTCACGCACAGGATTTGAAAGAACTGCAACATCTCCCTCCTTAAAAGCCCATTTACAGCCGTTTAGAGATAGGAGTATTACATCATACCATCCTAAACACATCAACAAAGGCTAGCAGTCAAGTAACTTAGCAGAAACTTGAACTTGGCAGTGTTTCCCAGCGGCCCAGATATAAAAGGGTATTTGATATAAGAGACCAGTCTCCACAGCTCAAACCTACTAGAGAACATAATGAACAAGCAAAATGATGACCCTAATCAAGAGACTTGCTAAACTGCCTATGTTATAAGATGGTGAATCAAGGGCACAAACACTTTCCTAGATAAACCGTGAGGAAAGCACATGAAAACTTTCTAAAATAAGGAGAAGAACAAAAAGCCCAACAAATTGTTTAATAATGAAAAAAGTGTCAACAAGGTCTAGGGCCAGTTACCTCTCTCTCTTCTTTCAATGGATTTTATTCGAACTTTCACATATGCATTTGCCTCAGCCATTTCTTCCCATGTACTGTAAAGTTGTGCCCGACATTCCTCGAAAAGTAACGGTTCAAAAACTCTGATATACTCCTCTATAGATTCAAACCGCTCAGGTACACATCGGAGTTCGGTGTCCTCTAATAGACAAGAAAATTAAAAATCAAACTAAATTGGCGAAAGAATACACAATGAGCTAAAAGCGCATAACAAAGTATGTCTGGGAAAGACTAAAGAAAGACGGAAACATATGAATCAAAAAGCAAACTAATATGCAATAATCACTTTTCACATTGAGATACAAATATACCATTGAGCTTTTGAATATATCATCTTCTCAGCTGATGAGATTTTTACCCCAATATAGTTTCAACCAAAGTGCTAGCCTGATAGATAATTTCCATCGACCAGAAACCAGTTTTATCCGCAAAGCAAGACTTTTATGTACAGTGCCTTCATAGGAGAGCAACAACAATAACAATGGTGGAAATAGTTAAAAGACGTATCTGCCACAAAGTAACTAAATTTACATCAAAATCAATCTCACTAGAGAGAAGCAAGACCTAAAACAAGAGCAAGTTGATCACAGGATTAACTAGAATATTCAATTACCTCTTGGAAAAGAAGGCACATCCAAGAACATGATGGTTCCACAGGTAAAAATGTAATATTTAACATACCAGGATTATGCCAGAACTTTTCGTTGGTCACCTCTCGTATAAGACGCTCCACTGATGTATCCTGATATTGGTTACTAGTTGTGGCTGGCTTCTTGAAACAACTTTGGCTGTAAGAGCCTTTTCTCTTGGCCTGCCTTAAATTTGTCGGCTGCTTCCAAGAAGCTGACACAGATGTTCCCATCACTTCACTAGAAGGCCCTCCATCACCGTTCAGCAGCATCCTAGGCTTACCAAGTTGACCCGAATGTGATTCACAATCACTTCTCTGTTCAGAGGATTCTGGATGTACAAAGTCCTGTCTCCTAGATGTTGATGTATTAACGGGACCTGCTTGCTTAACATCGTCAAGATTAAGAAACACAGTCTGCCTATTGCGTTTCTTTCCCAGCATTGCCTCTTTATGTCGATCCATCTTTCTTTTCACTGTTGTATTATTACTTGCTTCGATTCCTTTAGTCTCTCTCTGCTTCGCCGTCAAAACATCGTCTTTAGCGCAAACATGGCTGACATTTCTCTCTCGAAGATCAAGGTTTTGTCAGTTTCTGTCATCCCTTGCTCGTGCGGCGGTAAACCCTTACAGAAAATCGTCGGTGACGGCGGCGGAGACTATATCTAGGGGTTTTGAAATCGCCGAATAGGAATGCATTTGGTAAGCACAGTTCCAGAGCCTCACTCTCCTCCGGCAGAGATTCTAATGTGTCAAGTACGAAAATACGGTTCAATGATAAGACTTTATTGTCCGTTGCCGGTGGCGACGGAGACCGGAGAAAGGATCACTTGTCTCTCTTGTGATGTTCGCAGTTTAGAAAATTAGGAGGACGAATCCGGTGAGTTTAGAGACGATGATACTTTGTATTAGGTTAGATTTGGACCGTTGGATTAAAAGCCAGGTAGAATATCTAACGGTATAGAACTATTTTTACTGAGAGCAGATACCAAAGGGAACTTTTTGCAAAAATACCATAAGATAGAAAATTGTTTATATTTTATTTCGCAGATGACAATTCTATAAAACACCAATTTATCATTAGTGATTTGTAGTTTAAGGGTTAAAAATGCGGCTTATTTCTAACACTTTAAATATTTTTAACAGTTCCATAAGTAAAAATCGCATTTTTAACCTTCAACTTACAAATCATTAAAATTTTAATATCTTGAGATTTTTGTATTTCTAATTTAAACCATCAAACTGAAAAAATTATCATTTCAAACCATCAGACTACAGTAGAAACTCTATAAATTAATAATGTTGGGACCATGAGATTTTATAAAGTAATTATTAATTTATAGTGATTATTAATTTATAAATATATTATTTGGTTAAAAAACTAATTTTGGGACTGACAAAAAATATTAATTTAGCGAGTTATTAATGAATCGAATATTAATTTATAAAGTTTCTACTGTATATGACGTGCCTTATTTTTTGTTTTAGTTAAAAAAATATTTTAATTATTATTATCTATAATTATAATTATAATATTTTCTAAAAAACAAAAACAAAAAAATAATAATTTTTTCGCCGATGAAGAACTTGTTCAAGATCCAATAATAATTCTTTATTCAGTTCCTGCAAAAACAAATGCAATCCATAAATCTATTTGAGAGAGAGAAGAGGCTTTGTTGATCCATTATCATAGTGATATACAGAGTTTTAACCCTAAAATAATTACCGCAAGTGCACAGCAATGTCGTAGTATTTAGGAATCGAATCCACAAGTTTTAAAGGTCACACTACGATTCTTTAGACAAAAATTAAGTTAAGACAGAAATATGGTTTGTAGTTTGCAAGGTAAAACGAAAATAGTAATAAAAGCGATTAAAGGTCAATTAAAACAAGCATTAGGTCAAGGGCAATTCGCAGGAATTAAGAAATCATGAACCATACAGTTATTCAGGGAATGAATTATGAACCGTTCTAGAACTCAAACATAAGTGTATAACCAATCCACTTCCGTGGTATCAATCACTTTATCTAGCAACTTAAGATTTTAAACTCTCGTTTGAACTTAGAATTCTAAACAAGTATTAACGAACAGGTTCAATTGTTCACGGATTGCCTTAGCATCAGCTTCCGTTGGCTAAGGACAAACCGCTCACCTATGTTCTTTCAAGCTTTTAAACAAACACTTTTGATGCGTTAAACAACCTAAGATCAGAAACTAGGTAGCTAATCAAGTTTCAGCAAAGAGATCAACAATTGATGAAGAAATCACAAGATAATTCCCTATCTATGTCTAATTCAATGATTCATAAATTCCCTTGAAAACCCTGAACCTAACTATGGATCTACTCAGACATGGAAGCAGAGAACAAGTAAAGAGATAAAGAGAAATTCATAATCAATAAATAAGAAATCCAAAGGGGTTCAGAAATCTTCTCCAAAGATGCAGAAACTCGTCTCCCCAAACTTACAAAGCACAAAACCCAAAAGTATGAATAGAATATAAAGCGTGGCCTAAACAATGGCCAAAAATAAGTATATATAGGTCTAGGTTCGAAATAAGTTGAGTTAGGATGATTCGAGGGCAAAACAAGAAGTTTCAGATTGCCTTTTTCGTCTGAGGATTGGACGGATCGATCTAATATGGAATGGTCGATCTAAAATGCTCCTGGAATCTTCAAAACACTGGATCGATCGATCTAATATCCTTCTGGACTTTTTCTGCACATGTTTCATCTTCTCGTCAGGATGGACAATCTTCACAAAAACTGGCATAACTTTTGATCGCACCGTTGGATCGACTTCAAACTACTTTCAAATGAAAGCTAACCCAAAGGTCTAAGCTGTGTAAAAAATTAAGCTCGATCCATCGGTGGAAAGTACTTCAACGAAGGCCAAACTTAAGATGTCTCTGCATGGTTCTGCATCTCCATATGCTCGTTTGTACCCAAAATGGCTCCATTTCTTTTAAAGCGATCTAAAACCTGAAAAGACTCGATAAAACACTAAAAGACTCTAAAAAAACACATGTTGACTCGAAAAACCATTGAAAACACTAGGTTAGAAATTCTCAAAAACGCAATACATCACATAGTTGAAGATATCCAATTCCAATTTGATCGGGATCGGGATTGAGATTGGATTCTATTTTAGACAAAAGTAAATTTTCTTGTTTCTTTTCCGTTTGATTTTTCATTTTCATCTTATATGTCTCAATATTTGTAGATTCTTTTACGTTTACTATTTCTAGTTAGATGAAACTTCTAACAAAATTTGAACGACTAATGTACAGTTTCATGTGGAATGAAGAAATACACAAATGTTGTGCCTACTAATAAATATTTCTATACCATCACTTCTAAAATCTAACAAAAATGTGAGAAAATCTTAGAACGTATGAGATTAATCATGATTACGAAATAAACTACCAAACTTTCAAATCCAATTTATGACCTAGTACATGTGTAGAAAAATGATATCGTCATCTTTTTGATTTGATGAAGAACGACGCTGTTGAATCTCCATCTTCCGTGAGTTGAGAAATTAAAATATTTTAATTATCTCTTTTTCTAATTGTAAATTGCAAATTCATTGGATTTTAGAGGCGAACGAAATTGGGTAAAAGGGATACTCGGTTTTGAAGGAGATGATCCATGGCTTGGCCCATTTTATCCAATTTCTCCTTAAATCCAATTAAATTTGACTATAGAAGTGGGTTTCTAAACAAAAAAATATGAAATAAGTCACGTCATCCGTTTTTAACGAAAAGTAAATTATTATGTCATTTGTTTCTTATGCCGCAAATTCAAAAACTAGTTTGATGGTTTGAAATAAGAGTTTTTTTTTTGTTTGATGGTTTAAATTGAAAATGTAAAAATTGTACATTGCATACGATCTACATAGGCTGGTAAACCACTAGTGTAAGATCCATTCCAAGCTTGAGGTTGTTGATGAAGGAGTTTGTTCCGAACAGATAAGATGGTAGTTGGCTATCAATCATCAAATTTAAAATGCTAAGGATTTATAGTTTTATGGGTTTTTTTAAACGACAGAGTTATATTTAATGTGGCAAGGCAAAAAGATAATCTTAGAATAAACGATAGTGTTATATTTTAAAGAGAAATTGCTTAAAAGAGCCTTTTTTTACTTTTCACTTCAATAATAGCACCAAAAACTTTATGAACCATTTCTAACATTATTAAATAGAAAAAGTCTAATATACCCCTACTTTATTAGTCGACGATTGAGGATTGGATTTGCCGTCAACAAGAATTAGGATTTGCCGACGACGACGAGTAGTAAGATTAGACGACCGAGATTGACGAAGACGATTGATATCGACGACGATGACGGAGTGACGACGAGAGAGATCGAAGACGGAGATTGACTACGGTGATTGACAAGGAGATTGACGACGAGAGATCGGCGTGATTTGACGACGAGAGATCGACGACAGAGTTTGAAGAGGACGGAGATTGAAGAGAGAATTGATCGATCTCCGATATACGCGATTCAAATCGAAATAGAAACGAAGATCAAATACTCCGCTCCGGATGGAGGTTTGAATCGAGTGGAGTCTCAGGGAGTTGTGGATCTCCTCAATAGAGAGCTCACGAGGCTGCTTAAACTTTAGTCTAGAAGATCAATTTTAATTTAGCTTTAGTCTTTCGAGTTTTAACTTTTTGTGTGATGGATAATGGGCTCATATCACTTCTTTTGATTAATGACAGTGGACGCATCTTTGCACGATTTTCTGGATAGCTTCCTAAAAAGGATGCTGTTTTGCAAGAGCAAGTTAGTGAAGACGAAATTTGGCGTCCGAGTGACATAAAGAAGAAAGGAATCTGATTCAGCAACCACAATTGTAACTATTTGTGGAAACAGTAAGAAAGTTGGAGATGAGAAAGAGACAGATTTTGTCTCTTTAGAAGGTAAAGGAGGGGGAATGCCAATGTTCAGACTATCAAGAGATGCAGTTAAGGTATGAATTTGCTACTTTCCCTAATTTAATCTCTTATGTGTAGTTAACGTAAGAAAAGAAGTAGAAGAAACAATCTTAATGCTAAGTGTAATTTTGTTTGCATAAATGTACCAGAAACTACGCCAAGTGTTTGTAGAGAATGAGCTTCCTTCAAAAGTTGTGATGGAGAAGCTTTCAAAAGTGTTGAATCTTGAAGTAGAGAAGGCAACATTTGGTTTTCTTAGTATTTTTTTTTGCTGGCTGTGTGCCTTAAATTTCATTTTCATGTCAGCAAATAGTTCAAAAATGCACGGTATATGGCTTTGAGGAACAGAAAGGTAAATAACTCATTTTCACATATGAACATTCTCTATACTTGAAAACCTTACAATGAGAATAATCATCTGATTTTGGCCTTTCTTTTTTTTATTACAGACAGAGAGTGTGAAACAACCTGAGGATTCCAAGGTGCTCTCTGGAGACTCTGGACCAGAAGCAGTCTTGGATAAAAACATAGAAACGAATGAAATTCGAGATACTGTGGACGACACTGTCATACTCTTCCTACATAAATGTTAGGAAACCTTCCTAAATGTTAGATTTTTAAAAAGATTGTTATCTTAGCTCAGTTCATACTCTTCCTACTTGTGATTATTGTCTAGAATACACTTAAGTGGCAAAGAATTAAACAATCACTAATGGTTATATAGTTTGTATATCCAAGTTAAAGATTAAACAATGTGTATACTTTTTTATAAACATTCAGAAATATCTTCTTAAATTTTTAGAAAGTTTTTCAAGAGATTTACGAAGCTTTCTTAATGTTTTTGAAAACTTTTTGAACGTTTTAGAAAGTTATCATACAAATTTTAAGAGAGTTTTATGATTTAGGAAGGTTTCCTAAATATTTAGGAAAATCTTCCCAAATCTTATTTAGGAATGATTACTACATATTTATGAAGGTTTTCCCAAAAGAGTTTACTTGTTACTTACCAACACATTCAACCGAGACTCAAGTGATTCGTTCAACTTCCTTTCCCAAAAGAATTTAATAATGAATTTTTACTTATAGAGATACAAGCTCGCCAAGATTCCGCCACCAAAAGAATGTTCTTGAAATACTCTTGATTAGCTGTTACTTTGAATTGCCTCTATTTTGTAAAAAGTTTATTCATTGTAGAATAAAAACTCAAAGCGGCATTTGAAAAAAGTTTTTAGTAACCTATTCAAACTTTTAGGAAGCTTTTTATACTTTTTATGAAGTCCTTCCTAAATGTTGTTTATAAAATGTTTATTACATGAAAATCTCTTAAAATTCTAAGAAGTTTAAAAAGCTTTCTTAATAATTTAGAAAGTTTTCTAACATTTTAGCAAATCTTTCTAAAAGTTTAGGAAGTCTTTCTAAACGTTTAGGAAGACCTTCCTAACATTTTATGAGAGGTTTTTTTAAGGAAATTTGAATGCTTTCTAAATTTTTAGGAAATTAGAAAGGCTTTCCTAACACGTATAAATGCAAACTTTTGTGTACATTTTAGATACAATTCAAATTTATGAAGCCGTTATACACGTTTAGGAAGGCTTTTCTAACATGTATAAATCCAAACTTTTGGGTACCATTTAGATACAATTCAAATTTAAGAAGCCGTTATACATATCTATGAAGTCTTTCGTAACACGTATAAATGCAAACTTTTGTGTACCTTTTAAACACAACTCAAATTTAGGAAGTCGTTATACACATTTAGGAAGCCGTTATACACATTTAGGAAGTCTTTTCTAGCACATATAAATACAAAATTTTGTGTACCATTTAAATACAACTCAAATTTATGAAGCAATTATACACATTTAGGAAGACTATATTGTCTCGAATTCTTTTATTTTTAGGAAGCATTTTTACAAATTTAGGATATGCTTCCTAAATCATATGTTATTACTAAATCGAATAAATATTTAGGAAGTCTTTTTAAACTTTTAGTAAGTATTTCTAAATTGTTAGGAAGACTTTACTAAAATTTGTTTGAATCTTTACTAAATATTTAGAATTTAATAAGTTTTCTTGACTTTTAGGAAGACTTTATACAAATTTAAGAATGCCTTCCTAAATCATATGTTAGTTACTAAAACAGTTCACGCTTGTCAACAATAACGAAATTCATATGGTTGTCTTTTATCAAAAACTCTAACTTTGTCCGTGTATGTGTAAGAAAAAGTAACAAACAACAAACAAAATCATGATTTCTTCCTAAAGTACCTTAAACAGTACTTTCATCTCTATTTACACCATAGATAAACGTAACTTTATAACTTATAAACTTATGAAGGATTCCTACATATTTAGGAAGGTCTTCTCAAATATCATTTTGTGTCTTTTTTTAGTTTGTCAACTTGTTTACCTTCCAAGAACCGAGAAAAACAAAAGGGAAATTTATTTTCTTTTAAACATTAGTTTCACACACCATTGTACTGAAGGTGAGCTCTCTCACTAGCAAATAAATCCAAACTTTCACCATTCACATTAATTTATAAAATGATGCTTGGAAATCAACCTGAGGCTTGGAAATCTCCAAAGTCATCATCTGGTGCATGTTGAACGCCTATTTCTTTTGCTTCTCTGTCTTCTTTCTGCAACAGATACATATATCTCAGAATTCTCTCCGTCGAACTATAATGAAAACGAGAATCTGATGGGAAGCCGAGAGGTTCGAGTTCTCCTAAAAAAACTTCTCTATTTCAGATGATTGGTTGTCAATCTGAAAATAATGCCCGAAATCGATATCCCAAATCAAGCCCCGTGAATATTTTATATACTAATTGCAGAAAGCTAAAGAAATTGGCGTTAATTTTTCCACTGAGACATGGAGGAGTTTAGCGAATATAACTCTTCCTCGTGAATATTTTACCAAATCAATAATCAGTCCCTAAAATTGGGAAAAAATCTTAAATTGAAACTCTTCAAATCAAACCCACAACTTAAAACTGAATCTAGTCAATGTTCAAGGTCTAATTACGAGAAGATTAATAAACATAGAGATTGTTACCTCCATTTCACGGAGATACTCGTAACTGTCGGTGACATAAGGTCCACACATCTTAGGATCATCAGATTGAGCATCGATGTCAGATCCTAATTCCACGGCAGTCAAAGCCACCAGAGCTGTGTTTCTCTGCTTCGCCGGAGCTCTCCAAGGCTCTTTCTGGGCTTCCGGATCTCTCTTTTCTGATTGAGATTGATTACGACAGTGACGTTGGATACAATTAGAAGCTCGCCGAGCACAATTCTCTTCTTATTGACTCGCTCCTCCTTCGTGGCCATCACTTTTCTTTTCACCGCCACTCTCGTCATCCTCACGCAGATCTCCTTCTCCGTCATCGTCGAGAGATTGTTGCCGTCGAGAGATAGAGATGAAATGAAATTCTTTTTTGGAAATTTGTTTTTAGAAAGGGTAGAATTGTCTTTTAACGTTTAATGAATGCTATTTTTAAACTAAAATGAGCGTGTGGGCTATATTTGAACATAAAACTTCATTTTATGCCATTTAAAAGTTTTGCCCAAAAAAAAGAGAATTACAATCACCATCAGCGAACAAGGAGATAATGAGTCACAAGGTGGTAAGCCACAAATATGAATCCCCATGGCTCCAAAGACTCTCTTAGCTGTCTTGGCATTCAAAGAATGGAAGGTCGTTGATGAGTCTTCTTCCAAAGACGAGGGCACAGTGACCACAATGTTGATAGCTAGCCCAGTGAAGTAACATCTCTTCATAGGTGGGATTGTAGGCAAAAATCCTCCGCTCTCCTGCAGGAAAGTAACTTGGGAATATTAGAAACCTAATGGTTATGGGCCCTCTAAGCAGGTTTGCTCTAAGATAACTCTGAAATTGAGATGCACCAGCGATTGGGTTATTGTCTACAAACCTAGACATGGTCACTACTTCACACACATGTGGAATGAATTTTTCCACACCCTGAGATTGAATGCAGTTTTGAAGAACCACCTGTTCTTTGAAAGGGCAATGCATCTCTGAAACAGTACCAAGAGAGCGCAGGGTATCAGCAACTGCAAAGAGATTCAAAGACCCCCTCTACCATCTGGTGTAAGATGTTGTCCAGAGATAAGATTTATCAACTTTTGAATCGAGAATTTGAGAAAAAAAATTATCAAACCGTTTAGTTTCTAGTTAAAAATGCGATTTTTTTAAAAATAAATGTTAAATTTATTTATATTACATAAAACATAAGATATTACATTTTTCTTTCTTTTTCTTTTTCAAAACATATGATTGAATGAAGTTTTGAAGAACCACCTGTTATGTGAAAGGGCAATAAATCTTTAAGACAATACCAAAAGAGCGCAAGGTATCAGCAACTGCAAAGAGATTCAGTGACCCCCCCCCCCTCTACCATCTGGAGTAAGATGCTGTCTAGGGACAAGATTCATCAACTTTTAAATAGAGAATTTTAAAAAAAAAGATTTTATCAAACCGTTAAGTTGGAGTTAAAAATGTGATTTTTCCTATTACATAAAACATTAGATATTTACATCTGATATTATATTTACATCTGCCAGTGCGCCTGGTATTGTCAGACTTCAATCATTAGTGGAGGGATTTGGGTGTTAGTTCGGTTTAAATGCAACTTAATAAATGAATATCGCATTTGTGGGTGTGTGTGTGTATTTTCACAACAAAACGTATAAGACGACTAATAAATGAATTTGACGAGGTCAAGACTCAAAAACTCCAAGACTCAAGAGAAGATTCACAGTAGGTCCCGCCATATTTTGTAGTAGCTTGTTTGACTTTTCGCCAATAATAAACCAACCACACAAAAATCAAAATCTATTTTTTTCTCTTTCTTTCTTTCTGATTTTCTAATTCGCCATTGACAAACCAAACCTCACGACAAGTCACGGAACAGAACCATAGACTTTAAAAGATTTGTAGCTTTTTAAAAGCAGAGAGACTCTTTCTTCATATGATCTCTCTCCATCTCTCTCTCTCGCTCTTTCCTCTAAAGCTTTTCCCATGGTTTCGTTCTTATTCACCCTCTTTTCTCTCTTCTTCCTCTGCATCCATGTCTCTTCCGCCGCCGACACAATCTCCGCCAACTTTACTCTCTCCGGCGACGAGACACTCGTCTCCTCCGGCGGAACTTTCAAAATGGGTTTCTTCAAACCAGGTACTTCTTCAAATTTCTACATAGGTATGTGGTACCAGCAACTCTCCCAACAAACAATCGTCTGGGTAGCTAATCGAGACAAACCAGTCTCCGACAAGAACTTTTCAGTTCTCATAATCTCCGTCGTAAACTTGGTCCTTCTCGACGGTGTAAACCAGACTCCGGTTTGGTCAACCGGTCTCAATTCCACCACCAACTCTTCCTCTTCTCTCTAAGCGGTTTTGGGCGACGACGGCAATCTCGTTCTCAGAGACGACGAATCGGGATCTGTTCTATGGCAAAGCTTCGATCATCCGGGTGACACGTGGCTTCCCGGTGTCAAAATCCGGTTTGACAAACGAACCAAGAAGAGTCAACGACTCACGTCGTGGAAGAATGTTGATGACCCATCACCAGGTTTGTTCTCTCTCGAGCTAGACGAGTCCACTGCTTACAAAATCCTCTGGAACGGATCGACTCAGTACTGGTCAAGTGGTTCTTGGAACCCTCAGAGCAGGATCTTCGATTTAGTCCCAGAGATGAGACTCAATTACATCTACAACTTCAGCTTCTTCTCCAACGACACAGAGTCGTATTTCACTTACTCGGTCTACAACTACGCGAACGTCTCTAGATTCGCTATGGACCTATCGGGACAGATCAAGCAGTTCACTTGGTTATACAACAACTATCAATGGAACTTGTTCTGGTCTCAGCCTCGGCAACAGTGCCAAGTCTACGCTTACTGTGGCTCCTTTGGGATCTGCAATGATAAGTCTTAACCTTTTTGCCAATGCCCTCAAGGGTTTAGGCTCAAGTCGCAGAAAG
Source organism: Alliaria petiolata (assembly GCA_020283515.1). Classification (NCBI taxonomy): domain Eukaryota; kingdom Viridiplantae; phylum Streptophyta; class Magnoliopsida; order Brassicales; family Brassicaceae; genus Alliaria; species Alliaria petiolata. The sequence goes on along the minus strand of JAHZTW010000001.1, from coordinate 454,284,731 downwards.
ATTGGGACTTGAAGGATTACTCTGCAGGCTGCGTCAGAAAGACTGACCTATAATGCTCTCGTGGACGCATTAACCGGTTTCTGCCTATTCTCAATTTGAAGTTTCCTGACAATTCTGAGGTATTGAGGTTAACGAGTCTTGGTCATTGCGAATCGGCTTGTCTAGGGAATTGTTCTTGTAAGGCTTATGCACATGATGATAGCTCGAATCGATGCTTTATGTGGAGTAAAGATGTGTTGAATCTTCAACAATTCGATGAAGTTAACAGCGAGGGGAATACGTTTTATCTTAGACTCTCTCCTTCCGATATGCCTAGTGTTTCTTCCGGTAAGAGTAACAAAGTTATGATATTTGGTGCGGTGCTAGGCTCTTTAGGGGTAATAGCTCTCGTTCTTTTGGCGGTAATCTTTATCTTAAGGTACCGGAGGAGGAAGGGAATGGGAAGAGAGAAGAGTGATGGTACATTGGCTGCGTTTAGCTATAGAGAATTACAGAACGCGACTAAGAATTTCTCGGAGAAGCTAGGAGGAGGAGGTTTCGGTTCGGTGTTCAAAGGGGCTTTACCGGATTCTAGTGACATTGCGGTGAAGAGGCTTGAGGGTATTAGCCAAGGAGAGAAGCAGTTTAGAACGGAAGTAGTCACAATAGGAACGATCCAACACATGAATCTTGTGAGGCTTCGAGGTTTTTGCTCCGAAGGAAACAAGAAACTGCTTGTTTATGATTACATGCCTAACGGTTCTTTGGATTCTCATCTTTTCATCAATCAAACCGAAGAGAAGATCGTCCTCGGGTGGAAACTGCGGTACCAGATCGCGTTAGGGACGGCTAGAGGATTGGCTTATTTGCACGACGAGTGTAGAGACTGTATCATTCACTGCGATATAAAACCGGAGAACATCTTGTTAGATTCACAGTTCGGTCCCATAGTTGCTGATTTCGGTTTAGCTAAGCTTGTGGGACGAGATTTTAGCAGGGTTTTGACGACTATGAGAGGCACAAGAGGCTATCTTGCACCAGAATGGATCTCGGGAGTCGCGATAACAGCGAAAGCCGATGTTTACAGCTACGGGATGATGCTGTTCGAGCTTGTTTCGGGGAGAAGAAACACCGAGCAATCAGAGTACGGGAAGGTGAGATTCTTTCCGAGTTTGGCTGCAACCGTACTCACTAAAGATGGAGACATCCGCTCGTTGCTTGACCCGAGATTAGAGGGCGAGGATGTGGACACAGAGGAGCTCACGAGAGCTTGTAAAGTGGCGTGTTGGTGCATACAGGACGAGGAGAGTCATAGGCCAGCGATGAGTCAAGTTGTTCAGATTCTTGAAGGTGTTTTGGAAGTGAATCCGCCGCCGTTTCCGAGATCGATCCAAGCTTTAGTTGAAAACGATGGATCTGTGGTCTTCTTCACTGAGTCTTCATCTTCGTCGAGCCATAGTTCTTCACAGAAACAGAGCCATTCTTCTTCTTCTTCTTCTTCCAAGACAACGACCGATCATAACTCTTCGGGTTAGTTAGTGTAAACTCATTGTTTATCGTTCGTGTAATTTATTATATGTTTAGTGTGTTATAACATGACAAGGAATCACTAAATTTTCTTCCATTGTATAATTATTTATTTGTTACAAGAATTTTACAGATTTGTGTAAACTTTGATTTTAAACTTTGGTTATATTGTCCTCATTTCCGTTATGGCAGTTTCATTAACGACCTTGTTATGACTAAACATCATAAAGGACTTTATTGGGAATGTAATGTATAGGAAACGCAGAGAATGTAATGTATGTAAAATCCAGTTCTTCAAAGGCATGTACTTCTTGCTTAAGTTATCAAGAAAACCTTTGACCATTATTAGCTTATATCACAAGTTTTCTCAGTAATTGCAGTGTTACAAACTTAACCAAATAAAATGAAAAGATAAAGATAAAGCTTCAGAAGTTCTCAAGCAAATTAATCAAAGGTTGATACAGCTCAAGAGCTTATATGAATTGAGGATTGTAAGCACAGAATTCAACCGTTCAATCTTCCCCCAAATCTCTAAACCAGAAAAGCCGATGCGTTTCTTAAACCTAACCACTGCACACCAAATTCTGCAGGCATTTTTATTTCGGCTCTTCTTCCCACCCGCGTGTACCGGTCGCTGGTACCAAAGAATCACGAGTTTCCCACAAAAGTTAGCTAACTGAACTGTCTTAGACTCGAGCAAAACACTCTTCTTGTACAAACCTTTCAAGCCCTGAACCGTGAACCACTTTCTACGCTCTGAGTCATACCACCTGAACCGTACTAGAGACTTGAACTCACTGTAAGAGAGACGAAACATTACATTTTCTATAACGCACCAAGGTCTCCTTTTACGTTCTCGACAAAAACACACCTGCTTCCATCTTCCTTCTTTGGAATCGTATGCATACCTTTTATGCTCACTTCTGGCGTATAGCTTTCCTTTATAAAACTGAGCCTTAGCGGTGACGTTAAGGTTAGGAATTGGCTTCCAAGACTGAGTGTTTAGATCGAAAACCTCACCCCAATTCATGGATTTCTCTGTTCCTCCAATCACAAATATCTTCCCGTCTATAAAAGCAGAGTGGGCGCCTTTTCTTGCCACCGTCATGTTGGGAGCATCACGCCACTTGTGTGTCCGACAATCTAGCACACGAACGGCCGTGGACGGCTGCTTGTCGTTGTTGATGGTTCCGCCCATCTGGTAGATCTCGAAACCGACGGATACAGTGGTTGATGACTTTGGTGGAGCAGAGGAAGAGGGTCTTATCGGTGATAAGCTTGACTCGTCCTCTATCCGGCCGCTGATAATTAGGGTTTGATCAAGAGTGTACCAGCGATCATAAGTGGGTAACCTTTGGCATATGTAGAGGCAAGGCTCTGTGTTTCCGATCCGAGAGCGGGTCGCGTAGAGCTCTGGGGCAGAGATGAGAGAGCGGATGCTCTTGGAGACTAAGGAGAGGGAACGGTAGTGAGATCTGGAGGTGCGAGCTAAACAGTTCACGAGGATATCATCTGGTAGTGATGAAAACGACGGTGGAGGAGGAGTTGTGGTATTCATCTTCTTCTTCCTTTTCTTCGGTGGCTGCTCTACTTTGGCGTCCATAGCAACGACGGTGGTTACTAGGTGTAGTAAGGAAAGGGTTGGTACGGCCTCAACCTATTAATTTCGACTGGCTTAAAATCTCTTTAATTACTCCTTGCAATGGGACTGATTCCAATTATGCATGAGTTGTATAATTAGTTAGAGTTGTGCTACCTAAACTATTGGGTCATCAAGCCCACTATATTGTGTCTCTTTTTAAAATTCAGATTGTAATATGAACAAAAAGAATTCAAATTTTTATTATGAATAAATGAGCATTTTCACAGCTTAAAAAAAATCTCTAATTTTCAAATTTATGCAAAACAGACCACGCATTTTTACTTTTAACACAACAAACTTTTCAAATAAATCTGAAAACAAAAAAAGTAAATTTTTATTTTTCGAACAAAAAAACATTTGTTAATACAGTAACTCTAATCAAATTAACGTCACAACGGAAAAGATTCATGTTTTTTTTATGTCGACAAAAAAAGAAGATTCATGTTTTAAAGCTCTAATTAGTTTTATAAAAATCGATATTTTGTAACTTCTGTATCCAATTTATATTCAAAGTATGTTTAGTAATCATTAATTATTTTGAATGTGAGAAATTAAAAAAAAAAAATTGGCTTATTTAATTATTAAAATATTTACTCTTATGACATCATATACACAATAGTATAACTATATTATCCTAGACATATATTCAAATATGACCACATGCAACAAATCACTATAAGAAACAACTTTAAGTAAAACATGTACATCACGTAAAAGATTACCCAGCAAATTATAATGAAAGGAAATATTGAACCATTTATTCTTCAAAGAGATATTGTTTGAAGGCGATTTTTTTTTATAAACTGTTTAATTTTACCTTTTTCTGATGGTACTAACGGCACAGCTAATATAAAAGTGAGTACCAGAGTAGTTACCAAAGTTGGCTCGTGGTCCAACTTTTCTCCTCCATATCTATCTATAATAACAATCTGAATAATTGTCAATTGCTTTTCAATAAGTTGTGTCTTTTCAAAATTATTTTTCGTATTTTTTCATATATTCTAATTTTAATTCAAGAAATGTCATTTGTGGTTGCGTTTTTCAATTATCAAAAATTGCTTCTTTTCAATTATCAAAAATTGCTTCTTTTCACTTATATCTTTTGAAAAGCACATAAAAAAGGATCATTTGACATTTATAAAACGAATTGTTATATTCATTTATTTTATCGGGAATCGGTAAGAATGATAAACAATGCCGTTATTATTTCTAAAGATGTAACTTTATCTCCAGAATATAGTCCAAAGAATCTGCTCCAAATCTTTTTTTGATATGTTCTGCTTCGTTCTCTTTGATTATAATTTTTTAGTGTTATTTAACTTCATTTACGATCTTGGTTTTGATCGTCAAACGATCATATTGCTTTACTCGACTTTATTCTTTTCCTTATCCAAACTCGTTCTCGATATTCATTATTTTGTTTTGTTTTTGTTTTGATAACCTCGAAGATTAGGTCTAATATGCTTGGTTCGGAGTCAGCATTTCGTTTTTTTTTCTTAGAAATATTCTTTAGTTTACATTATTGCGCAACCCATTGATCAAACGTTTGTGTGTTTTAATTTTGAGAATAATATCATTTTATCTATAATAACAATCTGAATAAATGACAATTGTCTTTCAATTAGTTGTGTCTTTTCAAAATTGTTATTCATATTTTTTTTTATAAATTCCAATTTTAATTCAAAAATATCATTTGTGCTTGCGTCTTTTCAATTATCAAAAATTGCTTCTTTTCAACTTTCAAAAACTTCTTTTTACTTATGTGATTTAAAATTTACAAAATATATATTTACAGTTTTTTTATTAAACCATTTACAGTAACTTGTGCATTTCAAAATAGAAGAGATAACAATCTTCTATTGTTTCATCGTTTTATTATTCATTATATTTTTTTTGTTTTAACCGTTTATTTAATAAAAATATACATAATTAATAATGAAAATCTTCATGTTTTTAACACATTAATCTATCTATAATAACAATCTGAATAAATGTCAATTGCAGATAAATAAGTTGCGTTTTTCAAAATTATTATTAGTATCTTTTTGTTAATCCAAATTTTAATCCAATAAATTTCATTTGTGGTTGCGCCTTTTCATTAATTAAGTATATTTTTGTTATAACCATTTTTATGAAAAATTGCTTCTTTTCACTTATGTCTTTTCAAGATTATTTATATCGCTCAAAATCAAATAAAATTAAGGGTCATTTGATAGTGATTCTTGATATAATGGTTTATCATAAAGTATATTATCTATCTCGATGGGTTGCCCTAAATAAAAAATAAAAAGGTAAAAAATCTAACATATGATTATTTTCCAATAAAATATGTATTTACATCATATTTTTTGTGTTGCATATTTTTATATATAATTTTTTAACACTACAAAAAAATACTATATAGAGTTGTGTGTCTTATAAGTTTTTGTTTTCTTATTTTTTTTATCTTAGTAGTTAAATTCTTTGAAAATATTTTACAAATTTTTATATTTGAATTATTTTATAACTTTCCATTTATAATGTTAATAATCCAAAAAATTATTTTTTAGAAGATCATATCTTTTTTTTCCTTAAGAACTATAAGTTTTTGAATATTTACGTATTTTTATCATCATTTTTTGTTTTATGTATTTTCACTTAAAATAATTTAAAATATTTTTTTTTTAAGTTTTAATATACGACAAATACCCCCACGAAGCGGGAGTTCTATTCCTAGTATGGGTAAGGAACAGCTTCTAAATAAGAAAGGTGCTTATATCGACATTGTGCTTTTTTATTTTTTGATGGCACCACATTGTATTTACTCATCCCCAAAGTAATTGTAGATCGGGTACAAAATGTAGACGTTAGCTTGTTTTTTTATAAACATTAATTATATTAATCAACTCAAAATTAGACATCGGAAATAATACAACCCGGCAACGAAATGCGCAAAAATATGTAAATTTTCGAAAATAGAAGTGCAAACTGTGATTGGAAAAAAGTTTTACGGGCGTAGTAACAACCTACTCCGGCGGACGCGAGTGTCAGAGCAGAGTCGCCGCCGCCGAAAAAGTGCCGGTTAGCCAAGTTGTCCAAATCCGGCGAATCACAGTGCCCACGTAAACAAACTATCGTACTCCTTTCTCCCGAATTGAAGACCACGAAAATACCAAAAACCTACGGTCAAAAACATTGGACGTTAGCTTGTTTTTTTTTTTTTGAAAAAAAATTAAATAATTGTTTTTCCAATCTCCATAAAAATGAAATACGGTAAATTAAGATACAAATAATATATAAAAAATAACTAAAATAGGTTGCAAAAAATAAGATAAAATTGGCTGCATTTTATAAACTAAAATATATTTTATTGTATACGCTTTACATCCTAGTGTCTGGATATAGGGTTTAAGAATTATGGCAAATTGAATTTAGCCTCTCTTTTTTTTTGGCATCTAAGGGTCACAAAATTGAGTCACGATTGAGACTAACTAATATTACATGATATGATTTCAGATCTTAATTGCATGTGGTGACACATGACACAAAAAAATATGTTCATTCATGGGATTTAAATTTAACTAAAATATATTTTGTTGTTTATCTAGGGTCCAGAATTAGGTTTTATAGTCTTGGGTCTAATTTAGGGTTTAATAATTCACACAAAAAGAAACTTTGGTTTGAGACTTCTCCTATAAAATGGTACTAGGTGTGAATGTTGAAATCAGCCTTCTCTTACCATCTCTACCTCTGTTGTCTATTTTCTTCAATTTTTCAACAAACAACAACAAAAGTGCCAAACCATCTTCAAGAGCCATTTACCACTATTCCTAAAGTGCATCTAACCAGAAAAGAACAACAAATTGACCAATTAATTATGGTGAGCTTGCAAGCAGAAAAGATCGTGAACTCCTTGGCCCTCCCCATGGTTTTCAAAGCCGCCTTGGAGCTTGGTGTTATCGACACAATCGCTGCTTTAGATGATGGCATGTGGCTCTCTCCTTCGGAGATAGCACTTAACCTCCCTATCAAGCCCATAAACCCAGAGGGTCCGGTTTTGCTAGACCGGATGCTGCGCTTTCTCGCTAGTCACTCCATCCTGAAATGCCGCATAGTTGAAACCGGAGAGACCGGTAGTACGGTATATGCAGCTGAACCGGTTTGCAAGCTTTTCTTGAAAGATAATGGGTCCGGTTCTCTCTTTTCTATGTTTATGCTTCTCCAAAGCCAAGTCCAATTCAAGACTTGGTACGTATACTTGATATACATATTCATTAAATCGGCTTAAATAAAAATATAACCATCTAATTAAACCGGTTTATATAAGAATGTAATATATGTATGTGTATTGTCAACGATATTTTTTTCATAGGACACATCTCAAGGATGTCATATTAGAAGGAAAAGATGCATTCAGTTCAGCCCATGGCATGAAATTCTTTGAATACATCCGTTCAAACGAACAGTTTGGAGAGGTGTTTAACCGAACAATGTTCGAAACTTCCACCATGATTATGAGCAAGGTTCTAGAAGTTTACAGAGGATTCGAAGATGTAATCACTTTGGTGGATGTGGGAGGACGACTTGGCACCATTGTAGGTTTAATTACTTCCAAGTATCCTCATATTAGAGGCATCAACTTCGACCTTGCTCCCGTTTTAGCTCGTGCTCCTCTTTGTCCAGGTTTTGACAAATTTGGTAACTTGTATATTGAGATTCTTGTTTCAGTACCTATGTCTTTGAAACATTGTTTTTATTTTTATTTGAAATAACGTAAATTGATAATAGGAGTGGAGCATATGGCTGGAGATATGTTTGTAGAAGTTCCAAAAGGAGATGCCATCTTTTTAAAAGTAAGTTCTACACACACATACACACATCATGTGGATATAATTATATCTTTAATGATTTTTAGTTTCGAACTCAAAGCTTCTTTAACGAGATAAATTCTTGTCATCGTCAATAGTAGCTGGCTCTGCATTTCGACAAAAAAGGATCTCATCAACTTTGAAGCAACCACCTCCACACAAACGCTTTTCATTACACCTTCGGTTGCAACTTACAACCTTCACTCATGAGTCATGCTAAAGTCTCCACATTTTTCTTTTCTATGGTACATTCGTCCACCAATGGCTTTAAGGTCTTAGCCATTGTCGATCTAACCACCCGACACTCGTATTCTTGGACGTGAACGGTGTTAACATATGAACAACACACTGTCACAGCTAGTTCTTGCATTCGAACTTGCCGCGATCAAAAACCCTTGATCGATATATTTTTACTTTCTTTACGTCTCGCTAAATGTTTTTTAACTCAAATCAAATGAAATCAAAGAAATTGTAGAATTTCTTTTACATTTTAAATTAAATATGTTTGTAACTCGATATATTTTCTAGATGGACAATATGGTATGGATCCAAAATTACATATTGATATTTATCATTAAATAGTAAATTTCATTTTACTGTTTAGTTTCAATTTATATTCCATGACAATAATAAATAATTTTTCATTTTTCATTTATATATTTTTTCTTTGGGGACATTTGCTTCACTTATAATGTTTTTTACATAAAATATGTCTAAACTAGTTTAATTATGGTGCCAAGTCCTCCTCTCACATCCACCAAAGTGTTTACATCTTTGAATCCTATGTAAACTTCTAGAACCTTGTTCAATATAAGAAACTCGAGTTTTACTATTTTATTTTATATTTATAAATTTTACTATTTTATAAAAGAGAACAAAACAAATACTAAACAATTGTGATTGATCAGTAGGCCACTAGCTAAGAGTTTAATCAATAACACTGTTTGAGCTTACCCAATCAGCAAACAAGTTGAATCACATAAATAATTGGATCTTGTTTAGACAATTTTAAGAGAGATAAACCGCATCGTAATGCCACATCCATCACAATCAAAGTAACTTCAATATGATAATTTAATTATTTAAGTATTACATATTAATACTACTTTATCTGTATATCAAAGGAATATAAAGTTTATCAAAGAAGTTATTGACAATAAATCCTCTTTAGAAACTAGAAGGGAACGGATATCATGTTATTTTTCTTAATTTTCCAATACATGTACGTCATATTCTTGTAAAACGAAAACTATGTAACAAAAGCGGATATCATGCCATATTTTGCAAATTTAGATCCACAAACATTTTGGTTACAAAATCATTTCTATCTACTATTCTGCTAAATTTTATTCTCTGTTTGCCATTTGCCTAATTTAAACTGTGATTCATGTTTTCGTTTTTTGTCTTCATCTCACAAACATATAATTTCGGATTTGAATTTTAGTTATAATAAGAGGGAGACACGCACTAATACGAATTATTATCAGACTACAAACTTCGGACAATTCTAAAGTATTGGCCTAATTCTTTCTTTATTAACTGTAAAAGATGATGCTGCTTTATTATAAGGTATAAACTAATACTTTTATTAGCCTATACCTCTGATAAATCATTAGATACATATTCTAAATGTGATTTTTGAAATTTTTTTTTAGAATTTTCGAAAAGTTTAAACTTTTTTTTTTTTTTTGTATCTGCATAGTTATGTCTCTGTTTGAGTCTTCACATTTTGTCTCTTTAAAACTTTTAAATTCTACTTTTAAACTTTTAAACTTTTAAAACTTTTAAACTTTTAAAACTTTTAAACTTCAATGACCCTCAGAGTAGCAGGAGAGAAAGCAATGTCTCTTGCCACCATATGAGGTTCTTATTTTAATTTTTTATATGAGGTTTTATTAGTCATTGTGAGAGTTAATTGTTCATTAACCAAAAACTCAATTGTCTAACATTATAATGTTGAATTTTTTTTGTATCTACCATTTTATCTACGCAAAGAGATCAATGGTGTGCTTATTTTCACTTCTCTAAGAGAAAGTACTAAGAGGTAGCCTTCTTCTAAAAATAAAATCAAAGCCTTTATGTTAAGTGGTAGCTTAGATCAAGGAATGATCAAATGTGGCTTTCATCTCTTTGCTGTTCTCAGATGCTCTCATCGATTCTAAATGATGATCAAAAGTTGTCAAAACCAATTTATGCAGAAAAATCATCTATAAAATGAACAATGCCTGTGGAAGCCCTTTTAGTCGAGTGATTGACAAAAGATTCATTAATTTTTTTACACCAAGAAGTCCGGGAATCGATTCCCAGAAGATGCAATTTTTACAGATTAATAAAGACAAGCTTATATGAAAATCTTCAGCGTGGTGCAAGCGGAGCCGTTCATCGTGGTCGAGGATCTTTGTGGAACGGATAACGTGGTAGAATTTCTTTAATTGTTCTCCTAAATTGTATGAATGTTTAAAAAAAATGAAAAATGCCCTCAGCAACCAAAAAAAATGATCTCCATGTTGTTGTAATTACTGATGATAATATTGTAAAACTATAAATCCCAAAACTTAATGACAATGACCTTAAAAAGTAAATATAATTTATGAGCAGTTTCCAACATCAGAGCGGCGTAATGACGAGCTTGTATAATGATGGTATGCATAGACCCAAAAGTAAGTAGAAAGGGTTTTGCGCTTCAGGCATCATCTTTATCATCATGCTCAAGAGGCTTATCTTCATCATCCTGCTCGAGATCATGTACTTCCTTTCCCTGAAGAGACAATGTAAAATACACATAGGCCTCAAGCGAAGCGCAAATAACATGTAGGTTGTTTAAGTTGTTCCCAATCTTCAGTTGCAACCATCGGGATGTGAAGTCCGAGGTCCCCTCCAAACAAAATCGGCACCAAATCCTCGACGAACTCCACATCTCCCCCTCCTACCATCATATCCGCAATCTTTTCATAGGTACCGATCACCAGGTTCCTTCCCAGATCACCAGGTTCCTTCCCAGATCTAGAACATGGCTAGATCACCAGGTTCTTTACATTTTGTGGCAATCGTTACCCAAAATCTTGCCAAAGGCACTTGTGATTTTAACCAACCCACTAACGGTGAACAAAAGGCATTTCTTCCCAACACAGATAGTCACCAGATCATTGTCACGGCCATGGATAGACAAGCCCACCTAAATTTCACAAAAATCCAATTCAAGTTCAAACATTCTATTTTTTTTTCAAAAAAAATATTATGACTGATTATTTTTCCGGTGCTTAGGTATCTGGTTTTAAACAATCTCCATATACACCTTGTGGGCGTTGTTTTCATCTACTTGCACACTATCGTCATCATATATGACTGATTATTTTTATTTTTTGCACAACATGTGAACTAACGAAGGAAAAACTAATGCATGTGTGTATTTGTAGTCCGGGCTACATAATATGTTGTTATAATATGCATATGAAATAGTAGCACACTTCTTCGGTTTATCTCTCACACACTATTTATTATTCTTCTCCTTCTTCTCCTTCTTCTCTCTCACTCACTCTCACGAAAAAGTGGCAGGCCACTACTAGAAATATCTCGTATAACCACGGTCTTGCCATTCATATAATGTGGCTATAATAAATTAACCACCGATTAGCCACTAAACAGTCACGTAACTAAAAAAACGGAGAAAAGTGGCTAAGTAGTGGCAAGTCGTGGCTAAAAGCCACTTTTATAGTCACGCCGCGAGAGTGGCCATGTCAGCCACCTTTCCGCCACCCATATTCTGTGGCTACGTAGCCACGGAGGTTTCAAGTGGCTAACCGTGACAAGCTAGCCACGAAAATATCCACAAACTTGCAGTGGCTAAAATTCTGTTATTTGGTCAAAGATATTATTGATTTAATGTGGAATTGCCACAGAAAAACAGTGGCTATACTGTGGCAGCATGGCCACCGACATAAGCCGTGGCTATTCGGTGACTACTATAGCCACTATTTAACCACTCAATATCCGTGGCCTTAGGTGTTGTCATATCAGGTCATTCAAACAGCTGTATTTGGCCACCGAAAGTGTCTTTGACACGGAAAGACAGTGGCTATAGCGTGGGTCCACGACAAAATTGGCAATTGATTGATCAGAAATGGGCAGAGAATATATTCGATTAGAATTTTAGCCACTGTGTAGCAGTAGCAAGGTAGTGGCTAATTTTCATCTATATATACTCATCGTCTTTTTGTTACAATTCACACATTTGAAACACATAAATAAATAAAAAAAACTGGAGAGAATAAAAAAAGTGAAACGAAAAAATGTCTAAATTTTTTCTTTCAAGAGAGTGGATGGATCATCGTATAGATCCAATACAAAATTGTGTGTCAAGTGAGTTTTTAGAAGGAATTAATGTTTTTATTCAGTTTGCTTGTAGTCAAGCATCTTTTCAAGAGAGAAACACAATATTGTGTCCTTGTGCAAAATGCAAGAACGTGAAGCAGCGCGATTCAAATACTGTATCGAGACATCTTTTTTTGAAAGGATTCAAAGGCAACTACTACGTGTGGACGAGTCACGGCGAAAATTACTATGATGTTGGCGAATCGTCGATGCCAAATCATTTCGCCGGTGAAGAAGAAATGTGGGATGCAAATCAAGTTCCAGTTGATACTTACCAGTATGTTCCAGATGCAAATATTGACATGGGAGAAGCCGTCGTGCCACCTTATTTTCCGGAGAATATGTCAGGAACAATCAACAACAACACATGTTAACAGTAACGGCGACCAGAGATCTCACCGTTGCTCGTCAATGGTTGGGCAGTATTCTTTACTACCACCGGCGTCACCTTAATGACCTCCAGGTTTTTTCAAAAAATCATATATTATTTCAAGATCATAGATTTAGACCATGGTCGAAATGTTCTTAAAGATCATCTGTCATAATTTTGTCTATTAGGAACTATATCATCCATATGTGATCATATGATTGAGGTAGATATAAATTTGATTTATATGTAAGCAAATTGATGCTACTATATCTTGTATAAATAAAAATTTGTGAATTTTTATACCGGATAAATTGAAATTCATTAAAACATGTTTTGTTTATTAAATTTACCAAATATGCTTTTAACCGACTTACGATCGATTACGATTAGCAATCTTCATTAAGCAAAATTGAATTATTATTTTTTGAAACCTTTTGTAGTAAAATTGAATCTTCATTAAGCAGAATTAAATATCAACAACAAAACAAAAACAAAAACAAATTAGTGAAATTATAGCAAACTCGACCATTCTCCCATAATTTTTCACTCGCTGCAGCTATCATCATTCCTTACTGCTTATCCCCATAACATTTCGATGCTGTCATAACATAGAATAGAACATAGTGACTTTTTTCTTTTTCTTTTTTTAAGATAAAATCATAAGGATTGTTATAGATTTTTAACTTGACCGTAAAATCAAATTGGAATGTAAAATAATATATATTCTGACGAGTGTAACTTGTGTATGAAGTTGTTTGATTCCAAAAAAATTACTACAATTTTATAAATATTTGCATAGTAAATTTAATAAACAAAACAGGTTTTTACTGAATTTCAATTAATCCAGTATAAAATAAATTCAAATAATTTAGGTTAATATGAAAATTGGTTTGGATATACATTGATAAGCTTTTTAAGTCTCATTCGACTCAATTCGATTTAATTCGGTTTTTATGGTCAACATCAATTAGTTGGCTGGTCAATTTGGTGTCCCATCAAAGGAAGACACGGTAGATTGTTCATTGCTGTTCTTTGATTCCGGGCACATACGATCGTTTTGTTACAAGATGGGATAAGTTCAAATTTGAAAATCAAACTATTACTGTTCGTAGATTCAGATATATCGATGTTCTTAAAGATCATATGTCATATTTCTTTTATTATAAAATATATAATCCATATGTGATCATATGATCGACCTAGATATACTTTTATTTTATATATATGTAAGCAAATTGATGTTACTATCTTATATAAATAAAACTTTGTGATAAAGAAAATAAAACACCCAACAGAATATTGATCCACTTACCATATAAATACGGTTTGCTTCATACTTATTATGACCATACGTTTTTCTGGCTATACGTTTCCCCAAATCTCTCATGAGGTGTCTAGGTAGAAATGTATTATTTAACATACCAGGATGATGCCAGAACCTTTCGTTATACACCTCTGGTATAGGACGTTCCGTTGATGTATTCTAATCGATATTGGGTACTAATTGTGGTCGGCTTCTTGAACAAATTAACTTTGGCTGTACAAGATTTTTCTACTAGATGAATTACCACCTTAAATTAGCCGACTGCTTTCAAGAAGCCTGCCTAGTTGACACAAATGTTCTCATATCTTCAGGAGAAGGTTCTCCATTCCCATTTAGCCTCCTAGGTTTACCAAGTAGACCCGAATATGATTCACCATTACTTTTGAGCTTCTGTTCAGAGTAGAAGGAAAATCATTTGATCTTTTTATCTTTTACAATAACCGTTGAGGTAATGTGAGTTCATCGGACTTGACGTTTTTCACATCTGAGATGTGAATTCGTTGTCAAACGATAGATCGGGATGGAGAGAGGTAACTTGTGGGAGAAGGAATAGATTGAGATGAAGAGAATGTTGAAGAACAAAGACTCAACTAGAAGAGCGGTATCTGACAGATTCACGGCTGTTCCTAGACTCAGCGTTCTGCAAGTTACAACAGCTAGCGACCAGAGATAACGCGGTTGGAGGAAGCGAAAGCGGTTTGAACTTATAAACTTGTTAGAAGAGAATGTTACAAACTTGTGTAAACTTATAGTATTAATATTTGCTTGTAACTCGGTTTTCTTATCCGGAAATGTATTTTCATTTCAAATCCATAAATAATTTCATTATCATATTTGTTGAGTTTTGAATAATAATAAACATATAAGCAAAAACTAACTGTAGTATAAAACACTAACACACAGTGGCGGATCTAGAAATTGTTTTTATCCGGGATAAAAATAAAAACTATTAGCATAATATCATATATAAACAGGGGCATCATTAGAATCTTATAGAAAATTATACTGAATTTAAAAATGTCATAGGGGGCAAGTGCCCCTCCCTTACTTAACATAGCTTCGCCCCTGCTAACACATCCATGTAATCAAGAAAGGAAACATTGATTAAAGGGTGATACAGATCACCACCTTATATGATTTAGGGACTGTAAGCACAGCATTCAACCGTTCAATCTCTCCCCAAATCTCTAATCCAGAAAAGCCGATGCGCTTCTCCAAGCTAATCACAGCACACCAAATTCTCTTGTTTTCGCATACATATTTATTACCATCCGCCACTGGAGACTCGAGTAACAGTTGCTCGTCCCAAAGAAATACGAGTTTCCCACCATGGTTAGCTAACCGAACTGTCGTAGACTTGAAAAAAAAAAGATGGTTCTTGTACAAATCTTCCAAGCCCTCAACCGTGAACCAATTTCTACGCTTTGAGTCATACCACTTGAACCTACCGTAAGAGAGACAAAACTTTACATTTTCTATAACGACGCACCAAGGTCCACTCGTACGTTCTGGACACAAATACACCTTCTCCCATCTTCCTGCTTTGAAATCATATGCATACCTTTTACCCTCACTTGTAGCGTATAGCTCTCCTCTACAAAGGTCAACCTTAGCGTCATCGCTAAGGCTAGGAAATGGCAATGGCAATGGCAATGGCTTCCAAGTCTGAGTCTTTAGATCGAAAACCTCAACCCAATTCATGGAGCCCTCTGTTCCTCCAATCACATATATCTTCCCGTCTATAAAAGCAGAGTGGGCACCTTTTCTTGCCACCGTTATGTTGGGAGCATCACGCCACGTGTGTGTCCGACAATCTAGCACACGAACGGCCGAGGACGGCTGCTTGTCGTTGTTGATGATTCCGCCCATTTGGTAGATCTCAAAACCGATGGATACAGTGGTTGATGACTTTGGTGGAGAAGAGGAAGAGGGTCTTATCGGTGATAAGCTTGACTCGTCCATTATCCGGACGCTGGTAATTAGGGTTCGGTCAAGAGTGTACCAGCGATCATAAGTGTGTAATGATAGGGCTCAGGTTTTACCCTAATAAATCTACTGCAAGTGCACAACAAACGCAGTTGAAGTACAAGGGGTATCGAATCCCAAGAGAAGTAGATACTACGCTATGGTTTCTAATTTCGGATTATGCTAAGTCAAATAGGTATTTAAAGTAAATTAAACTAGGCGAATAAAAATAGATGTGATTAAAGCGGTTTTAAAATTCAGAGACGAAGGCGCTAGGTGAGGGTAAATTATCAGGTTGAATCCAAGAATGCAGATATTATTTTTATTAGGGATTTATTAAGAACCGTCTAGAACTCGAATCACTAAGTTAAAACTAATCAACTCTCGTTGCAGAAGTTATCTATGCTTAAATTCCAGAAAACCAAATCTCTTTGCGAGTTCAAACAATCTAAGCAAGCATTAATGTTCAGGTTCGATATGTTCACAAAATACCTAAACCAAATCTCTTTGCGAATAGTTATTTTGCTCACCTATGATTAGTTCAAGTTATTAATAATGCTCTCGCATCTATTAAACAACCTAAGGTTTGATTCCTAAGTGATCAATTCAGAAATCAAGTTAAGTTCAAATCAAGGTGAAGATCTAAGTGATTTCCCTAACAAAGATAATAATTCTACAGACTTTTCATCAACCCTAAATCACCCTAACCTAACTAGCAAACTACTCAGACATAATCAATGAAACACAAATCATGACTGAAATAAATTGCATAAATAAATAGAAGAGAATGATACTAGGGTTCGAAATCTGGCTCTGATGAGTTAGACTTGTCTCCCTAAAAGCTCTGGAACAATCTCTCTCTAAGTCTCAAAATCTCTAAATTATGAAAGTGTAATTGGCTAAACAATGCCAGAAAACTATATATAGGAAGGGATTTTTCGTCCAGGGACAATCTTGTCATTCTTCAAAACTTGGCCTCTTTCCTTTTTCTGATTGGAAACCGTCACTTTTGGCCGACCTTCTTTGGTGTCGATCGACACTGAGTGTGTCGATCGACACTCAGCTCGAGAATTCACCCTTCTGACTTCATAACTTCAGCAGCTTCTCCAAAATACTCCAAAACGTTCCAGATTCTCCTATTTAGCTCCAAGTGTTCTCCATCCTGCAAAGACTCATATAGGACTCGAAATCTAACAAAAGACTCTATAAAAATACCTATATCATGGTCTAAAAATGGGTAAAAACCATGATATATCAACTCCCCCAGACTTAGCTTTTGCTTGCCCTCAAGCAAAACAGAAACTAAATATAGAGTCGAGGTTTGAAAACAGGAGCTTTCAAGTACTTTTTCAGAACGCCACAGATGTTAACACTCTTGAATCCACATGCTATAGAACCAACCTTAGGTAGTGTTCAATGTACTTACCACAAGCTTAGCAATCTCCCAGTTCAAATCCAGACCCTTTCCTTGGTAAAATATTCGAACTCTAACAATGGCAATGCTACAGAACTTTTCTGATTCTTTTCTCTTCCTTAGTGCCTGAACAAGATATACTTTCTACAGACTCTCCTATTTTCTCTTCCCTTAGTCAACTTCTGCCTATTTTATGGGTGTTCTACAGATCTTTTCATTGACTTTTTCTTAAGTCTTGGAATAGTGCTGCTCCTACTTGTGTTCCTTGTGAGGAGACAGGTTCATGAGGTTCTTTGCACTATTCCTTCTCAGACTTCTTATTTCTTTTCTTTTCTCAAGGGAAGATCAATGAGAGACTGCAGATTTCTATTCTTATTCAAAACTGAAAGATGAATCAAGTTCTGCGCATACCTAGTTCTTGTAAGGGGATCTGAATTCGCCCTGTTAGACTGATCCACTTGCAGCTTTCTACTTAGTAAGACCCGAAATCAATTGCTATAGCCATGGTCCATCAAGTGTCAACAATCTGCGGTTAAGTTCCTAGAAATACTGAAAGTCCCAACTGGTTTAGACTCAATAAAACAGATTTTTGACACAAAAACAGGCTCAAAAGAAAACACAATGTTAGCAACCACCTCCCCCAGACTTGAACAACACTGTCCCCAGTGTTATTAAGAAGGAGTTTGGATAGAAAAAAATATTGATAAACTGTTAAAAGATAAAGAGAAAAATCGGATTACCTGACTCAGCGTGTGGCGTCGATCGACACGGGTGGTGTCGATCGATGCTGTGTCTGAAGTTGGTGCTGATCGACACTCTGTCCGTAGACAGAGTTCTGCTACTCGAACATGATTGTTGCTAAGTCAGATTTGTTGTTAGAGTTAGCCTAGCTGTTAGAAAAACTCAAACAAACGTTAAAAGCACAAGATAATCCAATAAACTCAATGAGTTCAACAAGTTATGAAGCAAAGTACTGAAGCAAATGCAGACTCAAGATAAAAAGAAAAACTGACTCAAAAGACTAAAAAGGAATGGAGAATCACTCATCGTCATCAGCATGTGGTGGAGAACGTGGTGGAGTGGGTGGGCGAACGCAGCTGCATGTAGACATGGTAGCAATGGCGCTCCAAATCGCCTGGAAACTCTGCACCACATATCTCTGTAAAGCGTCTGGCTCCATAGGAATCTCAGGAGCCTCAGGAAGCTGGTGAGTACCAATGGGACGTGGTGCGCTGCTGCGTCTGGAACATGAGGGGCGAGTGGTGTCCGCAGCTGGCCGGGATGATGTGCCTCGGGGTCTGGCAGCAGGGATAGTCACGAGCTTGCTCGGATGAGGACGAAATGCGAGGCGTCCTAGATCTGAGGTGATGCGAGTAATGTCGCGGTCAGGTAGAAGTACCGCACGCTGCACTCTCTGCTCGTCAGCAAATACCCAAAGCCTCTCTGGCTTCACCCAATGTGTCCTCTTCAGGTACTCCATATCAACCAAAGATCGTGAAGTATCAATGGTGCAGCTAGAAGTATCAATCCCGAAGTGCAGGAAGATAGGAGTAATGAGACTTCCAATAGTCTCGGGCTTCACCTGCGTACCAGTGAAAGGCTTCGTCTTCAAGGAAGCCAAATGATGTGCGAACACAGCGCCAAGGTTCGCGCTAAGTGGTGCCTGTGAATCCTCATAGATCTCCGACCAAAGGGCGCGGTAGAGCAGTACCAACTCAGCCACCCGCATCTTCCCTGGCTCATGTTTGCACAGGAGTGTAGTGGAAAACAAGCGTACCAGATAGCGCATGGTAGGATGACGAATGTCTGTATGCGTGGAAGCTTTGGAGTCATACCTCCCATTTCCGAAGAGAGACCAGAAATCATGGTTGTCCAGAAGCTGTGTTTGAAGAGAGACTCCTGTCTCATGCTCATCTTCGAACCCATAGAGCTGGCAAAGCTCTGGAAGAGAAATGCGGTAGCGTATCCCGCGAATGAGAAATGTGAGTGTCCCTTCCAGAGCGTTGCGGACTATCTCATTCCTGTAGTAGACGCGGGCAGTGGCGATGAACTGGCGGACTAGATCAGGGTACAAGTCGAACTGCCGCGTCGCAATGGTGCCCATACCAACTCTGCGCATCAACTGTAGAACGTCGTCTTTGATGCCCAATGTGGTCATCGTCTTCTCGCAAGCAACGCGAGTCGGAGCAATCTTCACTCCAGTCCACGCATTGTAAAAGAGCGTGTCATAGTCATCCCAATGTCGTGTACTCCGGATCTTTACCGCGAAGAGTACAGTCTTCCTTAGCAACCTCCGTAGCTGGTGGATCCTCCCAATGTCGCGTACTCCGGATCTTTGCGTTTTCACGCTTTGGCCATGGAAAACGAGAGGGAATCGCCTCATCATTAGCAGTCCCAGAGGCGGACGCTTCAGTGTGGCGTGGTCTCTTAGTCACAGGGGCCATCTGCAATGAAAAAGAAAAACCAAAATCAAATCCAAACTCCAATAAGTGAAACGTAATCTTTCTGTTCAGGTCGGGTGTCGATCGACACAAAGGGTGTCGATCGACACCAAGCATGTAATTCCAAATCGACATCAAATCGTGAGTTTCTGCCCAAATTGTTACATAATTAACAAGTTACGCATATTCAACAGTATGAATCAATCAAGTTCGAACCATAAAACCCAAGAAAAACTCCAAATTTTGCAACATGCATCATCAATTTTCAAAATTTCGAAAATTTCAATTTTTTGCAAATTAGAGGATGAAAAACGGTTGGGTAATGATTCTAATCATGATATACAACCTAAATGAGCATCATTCAAACAAGAAATGAGGCCAAATAGGTCGGATTCAAAAATTTTCACCTTAGGGTCGAAATCAAAATTGGGAGATTTGAAGAACATACCTTGTAGATCGAATGAATGGAAAATGGAATGTGAAAGAGGGGTTAAATCCGCACGGATTAGAGCAAAGAATCACTCAATTCGGTGAAGATTTGAGGAAGTTGCGATTTGAGGGAAATTTTCTCTTTAAATGTTCGGGCTTTGAAAAGTGAAGAAGAAAAGAAAAGAATCGGGGTTTTAAGAACTTACCTGCGTCCCCGCATGGTGTCGATCGACACTGCATGTGATCGATCCTCCTTCTTTTTTTTTTTCTTTTTTTTTTATAACAGCCTAAATAAATTAGTAAAACCAAAAACCAAAATAAAAACGTACCTTAGTGGGTTGCCTCCCACTCAACGCTTGTTTAACGTCAATAGCTTGACTGTTCACGCGTTTAAGCGTTGGGTGCATCATCCAAAGACACAATGTGTCCGTCTGGAATCTCGGCTTCAGCCCAATAGTGTTTCACCCTTTGTCCATTCACAGTGAACTCTTCTCCTTTGGCATTTGTCAGGACAATTGCTCCATATGGTCTGACCTCTTTGATTGTGAAGGGACCTGACCAACGTGAACGCAATTTACCAGGAAACAATTGTAAACGAGAGTTGTAGAGAAGTACCTGGTCATTTGGTTCGAATTGTCTGGAGACAATCTTTTTGTCATGATATGCATTTGTCCTCTCCTTGTAGAGCTTTGAGTTCTCATAGGCGTGATGGCGCAACTCATCTAGCTCATTGAGTTGTATCAGGCGCCTTTCTGCAGCTGGCTTCAAGTCGAAGTTCATCTTCTTGATAGCCCAATGCGCCTTGTGTTCCAACTCCACTGGAAGATGGCAAGCTTTGCCATAGAGCAGCTGAAACGGTGTAGTCCCAAGTGGCGTTTTGTAGGCTGTCCTGTATGCCCAAAGTGCATCATCAAGTTTCGCAGCCCAGTCCTTCCTTGTCTTGCCTACTGTCTTCTCCAGAATCTGCTTGATCTGTCTGTTGGAGACTTCGACTTGTCCACTCGTTTGGGGGTTATATGGAGTCGCCACACGATGCTGAACACCATGCTTCTTCATCAGCATGCTTCTTCAGCAGCTTGTCGAAGACTTTGTTGACAAAATGGGAACCACCATCACTAATGACAATCTTGGGTACTCCGAATCGCGGGAAGATGATGGTCTGGAAGAGCTTAAGAACCACAGCAGCATCATTGGTCTTAGAAGCAACTACTTCCACCCACTTTGACACATAGTCTACAGCCACCAAGATGTACTGCATTCCATAGGATGGAGGAAAAGGACCCATGAAGTCAATACCCCAGCAATTAAAGACTTCCACTTCAAGGATGAAGTTTTGTGGCATTTCGTATCTCTTGCTGATCTTCCCTCTCCTCTGGCAAACATCGCATTGCATGATGAACAGCTGCGCATCCTTGAACATAGTAGGCCACCAAAAGCCTGCTTGAAGAACCTTGGACACAGTCTTGAATGTTGCAAAGTGTCCAGCGTACTCCGAACCATGATAATGGAATAGGACATCACGAACTTCACTCTCTGCAATGCATCTTCTGTAAAAATTGTCTGAACAATGCTTGTACAAGTGAGGCTCATCCCAATAGTATCTCCTAAGTTCTCTCATGAACTTCTTCTTATCATAATTCTTGAGATGCTTGGGCTCAATGTCAGCAGCAAGTGAATTCACAATGTCAGCATACCATGGTCGATTCGCAGCATTGATGGCAAAGATTGGCTGTCGAAACACATCATCCAAGATCCTGTGAAGTGAAGCTCGAGTAGGTTGTCGATCGACACAGGTGGTGTCAATCGACACTCGGGCACATGAATTTTTGAACTTCGATTCGGACGGAGTGTCGAACGACACTCCCCCTAGTGTCGATCGACACTAAGCTCGCAGGGTCTGAACTCTCATCTTGAAAACGACTTTCAATGAGATAAACGTTCTCTTCTGGCAGAAAATCATCTATGGGCACGTCATCTTCAATCCTAATCCTTGAGAGATGATCAAATACTCCGTTTTCAACTCCTTTCTTGTCCTTGACTTCTATGTCAAACTTTTGTAGAAGTAAAATCCACCTTAGCAACCTTGGCTTTGCATCCTTCTTCTGCATCAAGTACTTCAATGCAGAATGATCAGTGTGGACAATCACCTTTGAGCCAACAAGATACTGGCGAAATTTCTCAAAGGCAAAAACCACTTCTAGCAATTCTTTCTCCGTAGTTGCGTAGTTCTTCTGAGTATCATCCAAGGTCCTGCTGGCATAATAGATGGCGTGTAGCTTCTTGTCCTTCTTCTGTCCCAGAACTGCTCCTACTGCGAAGTCACTTGCGTCACACATCACCTCGAAAGGTAGATCCCAGTCTGGTGGCTGAACAATTGGAGCACTCACTAAGGCTTGCTTGATATGCTCAAAGGCTGAAAGGCATTCTTCTGTGAACTCAAACTTCACGTCTTTGCAGAGAAGAGTAGTGAGTGGTCTCGCGATCTTGCTAAAATCCTTGATGAATCTTCTGTAGAACCCAGCGTGACCCAGAAAACTCCTCACTGATTTCACAGAATCAGGTGCTTGCAAAGTTGTCATGACTTCAATCTTGGCGCGGTCCACTGCGATTCCAGCTGCTGAAACTCGATGTCCAAGTACAATCCCATCTGCGACCATGAAATGACACTTTTCCCAGTTCAGGACTAAGTGTTTCTCCTCACATCTCTGAAGTACAGCGCACAGGTTCTCTAGGTAGTCTTTAAAGGATGACCCATAAACAGAAAAGTCATCCATAAAGACCTCCATGAAATTCTCAATCATGTCTGTGAAGATAGACATCATACACCTCTGGAAAGTCGCAGGAGCATTACAAAGTCCAAATGGCATTCTGCGATATGCAAAAGTACCATAAGGACATGTAAACGTGGTCTTCTCCTGATCATCCGGATGGATAGGAATCTGGAAGAACCCTGAATAGCCATCAGGGAAGCAGTAGTAGGGATGATTGGCCAATCTCTCCAGCATCTGATCAATGAAAGGCAGAGGAAAATGATCCTTTCTGGTAGCTGCATTCAGCTTCCTGTAGTCTATGCACATCCTGTGACAAGTCACAGTCCTTGTAGGAATCAGCTCGTTCTTCTCATTCTTCATCACTGTGACTCCTCCTTTCTTAGGGACCACGTGAACAGGGCTGACCCAAGCACTATCTGAGATGGGATAGATGATCCTTGCGTCCAACAGCTTCATGATCTCTTTCTTGACAACTTCCTTCAGGTTCGGATTCAGCCTTCTTTGGTGTTCAATTGATGACTTTGCTTCATCCTCAAGGTGAATCCGATGCATGCATAAGTCTGGTGAAATACCTGAAATGTCATCAAGAGAATAGCCAAGAGCTTTGCGGTACTTGCGCAGCTTGCTTAGCAGTAAGGTGAGCTCTGCGTTGTTTAAGGAAGCATTTACTATAACAGGATAAGTCGAATTAGGACCAACAAATGCGTACCTTAGCCCGGCAGGGAGCTGTTTGAGCTCAACTTTAGGTGCTTTGATCTCACTCCAATCGCCAAGTTCTGCATCCTTACTCGATGTCGCATGGTGTCGATCGACACATGTCCTCCTGTGCGATTAGTTGCAGAACTTGCTCACTTGCGTCGAGCATCTTTGTGTAACCAGCAGCAGCTTCGTCTAGGTGCTCAATGTCTTTGGTAGAAGTGGTTAGAGCTCGCTCCAAAGGGTCTGTAGGATGGTCCTCTTTGAAGATCTCTTCAGCAAGGTTGGTGAGTGAATCGACATAGAAGGTCTGTCCATCAATCGTGGGTCTCTTCATCAGCTTCTCCATTTCTAAATTCATCACCAGATCACCAATTTTCAGTGCGATCCTTCCTTTTCTCACGTCAATGATGGCTCAAGCTGTAGTCAAGAATGGTCTACCAAGTATGAGAGGGTCTTTGGGTTCCTCATCATAGGCTAATACCACAAAGTCTGTGGGTATTAGACAATCTCCAACTCTGATAGGAACATCTTCCAAGACACCTTCAGGGATCCTGATAGATCGATCAGCAAGGACTAAAGAGATTCTGGTGGCTTTGAAGTCTGTCATGTCCATCCTGAGAGCAACTGAAAGAGGCATCAAGTTGACACTTGAGCCTAAATCGCATAGAGATCTCCCAAACTTGTCTGAGAAAATGGAGCAATCAAGAACAAAGCTTCCTGGATCGGAGAGCTTCTCTGGTAGCCTGTTCTGAATGACAGCACTAACTTTCTCTGATATCATCATCACTCCTTCCTCCATGTCTATGTTGTTGGTCATCATCCACTTCAGATATCTCTTTATCATTGGAGTAGTTCTAATGGCATCCATCAAAGGAATTTCAACCACTAGTCTATCCATGATAGCCTTGCATCTAGCTTCCAGTAGCTCCTTCTTAGACTTCTTTGTGATCAGGGGGAAAGGGATCTTTGGTTTGTAGACCCTTTCTGCTACAGCATTCGGTGTTGTAGGTTGATCTGTGGCAGTCCAAGATGGGCGTCGATCGACACCCTCCTGTTGTCGATCGACACTGGCTTCTGGAGTCGAGTCCTTCGCGTCGCGTTCGTCTGATTTGTCATTCATCTCCTCGGGTGTCGATCGACACGCTGTGGTGTCGATCGACACTGGCTCCGCAGCATCTTCTACATCTTCAAGCTCCTCGAATTCTGCAGTGCTAAGTCCTCTCTTCTGCATGGTTTGAAGGGTCTTCCCACTCCTCAACTCAATGGCATTCACGTGGCGTTTGTGATTGGTATCTGTCTTTCCTGGAAGGAATCCTTCTTGCCTGTTTACAGCTCCTGCAGTTTGAGCAACCTGAATATCCAGCTTCTTCATATGAGAGTGTATGTTCTCAATCTTCCCATTCAGGTCCTCATACAGTGCATCAATCTTGCCATTGAAGCTCACTGTCATTTTCTGTTGTCCTTCCAGTATCTGCTCAAGCATGGCCTTCATTTTGTTGTCTTGCACAGGTGGTTTCTGGTAAAAGGATGAACCATAGTTCCTTGTGTAGTTGCTGTTGTTGCTCTGGAATGGGGGCTTTTGGTTGTATCCAGAAGAGTTCTGATTTCCTGTGAAGGAGCTCTTCTGATAGTTTCTGCTGAAGTTCATGTTCCCCTGCTGGTTCCCAAACCTTTGGCCTTGAAATCCACCATTGTTGATGTAGTTGACATCCTCTTCTTCACAGCCTTCATTTGGTTCGAATGACTCCACCTCGTTAGCAAAATGGACCTGCTTCTTTCCCACCAAGAGATTCTGTACGTTGTCCAGCTTCCTGTTGACTTCAGCAATTTGGCTTCCTCCATTCATTCCTGCGCCTTGTCTCTTTTCGAAGTCTGCGTTCTTAGTGTTGTTACTAGAGGCCAAATTCTCTATAAGCACCACTGCGTCTGCAGGAACTCTGGTGTTGAAATTCCCGTTGCTTGCTGCGTCTAAGGCCATCTGGTACCTCCAGTCAATCCCGCGGTACAAGATACCAAGTAACTGCGGCTCTCTGAAACCATGATGTGGGCAGTCCCTTTGGTAGGCCTTGAATCTCACCCAAGAAGCTTTGAATGCTTCAGTAGGTCCTTGCGAGAATGTGGTGATCTTCGTCCTAAGCTCTTCGGATCTCGCATCGTCAAAGAAATTGCACAGGAATGCATTCTTTGTGTCTTCCCAAGTGGTCAAAGATCCTGGTGGCAATTGCTTCAGCCAATATGATGCATCTCCAGCAAGCGAGTAAGGGAAAAGCTTGCAGAAGAGATAATCATATGGAACTCCATTGGCTTTGATGCTAGATGACAAGTCTTCGAATCTCTCGATATGATCCATGGGGTGCTCGTTGGAAAGACCATGGAAAGGAGTCTGAGCTACGAGTGAGAAGTATGCAGGCTTCAACTCAAAGTCATTCCTCTGAAACGCAGGAGGACGGATCGCAGCTCTATTAGCATAGAACTGATCTGGGCGGTTGTACTCGCCTAACGTTCTTCCACGTCCATCTTCTACAGGTGCAAGTTGTCTTGCTGGTTCGACTATGACGGCGCCAGCCTCATCAAGTCTCTGTCCTTCGGCATTCCTTCTATTGCCCTGAAGGTCTAACAAGTTGCCTTCCGCGTCGCGTACTACAAATACAACGTCTGCCATCTCTGTCCGCGTAAGGTGTCGATCGATGCTCTCTGTGTCGATCGACGCTGAGTCTGTGTGTCGATCGATGCTAGATGTGTCGATCGACGCTCGTGCAGCCTTGCGGTTCGTACGTTCGAAACGGCCTTGTTCGTGGTTCAATGGGATTAGTTCCTGGTTCTTGTTGCTTCTGGTACTGCGATTAAGCATGCACCTGAAAAACAAAAAATTTGAAACTAATATCAGTAGCCGAAAAATAAAAAGCAAAACCTAGTCAAAATCCTAATGCTAGATTCCGTAGGTAATTATTACTTCCCCGGCAACGGCGCCAAAAACTTGATAGGGCTCAGGTTTTACCCTAATAAATCTACTGCAAGTGCACAGCAAACGCAGTTGAAGTACAAGGGGTATCGAATCCCAAGAGAAGTAGATACTACGCTATGGTTTCTAATTTCGGATTATGCTAAGTCAAATAGGTATTTAAAGTAAATTAAACTAGGCGAATAAAATAGATGTGATTAAAGCGGTTTTAAAATTCAGAGATGGAGGCGCTAGGTGAGGATAAATTATCAGGTTGAATCCAAGAATGCAAATATTATTTTTATTAGGGATTTATTAAGAACCGTCTAGAACTCGAATCACTAAGTTAAAACTAATCAACTCTCGTTGCAGAAGTTATCTATGCTTAAATTTCAGAAAACCAAATCTCTTTGCGAGTTCAAACAATATAAGCAAGCATTAATGTTCAGGTTCGATATGTTCACAAAATACCTAAACCAAATCTCTTTGCGAATAGTTATTTTGCTCACCTATGATTAGTTCAAGTTATTAATAATGCTCTCGCATCTATTAAACAACCTAAGGTTTGATTCCTAAGTGATCAATTCAGAAATCAAGTTAAGTTCAAATCAAGGTGAAGATCTAAGTGATTTCCCTAACAAAGATAATAATTCTACAGACTTTTCATCAAACCCTAAATCACCCTAACCTAACTAGCAAACTACTCAGACATAATCATGGAAACACAAATCATGGCTGAAATAAATTGCATAAATAAATAGAAGAGAATGATACTGGGGTTCAAAATCTGGCTCGGAATGAGTTAGAATTGTCTCCCCAAAAGCTCAGGATCAATCTCTCTAAGTCTCAAAAACTCTAAAAAATATGAAAGTATGAAAAAGGTCCCTCGGCTAAACAATGCCAGAAAACTATTTATAGAAGGAGATTTTTCGTCCAGGGGCAGATTTGTAATTCTTCAAAACTTGAGCTCTTTCCTTTTTTCTGATGGAAATCGACCAGACTTGCCTACTCTGTCTTGGTGTCGATCGACACTCAGCTCGTAAATTCACTCTTCTGACTTCATCACTTCAGCTGCTTCTCTCGAATGCTCCAAAATGTTCCAGAATCTCCCATTTAGCTCCAACTGTTCTCCATCCTGTAAAGACTCAAATAGGACTCAAAAACTAACAAAAGACTCTATAAAAACACCTATATCATGGTCTAAAAATGGGTAGAAACCATGATATATCATGTAACTTGTGGCATATGTAGAGGCAAGGCTCTGTGTTTCCGATCAGAGAGCGGGTCGCGTAGAGCTCTGGGGAAGAGATGAGAGAGCGGATGCTCTTGGAGACAAAGGAGAGGGAACGGTAGTGAGATCTGGAGATGCGAGCTAAACAGTTCACAAGGATATCATCTGGTAGTGATGAAAACGACGGTGGAGGAGGACTTTTAGTTTTCTTATTTTTGTTCCTTTTCTGCGGAGGCTGCTCCGCTATGGCGTCCATAGCAACTGACGGTGGTTTACTAGGCTTCTTCTAGGTCTTGTGTATACCACAAGGTACAAGTTGGTAGGGAAACGGTTGTTGGTACGACCTCAACCTATTAAATTCGACTGGGCTTAAAATCCAATGGCCTGGTCACAATTATAATTCATTGGCGTTGTGAATTTGTGATACCTAAACTATCATAAAAGCCCATTGTGTCTCTTTTTTAACATTCTCAAATTGTAATATTTTTTTTTTTTTTTGAATTGAATGTCAAATTTATTCAAACCAAAAGACTTTTTTACAACAAGTGCTTCATGAAGCTGAGTGTTTCAAAACTAAAAACCATACAATCTTTTGAACTGATTGAAAATATACTAGATCCTTGAGGCAAACCATAGTTGGAGGCTCTCCTCGTACTTATGGTCTCCCAAGGCTCGAATTGAAAGAAGTCGTTTTCGCACTTGTTTGTCAATAAACTTCACGATAGTAGGCGTAGTAGATGGGGTATCACCGTGTCTTCTCGCGTTTCTCTCCCTCCAAATACTATGTATAGTGGCTTGAAACACATACCTAGTGAGGAAGGTGTGAATCCTACCGGGAGTTGCATCATATATTATATGGAGAATGGCTGATCAATCCGTCGAGAAACGAGCTTTGAGCAAACCCTTAGCTAGTTTCGTCCATACTTCGGTAGAAAATCTGCAAGCGAAAAACAAGTGATCTCTTGATTCCATAGGATCATGACAGAGAACACAAGATGCATTAGCTCCGGAATTCCTCATAAGCATGCAAGCGCCAGTGGAGAGTCGATTGTGAACGGCAAGCCAAGAGAAAAATGAGTATTTGGGCGTTGAATGGGTAAACCAAATACCCTTATACCATTCAACTCTCGGCGCTGCTTCACGAATAAGATTCCAGGTACTTTTTGCATTGAACTTTGGCTGTCTCTTATACACATCTAGATGTGTATAAGAGACAGCCCTTATACCATTCAACTCTCGGCGCTGCTTCACGAATAAGATTCCAGGTACTTTTTGCATTGAACTTTGGCTTGTAAACATCCTCCTTGCACTTCCAAAGAGCAATATCGCCTCCCCCCGAGACCCCCTTAGCTCTATGGGCCTCCACCTCGTTCTCCATCATATTTAAAAGCTCCGATCGGTGCCGCCGTCTTCTTTGATTTACCAAAACCGAAGCTACTGAAGCATGGATTTGAATCCCCATATCAATGCAACCTCTTAGTCCTGTTTTTTCAATTAAACGACCCATATTTGACCAGACATCGTACCAAAAAGAGGTGTTAACGCCATCCCGAACCTCCATCTTATGAAATCTCTTGGCCACCTCTCTGTATTTCAAAATTTTCCGCCACATCCAAGAGCCAGCGTTCGTATCCCGCACAGACCAGAATGTACCTTGCCGTATCAAATAGGTTTGAATCCATTTGACCCAAAGGGACTGCTGTGACGACACAATTCGCCAAATCAACTTGAGACAACAAACCTCATTTACTTCTTTCAATGGTCTCAGGCCTAGGCCTCCTTCACATTTCGGACGACACACATCAGCCCAAGCTATCTTAGCTTTCCGAGGATTCATGGTAGGACCAGATCAAAGGAAAGCTGAGCATAATTTTTCGACTTCTCGAAGACATTCCCTTGGTAATCGAAATGCCGACAGCCAGAAATTAGTAAGACTTACAAGCACAGAGCTAATAAGTTGCAAACGTCCTGCCATTGAAAGAGACCGAGCCGTCCAAGAGATTATTCTCTTTCTAATATTCTCCAACAAAGGAAGATAGTCATTAGCTCCCATGCGTTTCGTGAGAAGTGGTAATCCCAAATAACGAACCGGTAATACACCCGTGTCAAACGGGAATTGTATCTCCATCTGTTGTCGAGTATTGTCTTGGATGCCTGCATAATATAATGTTGACTTCTCCATGCTAATTTTCAAACCTGACATTTTTGCAAAACAATCAAACACCTCCACAATACTCTCTATCGATCTGATCTTGCCATCTGTAAAGACCATGATATCATCCGCAAAACTCAAATGTGTAAGGCCTAAATTCTTGCATCTCGGGTGGTAGCCGAGTTTGTTGTCGCTTGCCGCCTTGTCTAGTAGCTTTGAAAGCACATTCATACTGATTACGAACAAATATGGAGATAGAGCGCAACCTTGACGAAGACCTCTCTCGCTTTTAAAAAACCCAGCAAGCTCCCCGTTCACTTGCACTGAGAATGCTGCAGTTGTAACACAAAGAGAAATCCAGGTTATGAATTTTGCTGGAAAATTCATGGCGGTGAGAGTATTCAACAGAAACAACCATTGAACAGAGTCAAACGCCTTGGAGATATCAATCTTTATAGCACATCAAACTGTATCCTTGTGATAGTCTTTAACCAATTCCGTTGCAAGAAACAAGTTCTCGATAAAAAGTCTATCTTTAACGAAAGCAGATTGATTCAAAACTATGAACTCAGGAAGCGTTTCTTTCAAGCGATTGGCAATAATTTTTGAGATCACCTTGTAGAGCACGTTGCAACATGATATGGGCCTGTAATCCTTCATTTCTCTTGCCTCTGCTCTCTTCGGAATCAGAGCCAATATCAAATTGTAATATTAAAACTTAATTTATTTTAACGACGTGGTTTCTTGTTAGGTCTTGTATTCATCTTCTTCTTCCTTTGGCGTCCATAGCAACGACCAGGTTTCTTTTTAGGTCTTGTATGTATATCACAAGGGAGTCGGTAACTCATCATGCTGTATTTAACTTTTATATAAATATATAAAGTATCAAAAATTTCAACTTATAGCACAATTTTTTATTTTTACATACTTCAATCTATTTGTGAAATTCAATAACAGAAAATGAATAGGCAACATCAGCGACCTCACAACGAATAACTAAACCTGAACGAGAAGCTAAAGCTTTGAAATGTGTAAGAGTTCTCTACTAGCTTTACCACACCCGACGTTTGTGTTAACATGAATGCGTCCAAATCATCACTCTTTGGTTATATTGGGATAACCATGTCTACTATGATCACTTAATTTCCCTTTTGTTGGAAGATTTGGCACAACTAATCCTCGTCCGACCAAACATGTAGTATCCACTGACATTAAAATCCAGATTTTCTCGTAAAAGAAGCTATGAATTTGAAACTAAATAATCATTAAAGATAAAACTATATCCACATGATGTGTGTGTGTGTGTGTGTGTGTGTGTGTGTGTATAGAACTTACTTTTAAAAAGATGGCATCTCCTTTTGGAACTTCTACAAACATATCTCCAGCCATATGCTCCACTCCTATTATCAATTTACGTTATTTCAAATAAAAATAAAAACAATGTTTCAAAGAAATGGGCATTGAAACAAGAACTCAATATACAAGTAACCAAAATTTTCAAATTTGTTTTATACCCGGACAAAGAGGAGCACGAGCTAAAACGGGAGCAAGGTCGAAGTTGATGCCTCTAATATGTGGATACTTGCAAGTAATTAAACCTACCTATAATGGTGCCAAGTCCTCCTCCCACATCCACCAAAGTGTTTACATTGTCGAATCCTTTGTAAACTTCATGATCATGGTGGAAGTTTCTGACATTGTTCGGTGAAACACCTCACCAAATTGTTGTTTGAACGGATGTATTCAAAGCAATTCATGCCATGGGCAGAGCTGAATGCATCTTTTCCTTCTAATATGACGTCCTTGAGATGTGTCCTATGAAAAAAAAATATCGTTGACAATACACATATATTACATTCTTATGTAAACAGGTTTAGTGTAGATGGTTATTAAATGCAAGCCTTATATTACCTTTCTTTTTTTTGCATTCTATTTTAGTTACTTTAATTTATATATTATTTGTATCTTAATTTACCGTACTTCATTTTTGTGGAGATTGGCAAAACTGTAATTTATATTTCTCTTCCAAAAACAAAGCTGCCGTCTACATTTTCTATTCGATCAACACTTTGTGGATGAGTAAATACAATGTGGTACCATAAAAAATGAAAAACACAATGTCAACTAAGTGGTGGTGGGCAACTTGAATAGAAGTTGCCTTTGTTGATCTAGATCAATCTCATTTAGTCAGTTGAAATGATGTCATGATTTAGACCTATAATAAAATTTGGTAAATTCGGTGAGTAGACTATTAGACGGCTACACTCACCTTGTATGATTAATCAAAAGCCTAAATCACCTCCTAATTATATATTACCAGCCATTAAAAACTAACTACTTGGTAAATTACCATCATAAAAAAGGCAAAAAGAAACAGTTTATGAAAAAAAATATCACCTTGAAGATGGAGGTGGCTTACAATATGTCTTTGAAGAAAAACATATTGTTCAATATTTCCATTCATTATAATTTACTAGAAAATCAAAGAATTTACTGTGTCGATTTGCATACCTCTGTTTGAGTCTTCACTTAAAACCCTTAAATTATCCTCAGTTTTTTATTTGTTTTATTTAGAAGCTTTAAAATATATAAGGAAAACCATAAAAACTCTAATGTTTGGATATATATATATATATATATATTGGTATTAAATTTATGTTTCGGGTTTGATTAGAAATGTGATGGCTAAACCAGGAAATATGAGGTGCAAGCAATGACGCTCAGAGTGGCAGGAGAGAAAGCAATGTCTTGCCTGTGTCGTTTTAATTTTTACGGTCGCCACCGTATGAGGTTTTTTTTTTTGTTAAAGGGTATATATGAGGTTTTATTAGTCATTAAGAGAGTGATTGTTCATTTAACCACGAATTCAAGTCCAACATAATAATGTTGAATCTTTTTCTGACTATCATTTTATCTGCACAAAGAGATCAATGTTGTGCTTATTTTCACTTCTCTAAGAGAAAGTATTCAGGGATAGCCTTCTTCTAGAAAATTTCAAAAGCTTTATGTTATGTGCATGGTAGGTTAGAAATAGATCAAGGAATGATCAAATGTGGCTTTCATCTCTTTGCTGTTCTCAGATGCTCTCATCGATTCTAAATGATGATAAAACTCTCATTAACTCCAATTGTAATTGTACATCGCTATTACATACAAGTATGATTAGTAAAACTAATCACCTCATTAGTGTGACTAAGATAACCAACTAAGAAAGTGTTAACTAGTCATATATTTCTTACAATCTATATATACGTTTGATAATTAGACTTTACAGTTTGCGGTAAGTACACATTTATAAAAGAAAAATTAAAATTATATTGATTATGTGTTTGTTCTTCCATGACATCTTCGGACAAAAGGAGTTCCTCTGTTTTTATTAACATGACACATGAAAATTGTTCAAAGGAGTGTGTATATTACATTCTTATGAAACCGGTTTAGTTGGATGGATATATTATTAAGCCGATTTTATGAATATGTATATCAAGTATATGTACTATATGTACCAAGTCTTGAATTAAACTTGGCTTTGGAGAAGCACAAACATAGAATAGAGAGGATGATATTTAATTATCTAAAAAGAAAAAGGCCACATGACGTGAGGTTGATGCATGGTGCAAATCTTGTTCAAGTGATATAATTCACGGAACTTTTTTCGGTTTGGGTTTCGGTTTTGAAATGTGGGTTTGTGTATCTCCTCTCCAAACTCTTTGATTGTTGAGATTCGTTGTTTAGATTCCTTAGAATTCTTTTTTTGTTAAAAAAAAACAGAGGATAAAAAAATCAATCTTGAGTTTCGGTTTTGAAATGTTGGTTTGTGTATCTCCTCTCCATGAAACTTTTGTTAATTGTTGTTAAAATTGCTTTTTTGTGTGGACTTGAATTTGATTTTTTTGTGAAATTTAGGTGGGCTTGTCTATCCATGGCAGCAACAATGACCTGTTGACAGTTTGTGTTGGGAGGAAATGTCTTATGTTGTTTGTTCGTGGGTTGGGTAACATCACATGTGCCTTCCACGAGTTCATGGGTAGGTCGAGGATTTGGTGCCGATTTTGTTTGGATTGAACCACAGACTCCACATAAGTGCTAAGAATAGTCAAATCGTAATAACATATAAGTTTAAATCATAACACACAAAACGTGCTCAGTATAAGAAAAACGTTTGGGATAAGAGAACAGAGAATCCTAAATAGCAAATCATAGCATATACACACATATAAGATCAATGCTAAAGCAAATGCTCTCTGAGGACAAGAAGGAAACATACGTATGCCTGAATCGCAGCAAAGCGAATTTGGTTGTCGGTAAGTGGCCACACACCCCAGTTCATCGCTGCGTGACCCGGATCCACTTGGTAGACGTTAGCACCTAGCATGCTGTTGGCCAACTGCTGGAAACCAACACTGATCTTCTTGTAGTTACCCAACGCAAGGCTTCTTCCCAAGACCGGAGAAGCATCGAGACCCATGAAACGGTATTTTGAGTTGCTGAGGAAGTCACTGAAAGCACCTTGAATCTCTGGAAACTGGAGCTGAACGATCAAAAAGTGGGTCCCGAGCGAGAACGAGATCACGTCAGCCATGACGCCGTCTCTGAAAGACGCAAATCCAACCTACGAGAAATACAAACGCAAGTTAGGATTGTATTCCTTTTTTTGCTAAAATGTATAATATGAAGCAAACCGCAGACGCATAGTTTTGTTTATATCTACGATGATCATATAATATTATCATCACATATCGATGATGTAGTTCATAATGGACAAAATTATAACAAATGCTCTTTAAATAACCCACTTTTGGTACCCCTATTAGAAATCTAAACCCCCCTCCCCCCATTCACACCTAATGTATGTTTAAATAACCCACTTTTGATCACATATTGAGTTGTACGTCAGATAAATATTTGGGTTAAAAGATAAATAAAAATATTTAGATCAAATAGAAAAAAAACGAAAAGAATGAAAAGACTAAAAATTGGTTAAAAGATTAATAAAATATTATTTCACTATTATTTTTTTAGTACATACGATTTATGAAATTGGGTTGTTATATACAGTTTTTAATGTGAAATTTTCTTATATTATTACTAACTATGATTTTGGATTGTACACGAAAAGCACGTTTTTAATTTTACATAAGATATCTTTAAACATTGAACCGGTACTGATTAGTGATGAAGAGCACCGAAGAACTAAGATAAAATGAATACAAGATATACTGGTAAATCTTAGTCAGATATAATGGATTTGAATTTTTTAGTTATAATACGACAGATACACTAATACAAATTATTATTAGTTGGGATAATTGTCAAGTATGTCATACTCCTTTTTATATGGGTAATTTTAATGAATATACAGAAATAATTTGATAATTAGGTAATAGGTAATAGATAGTTAAAAATTAGGTCAATAAGAGAAACAATTTGTTATCCACAAATATTCTTTTTATTCGATTTAATTACAAAAATGCCATTTAGTCAATAAATTTTGTTAGCGATATGTTACTGTTTACTTCTCGCATGATAACATTGTTAACAAACTTCGGTAATACTGTTCATCCAATCTAAAACCACCTTTAACATTGTGATTATGCGATTAGCGTGTTAAATCAGTTATCATATTATAAAAAAATATCAAGTTAACCCAATTAAATATTATAAAAAAAAATTGTCATGTTATACTAGTTATCATATCATGTTATACTAGTTATCATATCATAAATTTTTATGTTAATTGAATTATCAAATCATAAAAAATATTAAATATAAAAATATGAAAACTATCGTGTTAACATAATTATCATATAATAGAAAATATGAATTATTAACTAAATAACTTTGTTAACTTAGTAAAAATATGAAATTATATTGATAATCAGCAAAGTAACATTGTTATTCGTTAACTTATACCATTAACACCATCACTGTCACTAGCGTTATCATTAACATATTATTAAAGAGAGAGAAAAAGAAAAATGTAATAATTTAAAAATATAAGAGCAAAACAGGATTTTAAATTTACTTAGAGCATCTCCAACCCATAATTACATTTTTCATTGCAAAATACAATAATTGCAAAATGCATTTGGATTTTTCTCCAATCCATAATTGCATTTTCCATGTCAAAAAGAATATTTTTAGTATATTCTTCTTTTTCTATTTTATTATTAATTGTTAATTATACACATTTTCTTTAAAATTTACAAATTGACCCATTTATTTAATTTTTTCAAAATTTCCATAAATTATGATATTTTTGAAATTTATTTATTATAATATAAATAAAAACACATTACATTACATAAAAATGACCAATCATTGATGTACTAAATTTATTTTATGTTATTTTTAATTTCAGTACTTTTTAATTATTTTAATTTTAGTATTATGATTTTATATTTTCTATTAAATAATGTTTTTTTAATTTTAATTTTATCTATTAGAGTGTTTTCATATTTATAATCATCAAAAAAAAGAAATTATCATCAAAATAATTATTTATAAGTCTAAAAGTAAAAGCATCTAAAATTTGAAGGACTACTTTATAAATAAAAAAGTTCAATTGCAAAATGCATTTGGAAATGAGATGGTTCCATATTTTAATCCAAAAATGGCATTATACCATTTTGCAATTGAAAATGAGATTGGATTGGAACAAATTTTATTGCAAAATAGTATTTTGGTACCAAATTTGGTATAGGGTTGGAGATGTTCTTACCATAATGAATAGTAAAATGATAAGAAAGAACTAATTTCTACATTATTCATTACCGTTCATCCATATTTTCCTTTTTATAATACTTTTATTTGGCAGTTTTATT
The DNA here is from genome assembly GCA_020283515.1 of Alliaria petiolata. Classification (NCBI taxonomy): domain Eukaryota; kingdom Viridiplantae; phylum Streptophyta; class Magnoliopsida; order Brassicales; family Brassicaceae; genus Alliaria; species Alliaria petiolata. Next base: position 454,247,804 of record JAHZTW010000001.1, on the reverse strand, counting down.
AGCCTATATCTCAAATAAATCTTTGGATACAAATTCTAAATGTGAATTGTTCAAAAATACTTTAGAATCTTCGAAAAGTTTTAAATTTTTAAAAGATTTCGAATATACGATGGAATCTGAAAACATGAGAGCAGCACACTTTTTTTTTTGGGTCAACGAGAGCAACACACTAAGAAGTGGGATCAAAGAACTTTAATTGTAAGATGAAGGAAATAATTATAATAGGGTTATATGTGTGTTTTAGTTCTTTATCTGTGGGCCGTTGACTTGACCTCGTATAAATCGTAAATTTGATAACTAATATTTGTACGTTCGACTTTTTGATTAGTATATAGTAAAATTATATTTATGATTTTTAGATAATATCATGATTTTGATGACACTGTCGTGGGGAGCAAATGGATGGCACGATCTTTAACTTTCTTGCTTTAAGTTATGTCGAGCAACTTTTGTTTGTAACTACTTTTTATAGAAATTGGAGAGCATAGTAAAACAGTTGGGATTTATTTCTACGCAACTTTTTTGGTTCTTCTCTTTTCACATGCTATTTGCTTACATACAAAACAAAATTTATCATCTATGACAATCGAATTATCTATCATATATGGATGATCTGATTTATAATACACAAAATTATGAAAATGATATATTTTTCTCGTCAACTGACAAATGATATTTAAAACATCTAAAATAGTGACTCTACAAACTACGATAGTTTGCTTTTCAAATCTGAATCTAGACCAATTTATATCTATGAAATTATATAATATATTAGATTAGGGTATATGTATAAGCGAGTTTCTAATAAAATATTTTAAATTCGTAAAAATTAAATTAAAATATTTGCAATATGTATCAAAAATTTATTGATTTATTTGACATGTATCACGATTATATTTTATTTATATTATTTTCATAATTTATATAATTTTAAGTGATTTCACTGTATATCATAGGCATGCCAATCAGCCTAAAACATCATTAATCTATCAAAATCATTAAAAAGATATTTTATGATTATTTTTACATCTATATTTAGGTAAAATATTTATGTTATTTGATCGTTTAACTATTATGCCATTTCAATATTTATATAACATGCTAATAAATCCCTATTGTATACGTAATAAATCCTATTGTATATGAAAAAACAATCTAACGCGCCTTCTTTTGACTCGACACCAAATTGACCAACCAACCAGATCGGATCAAACGGAACCAAAACAATAAACTTATCAGCGATGAATCGAATTTTGATATCAACCCAATCGATGTGATATTTGTTATACCAAATATCATAAAACCAGACCCAAATTCTGTACAACTGAATTGAAATTCATAAAAATTATATTATTAATAAAATATGGATAAATTATTATTTTTGGTCAACTGTGGATAAATTCATTTAAACATAGTAATATACAAAATATTGGATTTAATATTTTTAATCCAAAACCGAATTAAACCAGAATCGGATCTGAACTAAAACCGAACAGAGCCAAAATAAAAATTTTAAACTGAACGAACCGAACCAAAATTGCATCTAAGCATAGTTTTCAAAAACACGCGGTCTCATAGCGCGTGGTTGTTGAAGAGTATTGAGTATAGTATAATACAAATTACAACTAGCCAATTATAAAATTACACGTTGTTTATTTTAAAACTTCTTAACTATGGTTAAATAAATAAAAAATCTTTTTAATCTCTCTACCTCAAAAATTTACTTCTCCTGATTTTGAACCGAAGAGACAGACTTCTTCTTTGTCGTCGTCGTCGTCTTCTTCTTCTTCTTCTTCTGCTGTGTACCATCCTTCATTTTATAGAGAGAGCGAGAGACATAAACAGAGAGATCAGAAGAAACGAAATCGTAAAGGGTGAAACTTTATTATAGGAGGAGTTGAAATTACCCGGAAGGAGAAGGTTTAAATGCGTGCGTAGATATCGACACGTATACTCCGGGAGATTTATATACACGTTTCTTCGAGTGTGTAGCTCTCAGTTGTTCGTTCTCTGAGAGAGTTAGTTTTTTTCTTTTTCTCGGAGATTAATTTGTTCTTCCCCTAGATCTTTGGGTGGAAGCAAACAAGCTCGCGTTGACGGAAACTCTCGCCGGTCTATGGGATCCGAATCCGTTTAGAAATTTTTTCCCAGGTTCCATTTTTTCTGGGCTTTTGATTTTCGATTTTTTTTATTTGTTTGCTTTCGACTCGTTTATGCGTGAATTGAGTTGGGTCAGTGTTTAATTCCTCGATTTTGGAATTTTTGTGGACGATGAAATTAGCTTTAAAAGGGATCCGATTTGGTTTCGGATGTGCAAAAAATCTAATTGGTATTTCGATTTCATTTGACTGAGATGTTTGCCCTGAAGCAATGCGCGTGAATGATTGTGTGGATTTTGAATTGGGCTATTTAGAAGCTGTGACGATGGTTTGACTTTTCTTGGTTTGGATAAAGCGAAGACTTTGTTGCTGTACTAATTTGAAATTGTCAGTTTATATTCATCTGGCTTGTTTGATTCTTCCATCTTTCTATTGGATCATGCTTATAAGTTTGCTGGTTGATTTTGATTCTGATATCTGCTAATCAAAATTAAACTCAGAGAAAAGGTGAAATTGTGTTTTTTTAACATAACTTAGAGAAACCATCTTCTTTTTCAAGAATCTAGCTTTGTCAATATCAGTTTCACACTTTTGTTTCTTATGTTGGCGAGCTCGGAATGATTTTAAATCTTGATCTGGTTTAGTTTTCAGAGTTGTATCTTATGCTCTTCTCCGTTTCTCTTTGGTTTGGTCTGTATGGAGGATTTTCTGTTATTCTAATATGGTTTTTTTTCTTGAATGTAAATTATAGGTTTCCACTGTATCTACCTGCCAAGTGGAATTTTCTCGTTTTAGCTGAGGAAACTTGTTTGAGGTTGAGTTGTTAGCAGTATGCAATAGAGGTTTATATGAGATGAAGGCAATGAAAGGGTGGCGTCTAGGCAGAACAAACTATATGCAGTCTTTGCCTGGGGCTCGCCACCGTGCTCCTACGAGGAAGCCACTATGGATCGTCGCGGTGGTTTCGCTGATAACGATGTTTGTAATCGGTGCTTACATGTTCCCTCATCACAGGAAAGCTGCTTGCTATATGATTTCATCTAATGGATGCAAGGGTCTTACTGATTGGCTCCCACCCTCCCCGAGGGAACTTTCGGATGACGAGATTGCAGCTCGTGTAGTGATTAGCGAAATCTTGAGCTCCCCTCGTGTTATAAAAAAGACTTCTAAAATCGCATTTATGTTCTTGACTCCTGGTACATTGCCTTTTGAAAAGCTATGGGACCTCTTTTTCCAGGTAAACTTCATATTTTCCCCCGCATCATTGACGTCAGAGTTTTCCTTCTGGCTAAGAAGATAGTGATGATAGGAAGTACAATGAACTCATTTTTAGTTTATGCTGTTTCACAACTCTTCAGAATTTTAGAAATTGTCTGGAAAATTGTTTTAACATCTTAGATGCAGTATGTTCAGGCGGCAGAATAGTTAGATGTGTGCCTTATGAACACTTGCAATATGTTTAGGATCTCTGCGTTTATTTGATTCTTTCGTCAACTTATTTCTTTTTTCTGTTGGCTTTGTGCTTTTATTCCTACTCGCAGGGTCATGAGGGGAAATTCTCTGTTTATCTTCATGCATCAAAGGATACGCCGGTTCACACCAGTCGCTACTTTGTTAACCGTGAAATTCGAAGTGACGAGGTCTGTCTCTTTTCCTGTGTCTGATGTCTATATTTGTAGATATCATGTCATCTCTCTCTAATGGTCATTGAAAAGAAACACTATAGTTCTGGAATGAGTACATTTAGTTGATGTATGTATCATGAGTTTATATGTTTTCTGAAGGTGGTGTGGGGTAGAATATCAATGATTGACGCCGAGAGACGTTTGTTGACCAGTGCTCTTAAAGATCCTGAAAATCAGCAATTTGTTTTACTCTCTGATAGGTAATCTCCCAGAAACTTTATTTCTCTTCTCACTGATTATTTTGAGGTTGCCCTAACCAACTAGAGTGTTTCTTGTTTTGCAGTTGTGTGCCACTTAGAAGTTTTGAATACATGTACAACTATATGATGTACAGCAATGTCAGCTATGTTGACTGGTAAAGTCATTTGTTCTAGTTGATGAGATTTTCAGAATTATAATTACACATGTTGCCAGATTTCTTCCTGACTTCTCTATACTAATATATATATATATATATATATGATTTTCTCTTACTCTTTAGCTTTGACGATCCTGGTCCACATGGAATCGGTAGGCATATGGATCACATGTTGCCGGAAATTCCAAAGGAAGATTTTCGAAAGGGTGCACAGGTAAAAGCTCTTTCGCTGATCCAGTGTTAATGTGTTATGCTTGCCTCATAATCTGAAAATGCGTGCGAGATCACTAAAATACGAAGGCTCAGATATAAGGAACAGTTATGTGACATTGTTGGAACCGGTTGATACAACTAAAGGCTTTTAAGTAGAACTCTTTTGTGGACTAGTTATCACGACAGCATGAAATTTTCTTCTGCAGCCCAAATTTTTCTTCCTAGTAATGAATTGGTACCTCCTAGTATTATTATCATCAGTTAAACACTTTTTATCTGCATATTTGGCTTCACTCGTCATTATTGGGAAACTTTTTGAATAAGCGAGGTTACAAAAATTTGGCATGAATAGTTTTTCAGCAAGTTTTCATCGCTTAGTCAATTATCTCTATATCTGTGCAGTGGTTCTCTATGAAGCGGCAGCATGCTGTTATAACTATGGCAGACAGTCTATACTACTCCAAATTCCGGGACTACTGTGGGGTGAGTATGACCTAAACCTCAACATAGATGTTCCTTACCTTCGTTTCTCGATTTTATGGAGGTGTGACTATCTAGATCTATGAAAAAATAACCACACGTTAATAGTAAGGCTTTGTTTTTTTTTCTTCAGCCAGGTGTAGAGAGCAACAAGAACTGCATCGCGGATGAACACTACTTGCCAACATTCTTCTATGTGAGAATCAATCTTATTCTTGCCTCTTTAACTAAAAGAAATGTTTCAGTTTTTTGTGAGACTCATTCTTTATCTATATAATAAACTCTGGTGTGATAAATTCCTCAGATGCTTGATCCTGGTGGCATTGCTAACTGGACTGTGACATATGTTGATTGGTCTGAGAAAAAGTGGCATCCAAGAACATACATGCCCGAAGATATCACGCACGAGTTACTGAAGAACCTCACGGTATATTATCACTAAACTGCTTATGGTCTCTTCAAAATCTTCCTTGACTATTCCCTTACTGAGATAATTAATTAGCATACCTGTGGATCCATTTGCAGTCCATTGACGCAGTTTCACGCGTAACAAGTGAGGGAACGGTACACGCTTCAAATCCATCTCCACTCTTGTAAAATTACCGGTTTTTTTCGGTTACCGAGATTATAATTCTCTTATGTCTGCAAACACAGGGTGAAGTAACATGGACACATTGCATGTGGAACGGAATCAAAAGACCTTGCTATCTCTTCGGAAGGAAGTTCCACGCAGATACTCTCGATAAACTGATGAACCTCTTTTCAGACTACACAAGCATCGCGTAAAGGGTTTTTGATTGATCGATGAAATGCAAAATGCAAGAGGAGGTATTCTTTTGACTCGGATTCTTTGACCAACGTCCCATTTACATTCCAAGGAGCCAAAATTAGAACTCGAGGGAATAGCATGGAATCCCCTTGAAGATGTAAACTCGCTGCAAAAATCGTTGAGAAGCTTAGGAAGTGTTTTGGGGTTTTTTTTTCCATTTGGCTGGGGACGTTGGGACATTTTTAACTCATCTGTTTTCACTACATCTCATTGTGATTTATAGAATTTTGTTGCAGAGTGCTGTTTTGTTTATGTCTCTCTCTTTTTGATGGAACTCTTTTGTTGGAATCGTCAAAAAAAAAAAAGACAGGTTTATACAGATTAAAAGCTGGGTATTGATTGATCATATCTAACTGAAACTCCAAAAGTGGAGTTTTATATCAAAAACTAATTATACAAACTGCTGCTGTTAAGCATTTTCCTTCTTTTTTTCAGATAGAATTCTCTAGAACTACCTTCTTATTACTGCATATTACAAAAAAATAATATTACAAATACAACAACATTTGTTTCATCGCCGATGTCCCAGAGCCACCACAGGAATCCTCACCTTATGCCCTCTGCTACCTTTCAACTTCACCTCTCCGAAGCTGTATACTCCAGAAACCGATCTCACGGTCAGAGTGACCGAGAAACTTCTAGAAGCGCCGGGTCTGAGAGTCATTGCTGGTGGATTCACTTCAATGGCGGTAGACGGCTGCATCCTAGCTGTTATTGTGTATGTTTCTTCTACTTCAGCCACATTCGTCACTCTCCTTGTTACGGTTTGGGTACCCACAAGGTGAGAAATGGCGATAGATGGTGCATTGAAGTTTGAAGGATGTTTCATGTCGAAGTTACACGGCGTGTTTGTGTAGTTTCTTATCTCGTGGGCATCGATCCCAGGGGTTGTGCACAAGAATCCTAGATAATCCTCATAACCTACAAGAAGCTAAAATCAATCAGTCTTATTGACCAGAGATCAAAGATCTTTGTACATCACTGATGAAACAGAGCAACAACTACCTGCATCAAAGATAAGACCAGGATCTAGAGCGGCACTTGGATTGACATGACCACTTCCGTAATCAAAAGGAGTGGCTTTAACAAGGGTTACAGCCTCTGTGTCTGAATATTGCTGCGCCTGAAGAGGCCTTCCTGCTCTATCTATGACTGTTGAGGTTGTCATCAAAGCTGATTTGATAGCAGCTGGGCTCCATTGAGGATGCTTCTGCTTCACAAGTGCAGCTATCCCGGCTATGTGTGGTGCAGCCATGCTGGTTCCTGATATTAGCGCAAATCCTTCGCCTGCTCAACAGCCCAAAGTAAGAGACTTTAGTTCTGTTCAAAAGAATCTCCACATGTTAGCTTCAGTACGTTGGATGCTTACCGACATAGTTGGGTTCGTCTGTTCCATTTGGACACCAAGCAGCCCATATTAGATAACCGGGTGCAAGTATATCCGGTTTAAGAAGATCAGCATCTTGAAAGCTGAAATCTTTGGTATTGGGTCCTCTTGCTGAGAACAATGCCACTTGAGGTGCTGATTTGTGAAGAACAGGCTCTAAACCATCTCCGATGCTTCCCTCAGCTTTAAAGCTTTTTACTCGTCCTGTCCAATCTCTTGATGTACTGGCGTTGTAGTAATCGATCAAATCCTAAAGATGCAAAAAAAAAAATGGCGTTTCAGATTGAGAAATTAGGCTGAGAGCAAGTGAAAACATCAGAAACTCCCATTACCATCGACTTGGACACATCTGTAATCAGGATTCCTGGAATGGCAGAAGGAACGGGATCGAATTTTGTTCCTGGAGAAACATTTTCAACGACAAGAACAAAACCAGCAGCTCCGAGATGCTTCGCGGTTTCAACCACTTTCTTGATGGAAGCTGTACCAACAACGAAGTTGAAAGAATATCCACAGAGAAGAATCTTTCCTTCAACCAGTTTCTTGTTCAGAACTTCTGGTCTCTGGCAATCAGATGGATTATACTTGGAAACAGATGAATCCAGCAGAACATCATTTGCAGAAACCAAAGTGTACAACCGATGAGGCCGAGTTGATGCTGCAGAAGATACATAACAATTCATCAAAAAGCATCAAATAGAAACTTGGAATAAAGTCATGCCAAATGTAAAATAACATTCTTTTTCCTTACGGGATAATCCCATCCCAGCCAGCATTTTTCCGTTTCCAAGGGTGAGATGGTTTTTGTATCTACGATCATCGATTGCAGCTGCGACAGTAGTTATCCAGGGGCTATATGAAATCAAAGTCTTGGGAAATGGGCCTCCGTTTCCAGCAGCTTGAGCAACGAAAACACCAGCTTTTACGGCTCCAAGAAGCGTAGCATCGAATGGATTCAAGAACGTTGTCTTGATAGTTGTTGGAGGACTGTTTGGACCAACAGAGAGGCTAAGGATATCAACTCCATCATGAACTGCCTGCTCATGAAAATCAAAGTATTACTCATGGAAATTAGAAGATAGAAAGCTACTTGACTCGTGTTGCTGAATGAATAAAGCATATATGCAGCAGGAGAACATCATTTCACTAAGCTGAGATATATATTCCGCAGTACCTTATGATCATTCCTTTCTAACAATGTGCTAAGTTCTTACTCTTACCTGATCAATCGCAGCAACTACATCAGCAACAAAGCCTCCAAAAAGCCGGTAAAGAGCCTTGTAAACAGCAATCCTGAAAGAAATTAGCCTTTTAGAGCTTATGAAGGAGAAAAAAACAAACTGTCATTAAAAACTGCCATTTTGCACTATCTACCTACCTTGCACGCGGAGCCATCCCACTTGCTTTTCCGAACTCATAACCGTGCATTCTCAACCGAATACCGTTATTCCCAGCTGCAATTGCTGCTGTATGACTGAAAAATCCAGCAGTTTAACAAGAAGAAAAAAAGAATCAGATTTGCTTAGTACAGTGAAAGGGTCCTGAGTCCAATATTAGACTATAAGAACATAGAGACAAACCTTCCGTGCCCATCGCCATCCATTGGCGATGCATAGTCGATATCTGGGTTAAATGCCCCAGCCGCTTTAGCAGCTTCAGCAAAATGTTGGGCTCCAACAATCTTCCTGTTGCAGAAGCTCTTCTTTGTATGAGGATCTTCTTCACATTTCCCTTTATAATGAGGAAGAGGCCCATAAGGTAATCTGTGGTGAGAGGCAAAACTCGGGTGATGCGGATAAATCCCCGAGTCAACAAAACCGATAACAATATCTTCTCCTGCTCTATCAAAACCACCACCTGTCGGCCAAACATCGGTCGGAAGTCCCAGGAACTCTGGTGTATGCGTGGTGAGTCTCCTCACTTTCCAATCTTTGTTGACAGATCTCACACCGGGGGCACGACGTAGTGTTTCTGCCTACCAAATATAGTGGATTAGTGTAAGAGAACACGAATAAAGAAATTCGTAGAAATGATCTCAAATCGATTTTTTCACCTGCTCAGGAGAAACATGGGCTGCAAATCCATTGATAAGGTGTTTATAGCTGTAAAGCTTTTTGTATGATCCTTCCTCAAAGAGCATCCCAAGAATCATATCGTGCTTCCTCTCTAAGTGACGAGCATACGATGTCACCAATTCGCTGAAATAGTAACAGATTGTTAATCTAAGCAAGCAATGCATAGACAACAGTTCTTTAGCTATCCAGATGTAGAAGAGAAACTATCCAAGTACCTTGATGTATCAATCTTCTCATCAGATTCGACAGCAGTTGCTTCAAAACCATTTTCTCCACCTTTGTAACTTATGATTGGATCTCCTTCCATAGTCACAATGTAAACCTCTGCTGTCACAGTGACAATAAGCGCGGAAACGACGAAAATTCTCAAGCCGATATCCATATTGATTCGCACAAATGAAGCTTCAACTTTAGTTTTGCTGTAGATTCAACTGCAGCATCAAAAACCGATTGAAGGCATCAGCATCCTGAGACCAATACCACTATCAATGGAAACTATCAACTCAGTCAAACCACATATATATTCAGAGACCTAAAGACATAGTTTTGGTATAAAAGAAACAAGCTTTTACACCAAATACAGACAACACATAATTAAGCTAATGTATGAGTCACAAGGATCATCTCCAAGGCCAAGTACTTGCAGGTCAAGAACACTGAAAACTGAAAAAACAAGGAAGAGATTCATCTTTCTCGCTGTTTCACTTATCAAGAACTAAACACATACAGAGCATTACCAAATCCAACCAACCCAAAGAAAAGAAGTTGAAACCTGAATCACAGCTTGAAGAAAAGGAACCTTTAGTTTCTAGTACTCAACTCCAGAGAAATTTGCCTAAACACAGTAATCAAGTAAAGAAAGTTCAGCTCCATCATATGCCATTTATATACAAAAAGAAGCTAGAAACTGAAAACAGTAAGTACAGTATAACAACTATTGCTCTTCAATTAATGAGACAAACAAAGAAGAGGAAAAAGAGAGAGAGAATCTTTAGCCTCTTAAGCCTACATTTTTGTCAATTTAGCATTTAGCAAATCTCAAAAATATCAAGACTAAGTAAGAATAACCCACTTTCACAAATCATCCAAGCAAAGAATAAAACCCAGACGAAACAAATGTGTGTCTACATTTATCCTCAGACAGAAAAGAAAGATCCTTTAGAAAAAAAAAACTGTAGCTTCAATAGAGTAAACGCCAAAAAGCCAATAATGTGTACTAACTTACATTTGCTTCACGAGACGAATCGAGACGGAACAAACCAACAAAAAAAGAGTAGCTTTTCGAGACAAAACGGTGAGAATACGATTGAAATCAAACCGAAAGATTAGAAATTTAGTCACTACATAAATCACATTTGCAGAAGAAGCTGATTCGGATCTTTAATAGAGTGATTAAGAGAAATTTTGATTCTGGGTTTCTTCCTAGAATAGAGATCTAGCAAAATATCAAAAATGAGAGGAAGGTAAGTAAAAAAAAAAGGTTTTTTACTGTGATTTAGTGATGAATGGAGTGAGTGTGTGTGTTGTGTGGGTAGAAATGGAGAAGAAAAGGTCGTTAGGGTTTAATTTTTCATGATATTGCTTAATTTTTTTAAATAAAACCGCTAATTTTTAATTAAAATGCTAAGGAGACAACGAACCGAAGATGATGGAGACTATATAATTGTTTAATTTAATCGTATTTTTTGTGTAATGGTAAAATGTTAAAAAAGTGTTAATGGATAACTAAAATCCAATTTTTGGCTGTGTGGATTTTACATAAATATCCGATTGTCCGTCCGAAGGTGGGGAGGAAGGAGGAGAGTGACCATTCGCGCGCGAGATTTGCTGTCAGTTCGTACTGAAATGACGATATTACCCCTCAAAAGTAGATATGGTGAATTTAATATATAGTCTCAGATAAATTAATAATAGAAAGAATGTAATAATGTAAAATTATATTCCCATACAAATTTGTGACTTTTTTGCCACTACAAATATTTTATATGTTTTAATGGATAACTATTCGAATATCACGTTAACCAATATAGTATTATGATAACTATTTGATTACTATATCTCTTATATATTAATTGAGAAACATTTTTAGAAAATAGGTTTATTTTTTGAAATATTTACAGTGATGCTATTTTGCTGATGTGTCACTACCACATTCATTCTCACTAACCTTCTAAAAAAGATTTATTTCAATAAACTAATTACATTATATGCTATTATCCATTTTTAATTTTTTAGTATAACCAAGAAATTTATAATTCATTTTCTGTTATGATTCATTTCCAAAAAAAAATTCATAACCAACCATTTTATACAAAATAATTAAACGAAATTAAAATTTACAAATAATTTTTTTTGTCAACTTTTACAAATAACTTATGATATATATAAAAATATAATATTTGATTTTTAATATAACCAAAAAGATTATAATTTATTTTTTTGTTATAATTCATTTCCTAAAATTTTATACAAAATAATTAACGAAATCGAAATTTACTATAATTTAATATTATACTCATTCAATTACTATTTTGCTTAATTTTGTTTTTTCTAATCAGAAAATATTTTTAAAAAATATATTATATTTTCAACATAACAGCTTATTATATATAAAAAGATTGGACTAAAATATGTTACTATGGTTTAATTTTTAAATTATACAAAATTAAATAAATAATAAATTACTCACCCTGCGCAGAGCGCAGGTTATCACCTAGTTAACTAATATAAAGTTCATTTAGTATATTGTAAAGTATCGAGTTAATCCAGTTATCATATAATAAAAAAATAAAATTATATGTTAAATCTGATATCATAACATAAAATTATTGTGTTAACCTTATTATCGTGATAATCATCGTGCTAGTTTTGGTATCATTTCATGAAAAATATGAGTTATTGATTAGCTAACTTTGTTAACTTTACAAGTTATGCGAAATTATTTCGATAACCACTTATCTAACCATCAAGAGCAATACCGTTAACGTATTGTCGTCCAACAGTCTTATCGTCGCCGCCGTCGCTATCATCACCTCCATCGCCGCCACCCGTCAACATTACTATCGCCGCCTGTCGCCACCGTTGTTATTATCACCGCCGTTATCGCTGTTATCGCTATCACCTATTTTATAAACAAATATTATATTATAAAGACAAAATCATTTCCTTTTTATTGTGAATAGTATGTGTCAGATTTATAACTTTTTGGTCGGTTAATTGTGAGATTATTGAGGATTAAATTTTACGATTGGTTTTGTGTAAATGCTGGATTTTGGAAACCGAAGAAAAAAAAAACATAGTTTTGGCTTAAATTGGTTACAGCCTTACTCGTGAAAAGCTCAAATACTAAATTCATAATTAGAGGGCCAATTATGATGTTCGATTGCCAAAGAAAAGAATTCATTTTCAATCATAAACGCGTCTTTATTCAAAAAGGCATTATGAAATCGTGAAATTTACAATAATAATCCCATTTGGAATAATTTGAGATTTGATCATTTTAGATGATTTTAATGTTTTAGGTAAATTTAGAAAACTGTTATGATTTTGCATTGACGTTCCTATAACATTACAAAAAGTCATGAAATGTGGATTTTGTAATTAGTTATCTAAAAAAAAAAAACACTCTAAAACATCCTAAAATCATATATTAAAATATATCTAAAAAATGTTGTAACAACACCATTTGAAAGTACTTTTACAACTCACAATTTGAATAATCTAAAGATTTTTGAAAAAATATTTACAAATACTACAACACATTACAAAAGCAAAAATTCGTCAAATGGTTTTGTTTCAAATCCCAACCGCTTGTTTTAGATTTTTTTTATTAATCAAACATTCCGTTTTAACAATATTGTACAATTAGTAAAGAGCATGTGGTTCCCCACGACCATTGCACAGTTAAAAGCTATGAAAAGTGGTTACATATTGGAAAGAGAAAAGTTAGAAATAAATAACAAAGAAACAATTGTAGAAGACACGCAAAGCTCAAGTTTGTTACTTCACTTTAGAGGAACATATATATGGAACCAAATTAAATCGAAATTCATTTTGAAACTGTTAAAAGGTGTGAGTGCGACTAAACTTTTTTTACCATGAAATGAGAAATTCATGAGGTACACATTACATTTGTGGCCGAAAAAAGAGTTGTGACTCCACGATGCTTACTGTATACGTGAATAGGATACAACATCATTTCATTTTGATGTAAGAAATGGAACCACATCAATTGGTTTATATAGCAAATATTTTAATGTGATCTCAAAAGAAGTAATAGACTCTCGTACTATTATACTAGATATGAATGGTGTATACCAAATTTCTCCTTTATTCAAACGGATAATTTCATGCGGCTAAACAAAAAATTTGTATAAACCTTATGATCAATTATTTTGTTTCTTGTAATATATATATATATATATATATATATATATATATATATACTTTGTCAATGTTAATTGAATATAATATAGGGAACATTTATTCAATAACCACAAAATAAATCAAAACTTACAAACTAAACCAATTTATCTCTCTACCTCTTCCTATCTCTCTCTAACTTTTTGGTTATTTTGTTAATTTTTTTTCTATTTTGATTATTAACCAAATTTTCTCTATAATAAATTTCTAAAAGATACAAGTAATGATGTGTTTTTTATACATAAACTTTAATAATAACATGTGGATACAATATTAAGAAAGTGAAGCCTACACGATATTCTATCCTACGTAACCTAATGATATCCTTTATCAAAAAATAAAAATAAAACTTTAGTAAGAGTCTTATAAATTAGTCCTTTTTCTCATCTCAATAAACTTCAACATTACAATTATACAAAAAAATATATATTCATGTTATTATTCTTAATAAATATAAAAACATGTCAAGATTTAACAAATATATATATTTATTAAAGTTCTCGATATGATTACGCATAAAACATTTTATTGTTAGGATTTATGAAACCCCATTTTACTCCAATTAGGGAAAGTAGACTTGGAACTCAATGCTCGTTTGTTGAGCGAATACTTTTTTGGGAGAGACGATGACTCTTTGTTTAGGGATTCAGTTTCTTGTTAAGTAGAAATGATTTACATTTTAATAAGTATAAAAAAGAGTCGTTCGTACATGTCATAATCAAGGAAAAACATAATGTGTTTTGGGCCAAACTTTCTAATTATATATAATAATAAATCCTAATGTATATACCATTTTATGGTGTTTATAAAATCTATAATCACTTTTACAAACCCAAAAGAAAATTACTTGAACATAATCATATTGATTTTACCTTTTTATTTAATATCGATTTGTGTTTTTTTCCTTGTTTAACATTATTTTGACTTTTGAGGTTTCGTATAAACATTTTATTTTGTTACAAACAACATTTTCTTTAATGATCAAACGAAAAAGACATATATGTACGTACCAACACCTAACCAATAAAGCACAAAAGTGATTACACATGAGAAGCTAGAACAAACACTCTTTGCTAGGACATCCAATTTTATCTTATTTTCTCCTATGTGCGTACCATCCGAGACTCAGAAAAGTAGTTGCGTAAAGCATCCAAATCACTAATTAAGTTTAATTTGTTGCAACTAAAGGTCTTGATGCCNCTATTGTCGTACCATCCGAGAGTCAGAAAAGTAGTTGCGTAAAGCATCCAAATCACTAATTAAGTTTAATTTGTTGCAACTAAAGGTCTTGATGCCATTGATATGAGGTCCTTTGAATCAATTATGACGGAACATAATCGATTATGTCTTTTTAGACTTTCATCGCCTAAATTAAGCTATGTAATTCGAGATGGAGAACTGAAAACTTAGATCTCACCAACAAGTGAATCAAAGAGAACAATAAAAAAACACTCACCTTCTCGCTTCTGTTTTTGTTGAAGCTCAAAGTACAAATCTCACAGTTGCAGCTCAAAGTGTTGACATTACTCTTTGTCCACAAGCACCTATTTATGCTATCTACCTGAAGCTTTAGAAGCTAGTATCTTTGAGTATCTCAACAGCTTATCCTCCATGCTACTCATTTCTATAATCTTCCTGTTATATATCTTCTGATATCCGTAGAAAGATCTTATTAACAACTCCACTTGCCACATTAACATTTCATGTCTAGTCAGCTCCTAGCTTCCTGATGATGCTTGCCTCCATGTTTTCAGGATCTGCATCTTTAGTTTCTTTTAAGTCATACAAATACCTATTTTTGATATCAGAGATCCTATGCATATAAATATAAGGTGTACACATAAATAGATTACTTACTGTTGCAGTTTGTGGATAAAACAAATTTCAGGAGATTTTCAAAATACTTTGTGATAGTCGCTATTGTTGTTGTAGGATTATCCATGCCTCGTTTTAAAATGTCATGATAATCAATTATAACCATATCAACGTTATTGTAAGTATAAATATCGATCAGAAAATGAATTGTACAGAATAATTAATAGTAAGAATTGAAGAAAGAGGAATACAAATGAGGAATTGGATGTATATGGCAGTTTAAAGTTAACATCTGTGATCACATGTGAGGATTGTTCCCACAAAAATGTCGTTTAGTCCAAACACATCATGTGTCCTATCATATTTTTTTCTCTGCTTTGTCCAAAAATTAATAAAGCATTCTTCCTCTAACACCAACAAAGCAAAAATCGTATATTCATTTCTGTTATTATATTCACTTCTTTTTCTTTAAATAAATATATTTACTTTGTTTGGGTCAACTATCACCATATATTAAATAAAATTTGGTATGTGGTTTGGAATTCCGCAAAATCTGAAACCGCCTGATAGGTGTGACTTACATGAGAGAATAAAGATCCTCGTGTTCTCGTCTTTTTAGCAAGGATATCAGCATACATACGAGAGATAAAGCCTAAGCTACAGTAGTCGAAAGACGCTCTAAAAATACAAAGATAATCTAATTCCAATTTAAAATCATGGCATTTCATGGAGTCTTTGATCATCTGGATCAAGTTCGAACAATCCGTCTCATTGCGGACTATCCGGATCCCCTTATCTCGAAGACACATCATTGCCCAAATGAGTCCGTGTATTTTCGAATGCAGAGCTGAAAGGCTCCTACGACAGCCTTGTTGTCCAAATGTGGTTTGTCTCATATACTTACTTATTTATCGTCGACGTAACTCGGTAGCTACACCATGCATGAGACAAACGTTACAGTGTAATAGCGATGCCACTGAGAAATACTAAACTGACTTGCAAACTAATTTATGTTGGGCTTTTCAAGCCCATGTCCAACTCCCCATTAGTATATCCGCTTTCTGCTCGGTTCCAGGTCCTTCTCCAGCATCTATTACTTCTCCCCATCTCATGTAGAACATTTCCGGATCCCTTCTCGAACCGTCTTTCGTTTCATTCCAGCTCCAACTTGCCTTCTCGTCAAAGACCACATCGCGACTTACCACAATTTTCCTTTCCGTTGGATTGTAGAGTCTATATGCCTTGGATCCTGGTTCAATCCCAAGGTGTACTAGTCGTCAAGCTTCTTGAGATTTGGACCTTCAATCTTCGCGAATGCTAAGCAACCAAAGACTCTTAGATGCTCTATGCTCGGTTTCTTCTCGCGCAAGCATTCATACGGAGTCATGTTGTCAAGAGATCTTGTTGAAATTCGATTGATGACATAAGTAGCATGACGAACCCCTTCTCCCTCTCAAGCTTTAAGTCAATCTTCATGTCTTTAACTCCTATCAAGCTTCTCATCTCAACAAACTTGATCTCCAATCTAAGGAGGTATGTCGCTCTTGTAAAACAAATTATAGAACTTAATGTCTTTTTTTTTTTGGTACGTGTCTCTCATAATTTATTCAAATGAAAAAGAATTTACAAACGGATATTCCGTGACCTTGAAGCCCCAACAACATAGTCTGACAGAATTGACCTAAGATCATCCGGAACAACATCAATCGAAATAAAACCTAAAGGTAAGGTAAACGCGTAGTTCGCCAATCCGTCTGCAAGACGATTGACTTTCCTAAACACATGTGACATACGGACAATCCAATCCCTTGATAAGAAGCCATAGCACAACCGTACTAGGTATTAGTAACAACTAAGTATTAATTATTACTAGGTAAATGTTTTTTAGTGGTTTTTAACTAACTAAATGTTTATAAGATATTTTTCTGTCTTTTTGCTCTTTATTTCTTGGAACACTTGTTGATCTTTGTGAAAGGGACTTTGAATTACCTTTCGGTTGGAAAAAGACAAATCTGATATGTGCCAAGTCGTCTCATTTACCGATAGAAAAACGTAACAGAATAACAATTCTTTATTTCTTTATTTTTATTTTTATTTTTTCGTTTTTTTTAGTTTTCAATTTTTTTTTCACTTATTTTTAAATATTTAGTTTTTTTCTATTATTATTTGAATGTTTACCCTTTATTATTTAGCTATGTATATACATATATTAAAACATTAATAGATTGATTCTTATATTCCTACTTGAATTATATTTTTTTCTAATCGCGTAGTACTTCTCTAAGAGTAAATTTGGCAAATTTGGCGCCAAACCAAATACTATTTAGAGTAAAATCTGATTAATCCTACCCTATTTTTAATTGCAAATCATCTTATTCTATTCTATTTTGGAATTATTATTTTTTATAAAGTATTCTTTCAAATTTTATATAATTTTACTGCAAAAGTTATAGATAATTATTTAGATGATGATTTTTTTAGTGATGATTATAAATATTAAAACACTATAATCTCTAAAATTAAAATGCAAATAACATAAATTTAATAGAAAATATAATGACATAACCATAATAAATACAAAAATATTAAAAAGTACTGAAATTAAAAATAATAAAAAATAAATTTAGCTTATCAATGATTAGTGACTTAGTGAGTTAATTATCTGATAAATCGCTTTCAGAGCCACTAAAATATTACCTTTTGGATATGACATGTTTATTTCCGAATGCCGAACACTAATAATGATATCATTGTGTTGGAATCTTCCCATCTTTTCTCCAATCTTGCTCAAGTTATGCTCGATTTAGAGAAATCAAAGATAAAGACGCTAATTTCTCACTTCCAAATGCTATAATTGATCATTTATGGGAAAATATTCAAATGGGGATGATTAAATTAAAATCTACTTTGTTTTATCATTTTTTATCATTTTATGTAGTGTAATGTGTTTTTTAATATTATTATAGTTAAATTTTAAAAATATCATAATTTATGTAAATATTGAAAGAAATTAAATTAATAGAATTTATAAATCTTGGATAAAATGTGTATAGTTACCAATTAATAATAAAATAAAATAATATATTGAAAATAGAATAATACATTGGAGAGAAATTTCATTTCATTTTTCAATTATTCTATTTTACGATAAAAAATAAAATAATATATTGGAGATGCTCTAACACTGTTGAGTGTGTTCTCGTCCCCGTTAAATTCGCCTTTACCATTTGCTCTTACCGCAAATACTTCCTTCAATACCACATGAAAAAATCCATCTTGCTAAAGTAAGCTTCAAATGCAAACATCATATTTTCACCATATTTTAGTGATTTTTTTTTCATTCACCTTGGTGAAGTCTTTTTCACTATACATCTTTAGTAAAGTTTTTTTACCACCCATCTCTTTGGAAAAATTAGTAACATATTTCATGGATCTCGGTGGACTAGTCTGAGTTTTGGCTTGAATTTTACTTAGTTACCAAAAAAAAATATTAATCTACAACAAAAAGATTTAGTAATGAATTATTAAGTAGTGTAGACTACATCCAAACATTATTAAGTTACAACCAAATCCTATAGATACAACCAAAAAACCTACAATGTAAATTCTACAGCCATAAACCTAAACCTATCGCCGTAACCAATTAAGTTAGGTCGTTATTTTTGTAAACATTTCTTCTTCGAAATGGACAGCTAGTAAGAAAATTGTATATTAATTTTAAAAGGGCTGACAAAAAAAAAAAAAGATCTCATGACTTGCCTATTCGTAGAAAATATAGACGAAATCATGTGAAAGAAGAGACGATTTCCCTTAAACGTGAAGATACCTAAAAGAGAGAGCATAATTTTCAAATGTGATTCCGAAGCAACGTGTTTCACTTATGAAAAACTTCACTACCTCTTCGGAAAATACTAATTAAGTATGAACGTTTGATCATAAAAACTCATTCCTACGTTGCATATATATCATATCGTGTATTTAACAAAATATAAAATATATATCATATCGTGCAAATATCTATGATTATTATTTTGTATATATGCCTCAAAATTCGAAAGGCTAACTTTTTTTTCCCTAAAGGTTTCACTAGAAGTTGTTGGGACCATCAACTGCTTAATTAGATCGTTCCAACCGCTGCAGTCCTTTTTCTTTACAACATTTGCACTGAGAGCTGACCTGATCAGTGATCACTTCTGCTATATATATATATGACTTTCTTACATATATTTTCATATTAATAGTTTTATTTGGTTTATTTGTCTCGGAGGATCTTAATATGGTTGGAACTGAAAAAATTTCTGTTCCTCTCGAGATTCTGGATTCGGTTTGATTTTCGGTAAAAAACAATATATGAATTAAATAAAATTGACAAATGAAATGCCTTGTATCAAAAGAAAAAATGAATTAAATATAACTGAATGTATTAAATATATATGTAGAGTAACTAAAATTTCAAGTATTATAACGAACTTTTGGTTTTATTTGATTTGTTAAATTTGATTTTTAAAAATACACCAATCGATTTATGATTAGTTTTGGCTCGATTCAAATAAATCGAGGTTTTGTTTGTCATGTATTTATAAATAAAGTGAAATGAAACAGCCTTATATAGCTAGGTAGAATACAAACATCCACATCCATCATAACAAACACAGATAAATAGGAAGGAAAAACCAAAACTAAAGACAAAAAGACTACACGAAGGCAGATGTTTTCTCACGAGCGAAAGGACTTTCTCTATCAACATATGCATGCAGTGGTCACAATGTTTTATTTAACATTAATACCCAAAAAAAAAAAAATATGCATGCAGTCTCATTATCTCAAGTCACTAACCATTGTGCTATCTCATAAGCTCTTTTGTTGTTTGATCACGCAGTTCGGATTTTGTGTCCCATTCCTTAAATCCATTGAAATCATCAAGTGTATGGTTTTATAGACACGTAATGGATACAACCACAAATGAGGTCAAATAGGATAAAAAAATAAAAGAATCGTATCTAGGAAAGTGTTTATGGAAGAGACTCAAATATGTATTAAACAAAAGAAAGATTTTATTATAAAAACACTTAAAAGATTAGAAAGATTTTAAAACGTGTTTCTCACTTATTTTCTCACACTTGATTTGGACCCGATGGCGTCTAAGTTGTCGATAGATAATTTGATGGATTTACATCTAAGTTGTCAACCGTATTAGAAAAATAAGTCACAATAACTAATTAAGAACAATTACCATTGCATGATAGCTAAACCATATCAAATGTCATGGCATATGATATGACTTAAAACTATAAACTACTCCATATTCACGTGCATAATATAAACAACACGTTATGACTTATGACATAATGGACTCACAATCTCCATATTCACGTGCATCTACGTGTATATATATATACACACACACACGAGCATAGTTCCATAAACATTTTGGAAAGTATGATTACAATATGATACTGACAGCAATAATGGGGGATTGGGTCAGCGAATCCTGCACATCGCATTTACCAAGAAGAAAAGACTATTATTCCTCACTTCTACTTGATAGGCCACGGGATCTAATCAGTCGGCCCATTTCAAGCCCAATTATTTTTCTTATATGACTTCTATATTCGGTCGGATCTCGCGAATTCGGATCCTTTTCGTACCCGTTTCAGTTGCGCACGCACGTGACGTGACACCGCCTTACTCAGTTCATCGTTTTATAAATATGATTAAAAAAGCCGCTTTTCTCTCTCTAGTTTCCCTCTCTAAAAATGTCCCGATTGCTGTCAAAAACCCTAATTCCCCAGGGTAGATTCTTCCTCCGTCGTTTCAACGAGCCGGCGATTGCGGCGGCGGCGGCGGCGCCAAACCTCGTCTGCTTCAGCCGCCGTCCCTTCTCGTCTAAGCCGCATCTCATCGAGATTGACCTTGATTCCTCCTCATCAGCGACCTCTAAGGCCGAAGCCGAAGCCGCGATCCTCAAGAAGCTGAACAAGTTCGTTAGGAGGATCGTCGTTCAGAATTCGACTCCTGATTGGCTCCCTTTCGCCCCCGGCTCCTCCTTCTGGGTCCCGCCGCATCAGAACACGGCCGCGAAGATCGCGAATTTGGTCGACAAGGTGACGAATCCGTTGACGGAGGAGGAATCCCTCTCTCTGTCTTCTCCTTCTGGCTGGCCTTCTTCCTCTTTCTTTATTCCAACAGGTATTTGCTGAGTTTTGTTTTCAATTTCAATTTCATTTTCCCTGGAATTGTATATTAATCCGTGAATTGAATTGCCTGCCTTCCTTTGGGGTTAATCGTCTCAGATAGATGATGTGTCTCGCTTGTTTTTTGATTTTACGTGTTAAAAACGGTTCCTTTGAATAATTATTCTTCCGCCATGGGAGGTTATAGCTCCTTGAGTCTCCTCCATGTCTCCATAAACCAATTTCTGAGAAAACTTGAACCCTCCCAAGCTTAAATAGACCTGGAAAAAATGAGATAGTTAGGGGTGATACGTTTAGATTACGAAGGGGAATTATGTTTTGTCTTCTAGGATTCTTCTTATCTAAACGAACATATAATGTAATGGAGCTGATTTTGTTTATGCTCAATGTCTCGTTTTCTAAAAGATATGTTTCTCTTCTTGTTTCCTGATATCTATGGTGACACATTTGGTTCCTTGCTATTGAAATGATAGATGATGGCTCTTCGTCTACACAAGAGGTAGAAGGTAGCATGGAGTTGAACATTCCGGGGAACGAGATGCTGGAAGTCAAGCTAGCGCATTTTCCAGACCCGATCTACTTGTTTAAACATGGAGACGATGAAGAGTGACTTGCATTCCCAGCTCCTGATGCGTGGTTTGCATATACGGGCTTGGATAAACAGATGATTCCCCCAGACTGATGAGGTTGTGTTTGTATATACAGTTTGCAAACCATGGAGCTATATGATGATGTTTGGCCGTCTTAAGGCCTTTGTTGACTATAATATCTTTATAAAGCTTGATATAATTAGCTTGGTTCCACTTTTTAAGCCAGAGCTCGAGTAATTTAACCATTGCAGTTATCTTTCTAAACTCAATACGAGCATTTTTCGCCTGTTGTGTTTGTTTCCTCGAATCTATGTTTATTGCTCTTCTTCATGGAGCTTAGTAGAAAAGATAGGTTGCATCATTCTCATGCCTTAGTAGAAGATAGTGTTTTGGCATACATATTACTCAGCAACCATATCCGAGTAACAATATTTTTTTATTGAGATACAAAATCAAATGGAACATAGAGAGTTTCATTACACTGGAAATCCATCCACTACCTTGCTTGAGGAACCACTTCGGAGTTCAGATTCACAGTAATCAACTTTGTTGAGTCATCGTGCTTTTCCTGATCAGTCACTCTGCCAAAAACAATCTGTTACAGCTCCATAACGACCTGACTCATCGTTGGCCTCTGGGCAGACCTCTGCTCGGTACAAGCCAAGGCTATTTCTGTCATTTTCCAAGCTGAGCCAGCGTCATATCTCTCTCCAAGCCGCTGGTCCACTATTCCTCTGATGTCTCCTTTGGCTAGGATTAAGCTGACCTGATCAATTATATGCCTCTTCTTTGTTCTTGAGCTTGCAATAGCAGGTTGGCCTGTAATCACTTGAAGAAGAACAACCCCAAGACTATAAACATCACTCTTCTCATTCATCTGGCGTGTTGAATAGTACCTGCAGTAGTATGTGTCAGCATAAACCAAACATTTGTATTCTTTACACTTGAAACATGAACGTGTTTGATTACTTACTCCGGGTCAAGGTAACCGATGGTTCCAGCGACAACTGTTGAAACCTGAACGCTTCCTTCAATAGTGAAGCTTCTAGATAAACCGAAGTCCGCTATCTTGGCTTGGAGCTTCTCGTTTAGTAAGATGTTCGTCGGCTTCACATCTCTGTGAACTATAGGAGGCTTACAACCACAGTGAAGATACTCTAGCCCTGAAAAAAACAAAAACACTTCATTAATCGTTTTTTGCTGCATCTTGGGGTTAGTTAATTGTCATTTCAAAATGGGATTTTGGGAACCTTGCGCTGCATCTAATGATATCTTCAACCTCTCTTCCCAGCTCAAGATAAATGACCTTTTGCCTTAATAAGAATGAAACAAAAAACCAAAGCTTCTCTCTCAATACATATGAACATATGAGAGAGTAGTGAACAAAAGTAGGGGATACTATTTCACCTGCCAAGTAGTCTCCTAAGTTCTCATTAGCCATATACTCGTAGATAAGTGCCACGTGGTTTCCTTCGTTGCAATATCCGACAAGAGAAGTCAGGTTCGTGTGATGAACTCTCATGAGAAGTTCAACCTGAGAATATCAAATGGATTTTTAGTCAGGTTGAAAAGTATGGGAAAATCTACGTATTATAAGTCCTTGAAATGTAAGAAGAACAACCTCAGCTCGAAACTCTTTGTAACCTTGAGCTGATTCTTCAGATAGTATCTTCACTGCAACTTGTTCACCATCTAAGACACCGTGGTATACTTTTCCGAAACCTCCTTTGCCGATAACTCTCTCAAAGTTATTTGTGATATTCACAACTTCCGAGTATTTAAAGTATAGCTTCGCTGTTTCCAACGGTCCATTCCTCACACCAAGTGCACCTATAAAGGGTTTGTTTAGTTTAGTTTATGTCTTTATCGCCAGAAGTATTGTTTTCAAGATCTTACCTCTTCGTTTTCTTTTCTTGCAGTACAAAGCCAAAGCCATCAAAAGAGCGATGATGATTATTCCTACGATTGATGCTACTAATGGAATGATGTATCCAGTTTTCTTCCTCTTCTTTGTGTTTTGACATGGAGCAGAGAGACAAAGGTCTGGATTTCTACCAAATGTTTACAAGTAACAATGTAAGGAATGTTAGGAATGAATCTTTTTCGACCGCATCTAGGAACTATCAGTTCTAAATCATCTGAACTAAACTGAAATATATAAAAGATTATAAAGTAGGAAACCTTAAGGAAAGAGATCCATCCTTTGATCTTTCAAGCAGCTTCGCTGGAATTATGCCTGTTAACTTGTTTCCTTCCAAGTTTCTGCAGATATGAATTCACATTAACTCGTAAAAATCCAAAGATGTCCGTTGCTTTGTTATCTTCCCGGATCAAGTGAAACATTTGTATGACTTACAATTCGGTTAAATTTCGTAAATTAGCGAGGAAATCAGGTATTTCTCCTNGCTGAACGAGTTCGTTAGGAGGATCGTCGTTCAGAATTCGACTCCTGATTGGCTCCCTTTCGCCCCCGGCTCCTCCTTCTGGGTCCCGCCGCATCAGAACACGGCCGCGAAGATCGCGAATTTGGTCGACAAGGTGACGAATCCGTTGACGGAGGAGGAATCCCTCTCTCTGTCTTCTCCTTCTGGCTGGCCTTCTTCCTCTTTCTTTATTCCAACAGGTATTTGCTGAGTTTTGTTTTCAATTTCAATTTCATTTTCCCTGGAATTGTATATTAATCCGTGAATTGAATTGCCTGCCTTCCTTTGGGGTTAATCGTCTCAGATAGATGATGTGTCTCGCTTGTTTTTTGATTTTACGTGTTAAAAACGGTTCCTTTGAATAATTATTCTTCCGCCATGGGAGGTTATAGCTCCTTGAGTCTCCTCCATGTCTCCATAAACCAATTTCTGAGAAAACTTGAACCCTCCCAAGCTTAAATAGACCTGGAAAAAATGAGATAGTTAGGGGTGATACGTTTAGATTACGAAGGGGAATTATGTTTTGTCTTCTAGGATTCTTCTTATCTAAACGAACATATAATGTAATGGAGCTGATTTTGTTTATGCTCAATGTCTCGTTTTCTAAAAGATATGTTTCTCTTCTTGTTTCCTGATATCTATGGTGACACATTTGGTTCCTTGCTATTGAAATGATAGATGATGGCTCTTCGTCTACACAAGAGGTAGAAGGTAGCATGGAGTTGAACATTCCGGGGAACGAGATGCTGGAAGTCAAGCTAGCGCATTTTCCAGACCCGATCTACTTGTTTAAACATGGAGACGATGAAGAGTGACTTGCATTCCCAGCTCCTGATGCGTGGTTTGCATATACGGGCTTGGATAAACAGATGATTCCCCCAGACTGATGAGGTTGTGTTTGTATATACAGTTTGCAAACCATGGAGCTATATGATGATGTTTGGCCGTCTTAAGGCCTTTGTTGACTATAATATCTTTATAAAGCTTGATATAATTAGCTTGGTTCCACTTTTTAAGCCAGAGCTCGAGTAATTTAACCATTGCAGTTATCTTTCTAAACTCAATACGAGCATTTTTCGCCTGTTGTGTTTGTTTCCTCGAATCTATGTTTATTGCTCTTCTTCATGGAGCTTAGTAGAAAAGATAGGTTGCATCATTCTCATGCCTTAGTAGAAGATAGTGTTTTGGCATACATATTACTCAGCAACCATATCCGAGTAACAATATTTTTTTATTGAGATACAAAATCAAATGGAACATAGAGAGTTTCATTACACTGGAAATCCATCCACTACCTTGCTTGAGGAACCACTTCGGAGTTCAGATTCACAGTAATCAACTTTGTTGAGTCATCGTGCTTTTCCTGATCAGTCACTCTGCCAAAAACAATCTGTTACAGCTCCATAACGACCTGACTCATCGTTGGCCTCTGGGCAGACCTCTGCTCGGTACAAGCCAAGGCTATTTCTGTCATTTTCCAAGCTGAGCCAGCGTCATATCTCTCTCCAAGCCGCTGGTCCACTATTCCTCTGATGTCTCCTTTGGCTAGGATTAAGCTGACCTGATCAATTATATGCCTCTTCTTTGTTCTTGAGCTTGCAATAGCAGGTTGGCCTGTAATCACTTGAAGAAGAACAACCCCAAGACTATAAACATCACTCTTCTCATTCATTTGGTGTGTTGAATAGTACCTGCAGTAGTATGTGTCAGCAGAAAACAACAATTTGTATTCTTTACACTTAGAGAAAAAATTAAGAGGGTTTGATTACTTACTCGGGGTCAAGGTAACCGATGGTTCCAGCGACAACTGTTGAAACCTGAACGCTTCCTTCAGTAGTGAAACTTCTTGATAAACCGAAGTCCGCTATCTTGCCTTGGAGCTTCTCGTTTAGCAAGATGTTCGTCGGCTTCACATCTCTGTGAACTATAGGAGGCTTACAACCACAGTGAAGATACTCTAGCCCTGAAAAAACCAAAAACACTTCATTGATCGTTTTTTTGCATCTTGGGTCTAGTTAACTGTCATTTCAAAATGGGATTTTGCGAACCTTGCGCTGCATCTAATGATATCTTCAACCTCTCTTCCCAGGTCAAGATAAATGACCTTTTGCCTTAATAAAATGAAACAAAAACCAAAGCTTCTCTCTCAATACATATGAGCATATGAGAGTAGTGAACAAAAGTAGGAGATACTATTTAACCTGCCAAGTAGTCTCCTAAGTTCTCATTAGCCATATACTCGTAGATAAGTGCCACGTGGTTTCCTTCGTTGCAATATCCGACAAGAGAAGTCAGGTTCGTGTGATGAACTCTCATGAGAAGTTCAACCTGAGAATATCAAATGGATTTTTAGTCAGGTTGAAAAGTATGGGAGAATTTTACGTATCAAGTCCTTGAAAAAATGGAAGAAGAACAACCTCAGCTCGAAACTCTTTGTAGCCTTGTGCTGATTCTTCAGATAGTATCTTCACTGCAACTTGTTCACCATTTGAGGCACCGTGGTATACTTTTCCGAAACCTCCTTTGCCGATAACCCTCTCGAAGTTATTTGTGATATTCACAACTTCCGAGTATTTAAAGTATAACTAAACAGAGTAGAACAAAACATAGCATCACATAACATAACATAAAATAACAGAGTACAACCGAACAAAGGAGACTAGAATAAAACAGAGCAAAACAGAGCATAACAAAACAGAACACATATATGAGTTTCACGCTAACTTACAGAGAAACGACTCTTGGATTCGTACTGTTATCACTTTGGACACAGTCAACTCCTTCCCAAGAATAATCCACAGGAACACAAGGATCTCCTTGCCAGTTCTTCTTCACTCCATATTTGGCTTTAATCTTCCTCATGGCGTCCACTAAAAGAGAATATAGAAACAAAATCAAACAAACCGAAAAAAAACTCGAAGCGAACATTTGTATGTACCATTATAAAGCCTTAAACTACCATCCTGAGGATCAGTTGGGATCTGAAGGAACGTAATGACTTGATAGACCTCAAGGGCGTTAATGATTGGTGGAAGGACAAACTCGCCGAGTGGTTGCTGAAAAGAGAAATTACGGGTAGCTCCTCCAACGGCATACGGTGTAGAGACTGTATCAGTAAACAAGTACCGAGGCTTAAACGAACGAGAGATTATCGTCTCATCTAGCCAATCGTGGAACTCTCTGGTGTAGAGAAACCAACAGCGATAGTGCTTAGCACTAGCCCAAGACCGTAATACCTGAGAGACCCGAAAGAAATAAAAGACTCTTTAAGTATGAAGAAAAATATGGAAGAACACTTAGAGAGACTTATGAAAAACACTCTTTATTAACTTGTTCAACTTCTTATTGTGTTTGTTATGTTTACAAATGAGGGGGTAAGTAGGTATTTATAGCCTCATAAAACTATCTTACAAAGTTCTAAACTCTTCTTTTACAACCTCCTTACTTCCTAGATTTTTTCTAATTCTCTAGAGTTTTCTAAACAAATCTTAAATTAATTAACTAATAGAAAATGAGGGGGTTAGTAGGTATTTATAGCCTCATAAAACTATCTTACAAAGTTCTAAACTCTTCTTTTACAACCTCCTTACTTCCTAGATTTTTTCTAATTCTCTAGAGTTTTCTAAACAAATCTTAAATTAATTAACTAATAGAATTCTCTAGAATTTTCTACACAAATATCTAATTAATTAACTAATAGAATTCTCTAGAAACATTTAGAGAGTATGCAGATTTTAATGATGTTTCTAAAAAATTCTAGAACTTGTACTCAACTTTGGCTTTAATAATTTTATCATCAACCCAAAATTAAGCTTAACCCAAAATCAAGTTTAATTTCAATATCTGGTCACGTTGGTTTTGAGTTGCTCAACTTCAGCAAAATGCATGAACACAAAATACATTGCGTTAGGGTCGAGCGGTCTGAAGACAAGCGTTATGTAAAGGCTCTCGTTTCGCGGTGTCGCTGCGGTGCTCATGACAGTGGAAGCTGGTTGGTAGCCATTATGAGAACCTTGATCGATGGTCAGAGATGTGTTTAGTGTCTTGTAACCAGGAAGCGGTCTAGGTGTCCATATTCGGTCATAGATGTCATCTTTGTACCTAAACAAATGTGAAAATGTTCTTTGCATATGATAAAAAATAATGTTTTTGAAATAAGCAAAAGTTTCTAGTCGAGGTTAACCTGAATGGAAGATTGCCGATTGCGCCCATATCCAATCTCCGATCGAGCATAAGTGCATCATAGGGAGTCTCATAAGTAGTGTTCAACAAGAGACCTATCTCCAAGACAGACAAAAATGGGGTTCCTGCGTTTTTGTCAACAAGACACACTTGGATTTGGTCTGAGAGTGGGATGGTGATCATCTCTTTGTTGAGTATAGTTGTTGCATTGTCGAGTTTGACAGAGTCCCAGATATAGACTCCGAGATAGAGATCGAACTCGGGCGCTCCTCCTAGACCATCGTAGTTCCCGTACATGAAACGAGTCCTGATCAGATACTTGAAACCTTTGCCTCTCGGAGTCTGAACATCGTAACAGTTTCTCTTGCCTTGAGGGAAACTTCTCACGTTCAACAAGTGTCTATCAAAACCACTTGATTGAAACTGAGCTGCGATGCTCTTTCTTGTTCCCGAATCAACAAACGCAGAATCCGAAACATACTTTATGCCTGTAGTCTCATCGTTGTAGCTAGAATCATCCGGTATCCCGCAATCTATACTTATAAAACCTGCAACAATCATAGAGACCAAAGAGAAAGAGAGAGAGATTTAAGAACATTATATAATCGTTGTTCTTAGCATCTCAACTGTAAACAGACCAAAGACTGTTTTAAGTTTACCAGATTGGTCTTGAGCGTGAACAAGAAAGAGTAGAAGAGCAAAGCTTGTGAATGCAATCGATGAAAGAGAGCTTAAGATTGTCATTTACGTAATTTGATTGCTTTCTCTGAGACTAAGCTTGCTATGAGCAAAGTACAACTAATTTTGCGTCGCTGAAGACTAATTAAAACTCTTTTCATTACACTTACTGTACAATCATGTATGTTTATATTGAATTACGAGGTCAATAAGACGTTGATATATATGTTTGGTCAACTAAGCATCTTGTGGGATGATTTGGGTTTATGCAATTGACCAAGACGTATATATGTCAACGCTTACCCTTAGAAACATTATTCCTAGAAAGTTTATTCCATGATTTTCTTGGCAAACGATTTGCCTAGGCAAGGCTGTCTAAGTTGTGTACGTAGAAACTAGGCCGGAACTCGAACATTCATAGTTAAACATGTATGAATTAATACTCGATAAATCAATAAACACTATAAAATAATAAATTTTGCCGGTTTTGAATTAAGTCAATGTAAAATTTAACAAAATTCGATAATATCGATAATAAAATAATAACTTTGTAGAAACTCTTATATAAATATATATATATAGTCTCAACTATTATAAATTAATGCATATATAACTAATATAGTATACTAAAATATGACTTATTGTTATTTGTTTTTAATTAAAATTAAATCTCATTAAAAAAATCTGTAGTTTTACTTATTGCATCAAAAAATCTTCTAACTGGTGACCACTAAAAAAAGAACAGAAATAAAAAGGAAAAGAATGAAAAGAACAAAATAAAAAAAAATGAATGAGACTAAAATACATATAAGGAAATGAATATAAATTTTTTGTTCCTTCCCAAATTTTACAAGGAATACTTTTGTTCTATAATTAAGAAATGAGAAAGAATGATAAGTAACAAATATTACTAATAAATGGTAGATTTTTTAAAGAATGAAGAGAAATTCATTATTCCTCCTCATTTCCATGGTCACCAGTTGAAGTCTAGTACTGTTAATCTTTCGAATCCAAAACTTGTGCGATGATTTTTTTTTTTTTTTTTACATGTAACTGCTTTCAAATGTATTGTAGTATCATCTTCAATTTCATATTTAACACTAAGAATTGTAGCTATCATTTCATATACATTTTGAATTTATGAACATGTATCATTTTCACATGGATACTCAAAGTACGTTATTAAAATCTATTCTATTGCGATAAGGGATATTATTATCATAACTTCAAATTTGTGTATGTCATTTTTATTAGTAGATTCATTTACATTTTAAATATCAATCATTTTAAATAAAGCATTAAAAATTATGGAAAAAACGATTTTTTCTATAAATTAAAATTTTCTAAATCCCAACATTATTAATTTATAGAAGGTTTACTTTCTATAAATTAATAAACATTTATACACCAATGTTCCACATTTTGTATTTATATTATATATTAATATACTATATATATTTTATATCAACATGTTTTTAAAAAATCAATGTATTTTCATGAATTTGTTTTTTTAATTAATAGTCAAGGTCTAGACTCTAGCTAGAGTTAACAATAATTTGCGAAATCACATGAATAGGTGACCAAGATGTGTTAGATCTAATTGGTAATCGTCACTTGCAAGTTGCAATTATGTGCTATTTTCGTAAGTCAATGTATATACATTCAAAGTTTCATAGGCATCTACAAATTAATCAAAGAGATATTCTTCAAATAGTCATTTTAACGAAGGAGACTTTCCTGAAATGTATGTTCACACAGTTTTGGACCCAAATGTTTTGAATTTCGCCATTTCAGTTTATTATCCAAAATGCAACTTCTAAAGATGACTTCAGAATACTAACTTGGTAACACAAATCTAGAAGGTAAAATGTCAGTCCAACATGCAATAACTGACCAAATGGTTGTAGTTTCTTTGAGATCAAAGATCGATATTCTTTACTTGATGTCAAATTTTGTCACTGTGGAATGCGAATACAGCTTAGTCCCAGAAGAGGATCGAATCACAAAAAGTAAATGCAATAACTAGCTAGGAATAATGCTCTCATAAACATTCATAAAACTTTTCAACATTGTTGATTTGGTAAGCGTTGACATGATGTTCTCGTCTTATTATTCTAACAAAGCTGCATGAACCTTATTTGAAAAGATGCTTAATTGACCAATAATATAAATTAAAGTCTCATGTTGACCATATGACTTTATTCGAACGGGCATGCATGCATGATTATATACAATAAGTTTAATGCAAAAACTTGAAAGCATTTCTTACGTGAAATGAGCTGACTTTTGCTCTCACCAAACTCTCATTACATTATCATACGAGAAGCAAAGTCCAACAAAGTAAGAAAAGAACATCTACTTAGTAAATGGCGCACTTTATAAGCTCTCTTTCATAAATATCACTCATAAATTTGCTGACATAGTGTGTTTCAGATTTGAATTTTTGTTGTGTGGGGAACAAGCAAGAGCGTAGCTCCTCAGTTTTCATTTGGGTTTTTAATTTGCAAAGTCGGTTCCATCACAAAAGCCAACGAGATTGCATTAACTAAATATTTACTACTTGTCAATACACAACTTAATTCAAAACACAAATTAAAAGCAATCATCATATAACAAAAAGGTGAAAAACCTTTTAAACACAAAAAACCCTTTTAAACATGAAACTTCGTGTACAGTTCAATTATCTTACAAAACAAAGACAATTCGACCTTGTTCTTCTTCTTCTTAATCACACTCCACACCACACCACACAGAACTTTCCAGTTTCTGGAAATTAAAAGCTCAGAAGGATTCAACAATCATCTTACCTCGCCTGAGGAAACATTCCCGAGTCATAGGTCGACATCGCCGGCTCTGTCACACTGCTAGCGCCAGAACCACCACCAGCTCTTGCTCTGCTTACACTCTCCTTCAGCTCAGCCACTACATGACTCATCGTCGGTCTATTTTTAGAGCTAGGAGACGCACAAGCCATGGCTACTTCAGTGATCTTCCATGCCGAACCAGCATCAAACCTCTCTCCTAGCTTTGGATCCACAATGCCTCTGATATCTCCTCTGGACAGAAGCGACTCGACCCGGTCGGTTATGTGTCTGTTCCCTGCTGTTGTTGTTGAACGTGTAATCACCGGTTGGCCCGTGACAACCTCTAAAAGAACCACCCCGAAGCTGTAAACATCACTCTTCTCGCTTAATTTCTGTGTCAAGTGGTACCTTCATTTCAAAACAATGCCTCAGAAACCGTAACGGCTAATACAACAACATAAACACATAGTAGTAGATGAAGCTTTTCACTTACTCTGGGTCGAGATAACCGATAGTTCCAGCAACCGCAGTTGAATCTTGGTTAGTACCGTCCAATGCAACGCTTCTAGATAACCCAAAGTCAGCAATCTTTGCCTGTAGCTTCTCGTTGATAAGAATATTAGCCGGCTTCACATCTCTTTGTACAATGGGAGGCTTGCAGCCATTGTGAAGATACTCAAGCCCTGAGTTTCAGACAAATATAATAATGACTTCAATTGATCTGATTTTCTCATTCCTTATTCTAGTTTTTTTTTTTTTAGAATCATTTTATCACAAACCTTGTGCTGCGTCTAGTGATATTTGTAACCTCTCCTCCCAGCTCAAGACATAAGATTTATTCCCTTGATTAGGAAAGAAATCAAAAGGTAAATTTAGTTTCCTCTGTCTATAGCAGCAAAAGACCAGTGATCAAAATTAAGTAGAAGAGAGATTGACCTGACAAATAATCTCCCAAAGTTCCATTAGCCATAAACTCATAGATAAGTGCCATCTTCTTGTCTTCGTTGCAGTATCCTATAAGAGCGGTTAGGTTCTTGTGATGGACTCTCAAGAGAAGTTCGACCTGATAATAAACAATACATATCTCCGATTAGTAACCATTCCCAATTGATAAAGATTTAACCTTTAACAGAAGTAAGATAGTGACCTCTGCTTTGAACTCTTTGTACCCTTGAGTCGATGATTCAGAAAGAATCTTTACAGCGACTTGGTCGTCATTTAAGACGCCATGGTATACTTTTCCAAAACCTCCTTGTCCAAGAACTCTCTCAAAGTTGTTTGTAACTTTCACAACTTCTGAGTACTTGTAGTATCGCTTTGTTGTGTCCAATGGCCCGGTCCTAACAGTATTAGAGCCGCCTGTAAAGATATCATGAGAAGTTTTCTTACAAGGAATCCTAGAAATTAAAGAGCAAGCAATTTAGGATAGTTTATTGATGTTTTTACCACTTCGCTGTTTCTTCTTGTACAGCAAGAACAAAGCTATTGCGATTACAAGACCAAGCACTCCCACAACAGATGCTACTAATGGAATGATGTATACACTCTTCTCAGTCTTTTTATCAGTATCTTGACATGAAGCAGCAACGCAGAGGTCCGGATTCCCGCCAACTCTTATGATTAAAATGCAGAGACATAATGAAATCATGAACCCAATCAGCCAAAACTTAAATAGAGTTGGTCCAACAGCTACAGAGCACATGTGTTGTCTTTAAAAACCAAAGATAATCATGAACTAACCTCAGCAAAAGCGATCTATTGTTTGATCTCTCCAGTAGTTTCACCGGAAGAGCACCCATTAAGTTGTTTCCTTCCAAGTTTCTGCAGACATGTGAAATCAATAGAAATACTATTTGTTTATGTGATATAATACAATTCGAATTAGTATGACTTACAACTCCGTCAAGTTATGTAGATTTCCGAGGAAAGCAGGTACTTTTCCTGTCAAACTGTTGTTTGATAAGTCCCTGTAATGAAATTTTGGT
Source organism: Alliaria petiolata (assembly GCA_020283515.1). Classification (NCBI taxonomy): domain Eukaryota; kingdom Viridiplantae; phylum Streptophyta; class Magnoliopsida; order Brassicales; family Brassicaceae; genus Alliaria; species Alliaria petiolata. The sequence goes on along the minus strand of JAHZTW010000001.1, from coordinate 454,213,585 downwards.
TGCGTCAAATTAAGGATTCCACAACTCTGTGTACTAAAGATTCCAGATCAAAACGAAAATACAGACAAAATGTTTATGAATGTAAGGTTGGAGAAGGCTGGATCAATCTGGCCAGTCAAGCCACTGGAGGATAAATTCCTGCAGTAAACAACTCTTGTGAGAACAGAGTGAGAGGGAGAGCAAAAATACAAGCATTTGTTGAAATGCGTACACAGAAATGATCCTCGGAGACTCGTTCTTGACATCGCTGCAGTTGATATCCTTCCAAGGATAGTTAACTGGAGCACAAGGATCTCCAAGCCAATTCTTCTTCACTCCATACTTGGACTTGATTATAGTAATTGCTTGAACTAAACCAAATATGGATAAGTATGAAGTTAATAATGAAAAGGGTTAAGTTTTCTTTTTGAGAAAATGAAACCATACCATCTTGTTGATCAGTAGGTGGCTGAAGAAACTCATTGACTCGATATGTTTCAATGGCGTTAATGATGGGTGGGAGCGTGGATTTAGCAGTCCGTCTAAGAAGAAACTCCAGTCTTGGTCCGCTCACGGGGTTCTGAACGTAAAGTGTGTCTGTATACAAGAAGCGCGGGCTAAACGCGGTCATGTTGATTGACTTTTCGTTTAGAAGAACCGTGAACTCTCTCGTCTCATTACTTGGCAGTTCCACAACTTCTGCGAAGTGCATATACACATAGTACTTCCAAGTAGGATCCTGTGGCTCCCAATAAAGGATTACGTCTTGGCTTGAATCTTCGGGTGAAGTTGCAGTGTTCATAACAGAGCGAGCGGGCTGGAATCCATTGTTGTTATTCGGATCTATGGTGAGCGATGCATTGAAGATTGTATATTTTGGAAACCTCAGAGGTATCCATATCCGGTCAAAAACATCATCTTTGTACCTATGTTATTATTACCAACTTTTAAGAAGAAAAGCAAAAAACAGAACTCATCACAAAGATACAAAATTAAAAGTGTTCATTTTCACCTGACAGGGAGATTACCGAGTCCACCAAGATCCCATCTTTTAAACAGCATCAGTGAATCATAAGGAGTCTCGTATGTATCACTCTTCAAGAGCCTGAGTTCTAACGCAGACAGGAATGGAGTTCCTCTGTCTTTATCAACAAGGCACACGAGAACATGGTCTGAACGAAGCGTGTGGATGATCTCTTTGGTAACAATCGTGGTTGCATTATCTATTGTAACAGAATCCCAGAGATTGACCCCAAGATAGAGATCGAACTCTGGTGCTTTCCCGAGACTATCGTAGTTACCGTACATGAAACGTGTTCTGATCAGATACTTGAAGCCTTTTCCCCGCGGAGGCTGGACATCGTAACAGTTTCTCTTGCCTTCAGGGAAGCTCCTAACGTTTTGGAACTGTTTTTCAGGAGAACTTGTCTGAAACTCAGGATCGATGCTATGAATTGTCCCGGACTCAACAAATGCAGCATCTGAAACATACTTTATGTCTGTTGTCTCATCGTTATAGCTTGAATCCTCCGGTATACCGCAATCTATACTGACAAAACCTGTAATATAAACACACACACACACACACACACACATAAAGATTTTAAGCCTTACAAACGCAGCCATTTTTATACATCTGCAAGACTTTGTGTACCTGATTGGTCTTGAGCACGAACAAGAAGAACAAGAACAGGGAAGAAGCTTGCGAATAAAATCAGCGGAAGAAAGTTGTAACGCGCCATTACTAACGAAAGCTCTCTTGATCAGCACTTTCTCATAGAAAATTCAATACCATCCTCTGCTGCAAAAACTTGTTTCTTTCTCAAATACCTTTGATTGTAAAGATTATTCTATAGCCATGGTGGCTGATGGTGAAGCACTATCTCTTGAAGTCTAATACTAATTAAAAAAAATCTCAAGTCAAAAGGGCAAGTTGGGATATTCGAAGAGTTTCTTTCTGTTAATATCATAACAAACGACTTCTGGTGACTCTTTTGTCAGTTAACAAATTTTCAAGTGGGCTAATTGTTTAAAACCAAAGAACTAGTTCTCAATTCTCATATAACAAATTGATAGTGAAAGTTTCAAACTGAGATTGTGGATAACATAAATAAACTGCAAGTGACATAAAGAAAGTTAAAATCATTTTTCCTTCTATATTTTAAAGACTTGAGACTATCTGACCTTGTAGATTTGGTGGACAATATAGAGAGGGTATCACAAGTTTGACAATGTTTTCAATCAAGAACAAGATAAGCTAACTCTATAAAACTAGGAACTGACCTCTTCTAGAACAAGAAGACTCAAGTGTCCTGTAACCGCTCGTTAACTAGAAAACGGCCATTTGGGCTTAAACATCTCAGAGACGACAAGACTTGCAAGAGAAGTAACAGTGAGAAGAGAAACATCAGAAGAACAAGGATCATCCTCCAAAGAAATTCAATCTTCTGATATTAATGCAGACTTCACATTTGAGTTTTCATACAGGATTCGCTAAATCCCTCTGTAACAAAGGGAAAAAAATTCACATTTATCCAGGTTCCATTAACGATCAGAAGTTCAGAACGAATAGGAAGGAGGTGAATTTGCGCGGAGAAAAGAGAAAGAGCTTCTACGTAAAGGTGTCCGAGGATACCGGCCTTAAACTTCAGTTATGTCACTGTGTATCACTTTCTTCGAGAATTGATTTGCCTCCGCGTTAGAGATCTCTCTGTTTTGATGAAGGGATGCTCTCTTAAACTTTCCTGCCCTTTCGGTGACCTATCGCAGACTAGGGTTATCCGAATTTCGGAGTTCTAATTTCAGACGATTTCGTGCAGCTTCGATTTGACATGCCTTTGATTTTGTGCTAAGACGTGGATACCCTAGAATTGAGAAACTCTTCTTCTTCAACCCGAATTTTTGCTTTTGATGAATTTAATCGAATCGATAACAAGGAATAACAATGAATTTATTATTTATCAAAAGCTCCCCTTCAACTCTAGCCTAAAGACCATGCCAAGAGTTCGTGACAATAGAAAAGCGCAAACGTACATAAGCCCACAAAGTATTAAAAAGCAATTGCGTAAAGATAAAGATAGGTTGAGCACATTGACAAGGGAAACGTGCAATAGACGGAAGGTGCGCTGCATCATTCAACAATCATCTTACCTCGCCTGAGGAAACATTCCCGGGTCAGAAGTCGACATCGCCGGCTCTGTAATACTATTGGCGCCAGAACCACTAACGGCTCTTGCTCTGTTCACACTCTCCTTCAGCTCAGCCACTACCTGACTCATCGTCGGTCTATTTCTAGAGCTATGAGACGCACAAGCCATTGCTACTTCAGTGATCTTCCATGCCGAACCAGCATCGAACCTCTCTCCTAGCTTTGGATCCACAATGCCTCTGATATCTCCTGTGGACAGAAGAAACTCGACCCGGTCGGTTATGTGTCTGTTCTCTGCCGTTGTTGTTGAACGTGTAATCACCGGTTGGCCCGTGACAACCTCTAAAATAACCACCCCGAAGCTGTAAACATCACTCTTCTCGCTTAATTTCTGCGTCGAGTGGTACCTTCATTTTTGTAAAACAATGCCTCAGAAACCGAAACAGCCAATACCAAAACATAAACACATGGTAGTACATACAAGCTTCTTCTTTTTACTTACTCGGGGTCGAGATAACCGATAGTTCCAGCGACCGCGGTTGTAGTAGTCTGGTTAGTAGTACCATCCAGTGCGACACTTCTAGATAACCCAAAGTCAGCAATCTTGGCCTGTAGCTTCTCATTGATTAGAATATTAGCCGGCTTCACATCTCTTTGTACAATGGGAGGCTTGCAGCCATTGTGAAGGTACTCAAGCCCTAAAGTTTCAGACAAACAAGACAGTGACTTCATTTGATTTTCTCATTTCTTATTGCGGTATGTGTTTTCGAGATCATTTGATCACAAACCTTGTGCTGCGTCTAGTGATATCTGTAACCTCTCCTCCCAGCTCAAGACATGTGATTTTCTCCCTTGATTAAGAAAGAAACCAAAAGGCGAGTTTAGTTTCCTCTGGCTAAGACCAGTGACCAAAACTAAGTAGAAGGGAGACTGACCTGACAAATAATCTCCTAAGGTTCCATTAGCCATAAACTCGTAGATAAGTGCTACCTTCTTGCCTTCGTTGCAGTATCCTATTAGAGCGGTGAGGTTCTTGTGATGAACTCTCAGGAGAAGTTCGACCTGATGATAAACAAGTGGATGCATATTCGTAAATTACTCCGTAACTCAATTTATAAAACTAGACCTTTAAAAGTATATAAGAAAACTGACCTCTGCTCTGAACTCTTTGTATCCTTGAGCTGATGATTCAGACAGAATCTTGACAGCAACTTGGTCGTCATTTAAGACACCATGGTACACTTTTCCAAAGCCTCCTTGTCCAAGAACTCTCTCAAAGTTGTTTGTAACTTTCACAACTTCTGAGTATTTGTAGTATCGCTTTCTTGTGTCCAACGGCCCGTTCCTGGCACCACCAGAGCCGCCTGTAAACATCTCATGAGAAGTTTTCTTACAAGTAATTCTAGAAATTACAGAACAAGCAAGTAAGGATAGTTTCTTGATGTCCTTACTACTTTGATGTCTCTTCTTGTAAAGCAAGAACAAAGCTATTGCTATTACAAGACCAAGCACTCCCGCGACAGATGCTACTAATGGAACAATATATTTACTCTTCTTTGTCTCCAAATCCAGAGTTTGACATGAAGCAGACACGCAGAGGTCCGGATTCCCTCCAACTCTTACAATTAAAATGAAAGAGACATTGTGAAAAACATGAACCCAACAGGCCAAAACTTAGATAGAATTGGTTCAACAGCTACAGAGCGTTTAAAAGCCGAAGATAATCATGAACCAACCTCAGTGAAAGCGATCCACTGCTTGACCTCTCTATTAGTTTCACCGGAAGAGCACCCGTTAGCCTGTTTCCTTCCAAGTTTCTGCAGAAACGTACGTGAAATCAACACAAAGTCTCCAAGTAATAGATGTCATTGGTTATGTAATCTACAATTACAGTTAGTAAGACTTACAACTCAGTCAAGTTATGTAGATTTCCGAGTAAATCAGGTACTTTTCCTGTTAAACTGTTGTTTGATAAGTCCCTGAAATTAAAATTTTGGTAGCGTCAGTTAAAAGATATCACAGAACTGTGTGCACTAAAGATTCCAGATCAAATCGAAATATACAGACAGTTTCTGTATCAATGTGAGGTTATAGAAAGCTGGATCAATCTCGCCAGACAAGCCACTTAAGGATAAATTCCTGCAGATGAAACAACTCTTGTGAGAACAAGAGAAAGAGAGAACAAAAACACATACAAGCACTTGAATAAAGGCTTACACGGAAATGATTCTTGGAGACTCATTATCAACATAGCTGCAGCTAATATCCCTCCAAGGATAGTTTACAGGTGCACAAGGGTCTCCAAGCCAGTTCTTCTTCACTCCATACTTGGACTTGATTCTCACAATTGCATCAACTAGAATTCAAACCAAACATGTATAAGTGCAAACGTAAAGACTCTGTGTCTGGAAATGAAACCATCTTGTATATATATATACATACCATCTTGTTGATCAGTAGGTGGCTGAAGAAACTCGTTGACACGATACGTCTCAACAGCGTTGATGATTGGTGGGAGCGAAGAATTAGCAGTTCGTTGGAGACGAAACTCGTGGCGTGGTCCAGTGACAGGATTCGAATTGTAAAGTGTGTCTGTATACAAGAAGCGAGGGCTAAAGCTATCATACAGGTTAGTTTCATCGTTCCAAAACACCGAAAACTCTCTCGTCTCGTTGCTTGGTATCTCTTGGACCTCAGCAAAATGCATGTACACGTAGTACTTCCACGAAGGTATATCTGGTATCCAGTATATGGTTATGTCCGTGCTTGCATTCAACGGTGACGAAGCAGTGTTCATGATGGCACGAGCAGGCTGGAATCCATTGTTATTATTCGGATCTATCGTCAGGTTTGTGCTGAGAACTCTATGATTTGGGAACTTTAGAGGCATCCATATACGATCGTACACATCATCTTTGTACCTGAGAAAACGTAATTCAAGAACAGAACAAGATCAGAGATTAATATAACAGGACTCATACTTACCTGACAGGACGATCTCCGTTTGCCCCGAGATCCCATCTTCGATTCAGCATAAGAGAATCATAAGGAGTCTCGTATGTATCATTGTTCAGGAGCCTGAGTTCTAGCACAGACAAGAATGGAGTTCCTCTGTCTTTATCGACCAGACACACATGGACCTTGTCCGAACGAAGCGTGTGGATGATCTCTTTGGTAACAATCGTGGTTGCATTATCTATTGTGACAGAATCCCAGAGATTTACCCCAAGATAGAGATCGAACTCTGGTGCTTTCCCGAGATTATCGTAGTTACCGTACATGAAACGTGTTCTGATCAAATACTTGAAGCCTTTTCCCCGGGGAGGCTGAACATCGTAACAGTTCCTCTTGCCATCAGGGAAGCTCCTAACTTTTTGGAACTGCTTCTCAAGAGAAGTCGTCTGAAACTCAGGATCGATGTTATGAACTGTCCCGGACTCGACATTAGCAGCATCTGAAACGTACTTTATGTCTGTTGTCTCATCGTTATAGCTTGAATCCTCAGGTATACCGCAATCGATACTGACAAAACCTGGAACAGGAAGTATAAACGCACACCGTTGTACAGATTTAAAGCCATTTAAAACGCAGCCAAGATATATATATTATACTGACAAAACATGTGTACCTGATTGGTCTTGTGCACAAGCAAGAAGAACAACAGCAGCGAAGAAGCTTACGAACGGAAGAAAGTTGTGACGCACCATTCTTGATCAGCACTTTCTTATGTAATTTAGTACCATCCTCTTCTGCAGTACTACTTATACATACATACAAAGCTTTTTTTTTCTTTTCCTCCAAATACTAAATAAATGTTTTCGAGTCAAAAGAAGCTAGTTGGGGTTTTTTAACAGTTTATTTTTGTCAATATCATACCAACGACGACTTCTGGTGGTCTTTTGCTCATTTGCGAAATTTTCAAGTCGGTTGATTATTTAAAGGGTTTCAAACCAAAGAGTCAGCTCTTATGATTAGTTGACCATGGAAGTTTCAAACTATCATTAAGAAATTAACTGCAAGAGAAAGTAAAAAAACCAATCTTTCTTCTATTTGACATGGATTTTCTAGAGAAACAGTAGCTGGAAGATATTCTTGAGACTGTTCGAGCTTGTTTATCTGGTAGCTAATATGGACAATATCGATCGAGAGAGCATCACGGATATTCAAGACTTGCAAGATAAGCATCAAATGGACAAGCCCTAAAGATTCAAGACTTACTTATTGTGTTCCTTCACATTTGAGCTGCATACAGAACTCACTAATTCCAATAATCCATCCCTAACAAAGTAAAAATCACATATTTACCCAGATTTGAGCTAGTCTCTTAAGATAATTGGGTGTTTCCTGTCGTCGAGCTAAATTTAGGTCCATAGATGAGAACCTTTAGAAATACGAGGGGCTATTGAGAAATAATCCAAAATTACCAAACCTATCATGTCACGAGAATGGTGACATGGCGTTCTTCTATTGGAGAGCTGACGCCACAATGATCAAAAGTTTCAGAACGTACAAGGAAGAAGAAGAAGAATTCGTGCGGAGAGACAGAGAAATAGCTTCTACGTGAAGCTCTGATCCTTTGAGAATGGCGGAGGAAACCGAAAAGGCGTCTTCTTCAACATCACAAGCAACCATTTGATCACAAGCAATCCGATGATACCGGCCTTAAACCTCAGGTATGTGTATCACTTCCTTTGACAAACTTTCCCAAATTGATTTGCCTCTCTGTTTTGATGAAGGGATGCTCTCCTAAACTTTTCATGTCCTTTCCGTGATCTATCGAAGATTAGGGTTTTCCGAATTTCGCAATTCTAATTTCGGACGATTTCGTGCAGCTTCGATTTGATATGCCTTTAACGAGTATTGACTTTTAGGATGTGCTTCTTTCAGGGTCAAGGTTCTTCTGAGTTTCGAGCTCACCCGCATGGTGATTTTCCGATGAACCCAGTCTATTATCCGGTTCTTGTTCATGGATTGAATCCATTGCAGTACGAGGAAGAACAGATGATGAATCGTGGAGCTGGCATCTATGCGGTTCCTGTCCATACGTTTGCAGGACATTTCGCTGGTCTTGCGTCTAACAATCTTATCCCACTTACATACAGTGTTCCCACGTAAGTAAAAGCAAAGCACTTCTGATAGGTTTTATAGATTCATAATGCAGTTTGCTTCCTTCAAGTGTGTCCTTTTTATCCATGGTAGGGGACATTCTTAGCTAAAGGAAGTTAATTGGGTTTATTGTCTACGGATGGAACGCACAAAACTCAGTTTAGTGTCTTGTGGCAACACAAGCTAGTCACTTTGGTAATGTGCACTGAGTTTAGCTCTTTGGTCAATCTAGAGTAATTTGGTTTCAGATGACAGAATTTAGCTGTCTGCTTAATGCTCAAATGTTTAGAGGAAAACAGGATTATGAAAAAAACTTTCTTGTGTTAGTCTAGTGAGATCATAATAATGAATTAGTTACCTATGAGCTAACAGGTTTAAAAAGAAGTTAGGCAGAATAAGTTGGGAATGCTAGACTTGGATAGGGTTTAAGTTGAGCATTGGGTCGAGAGTTTGAAAATTCTCTCATTTATCAAAGTCTATCTATGTGTAGTAGTAGTTCTTTGACGGATTGAATGAAGAACAATTTTACTGGCATGAATTCTCTTAGCGTAATCATTTGTTTTCATTTTTAGCTCTGGGCCAAGCAATGAGGTAGGGACTACTAGGGGAGAAGGCCAAGGACAAGACGGACAACAGCAGCTGCAACAACAACCCGCTCATCAAAGGCGAGTCGTTGAATGGAGATTTGAGATCGCGTTTCAGCTCGACTTCTTCCTGATACTCAAGCTCGCTGCTGTAGTGTTTTTGTTCAGCCAAGATGGATCTAGACAAAGGCTTGCTGTTCTGGTGTTTTTCGCGACAATGATTTACCTGTAAGTATATGGAAAATCTGGTCAAACTTCATTTTTGGGGCTCGAGTGTGACATCAGATTTATGTTGAATATGTTGAAAGCCAAGTACATGACTCATGGTTTAATTTGACAGATACCAAACTGGAGCTCTTCGACCACTTGTTCAATGGCTTTCAAGAGTCATGCATAGAGCCGCAGCACCACCTCGGCCTCAAATGAATGTTGTTAGAGCAGATAATGATCCAGTAGCAGCCGCAAGGCCACTAGTTGACGGTGATGTCCCTGGTATGCATAATCAAGACGTGTCTTACTCTCTTATTCTCTATCTCTAATCCGTCTCTCATGGTTTTGATGCTTTCATATTCAGAAGCCATTGCTATAAGATACCACTCTTCTTATGCAGAAGGACAAGGTGGGGAAGAAAACGAAGCAGAGAACCGAGCTAATGCAAACGAGAACGAGAACGTGGTTGGTGCTGAAGCAGGGAACCAATGGTGGGGAATAGTGAAGGAGATTCAGATTATTGTTTTTGGATTCATAACTTCGCTATTTCCTGGCTTCCACAACATAGATTAGATTTATCAATGTCTTAACACTTTTAATTATTTAACATAAGATAACTTGCAAGTGTTTGCTTGTAGTCTAGGATTCATCTCTCTTGTGTTAATCAATGTACATAAATATTTAAAATGGAACTTAATTTTTTTAGCTTATAATGAGAGAGAACCCATGGTGAATTAGACATTAATAATAGCTTCAGAAAACTCCTTGCAAATTATACTTACAAACAGCTTTAATCTTTATTATTTACTCTAAACAATATATACATTACAAAATGTATATACAGAGCTGACTAAAGAGAAATGATCGAGAACCTCATATCTCCGACAACAAATTACTGATTTTCCGAAGCTCCTTAAGTGCTGTTGTAGCTGTGACTTGTCCCTTTTCAATCAAACTTGTTTTAGATAAGCTCCGTATCAATCCTGCTTGAACTGGACCAGGTTCTTGTTGGAAAACCAACTCGATCAGCTGAAAATAAAAGAAGCTAAAATCATCAGAACATTTGAGCTTGCAAAGCGGAGAAGAGTTGTCACGGAATTGGTGAAATATGCTTGTTACAACAAATCATATACTATTGGAGGCAAGAAATTACCATACTTGTTACCAGCGGCTTCAAAACCTTATGTGAAATACTTTTACCAGATCGATACCCTATCTTAGAGTCTTTCTACTTGTAATTTTGAATATATATAAGAACTGAGATGTTACCTGAATGTGTTCGAGCATGGACTGGCCAAGTTTCTTCAGAGTCTTCATCAGGTTCTGATCTGAGTCACCATTGCTGCCAGAAGATAAAACTTGGGAATGGGGCTCAGAGCAACAAGTACCCACTTGATTTTTGTTACTTTCGACGCCGTTAGATTTTGTGGCATCAGAAGTGTTTCTATTATAAGTCTCTTCACCGGATAATCTGCGACCAAACTTCCAAAACCACTGGACTATTCCAGGTAAAAGCTTGTGCTCCTTAGTGATAATGCTCACAGATTTATCTGTGGAATCATCTTCATTTGATTGAGTTACTGGATACTCATTTCTCGAATCGGGAGATACTGGAAGAGGTAAATCTACACCTGTTTGTTGACCTTTAAAGTTTTCATCAGGAAACGAATTTGAACCGGTGCTGCAATCTGAATCATTTCCAATGTAATTTGAATCTCTGGCAGGATTGGGTGGTTCTGAGGAGACAGATGAGTTCTCTTCGCTGACTGAATCTTCGCTTTTCTCGTTTTCATCAGGAAACAAAGTTGGCCCAGCACTTCTATCTGAGTCGTTTTCAAGGTCGTTTGAATCTCTGACAAGACTGGTTGGGTCCGAGCAGACGGATGAACACTCCTCACTGGGTGCATTCCCACTTCTTATACTCTCTTCATCTGCAGAATGGAAATCCATAATGCCTTCCTCAGTTTCTTGAGGATCGCTGTCTTCCTTGTTCACAGTCACAGTCAAATTATTACTCCCATTAGCTTCCTCTAGTTCAGGACAGAGCTGCTGAGACAAATCTCCACGCAAACTTCGTGTCACTGGCGATGAGTTGGCTTCCCTTTTACCAATTTCTGTTTTAAAATGTGATAGATCAGTCACCGCTTGGAAAAGTTTCGTCACCTTCAACCACCTCCTTTTCTTCTGGGTAGGAGGAGGAGGACTCTGTTTCTCCAAACTAGTATGCCTTTCTTCTTCTTGGGTTTGTTGTAGAACGCTCCATTTCTCCTCCCAATAGCTTTCAGGTGCGATAATCAAAGGAGATTTAGGGGAAGTGGAGCCAGATGGAAAACTTTTAGTTCTTGCATGTACACAACTCCTCTGGTCGAAAACACCATTAAGTGACAGAGCTGATCGCACATTAGCATCACCCAAAACCAAAGCTTGTAACGACTTGGCCTTCTGTAATATCTTCTTCAGGTCAATGTTCTCTGGAAAATTTAATAGTCTTTGTAGACAGCTTGTTGCATTTTCAGTAGAAAGCAAGGAAGATCTTAAATATAATATCATTGAAACAGCCATTCCCGAGATTAAGGTTCCCCGAGGACAATCGAAGATCCTGAAGCAGTGGTCTCTGTTATCCTCATCATCTGTAACCGTTCTTGCACTATTCTCTGCTGAGAATATCTCGTCCCACACTAACAAGAGATCCTGAAGCGAAAATTCTCTTCCAAACAAAACCCTCAACCAACGAAGACCAAAGTATTGGGGCTCAACTCCAAGTTCAACTAAATGGCTGTGCAGAGATGGATCAACAACAGCCAAAAGACGATAAAATGCAGAACACGCTTCAAGAACTGGAGGTAATCCTGTGTGGGATCCCCTGGCTGGAGAGTAACCAAAAAAGTCAGCCATGGCGACACAACCTTGAACCCCATTCATTAGAGCATCAAACATGCAGTAAGCATCATGTTCCAAGAATTTTTCAGACAAGACAATGCCAAGTTCACCTTCTGCCCCATAAGAATCGCTCAACATCACAATGGACTGGACTTCAGGATCAAGCTCATCTAGACTTTTAATTTTCTTTGAATATCCCTGGGAACTAATCTCGTCATCGTCCATGGAGTCCATAAACTTATTGAAATCAAAGGTGTAAGTGATATCTCTCTCCTCGAAAGATAAACTATCAAATCTGTCGGTAAAATAATCTTCATAGTTTTTACGCACTTCAGAAAGACGCTTGACATCAACATGTAGCACGTAAAGGAGTGGTGCCAAAAGCTCGTGCATTCCTGCAAAGAAAAACGCGAACAAGCAGATGGTACATAAGCAGTTGAACTCTTGGCATTTGTTAAGATAAATAGCATGTTTCATCAAATTCCGTTTCTATAGTTATTTTACTAATCAGATAGATTGCTCTAGTGTGTTTACCTTCACTTCTGTAGTCGATTAAGCAAGAAACGACAAAAAGAGTGGCACAGAGCCTAAGAAACTGCAGCTCGCGGTAACAACAAAAGGAAGGCGCAAAACATGTACCTTGCCTATACCCATACTCGGGATGCTTAAGGCACCACAACAATAGGATGCGTCTTAGCATGCCTTGGCATCCAGGCGCTTGAAAAAAACACCAATGTTCTGGATATAACCTCGATAAGTCTTGGTCGAGTGTTTTTTCCAACTCAGCGTTACGAAAGAACTGACCCCATGTGCTATCTGCATTTAAAAAAAATGGTTTAGTTGTGATGCTTTACTCTAAACATCACCAAGGAAGCGCAATCATACAAAAATATAGTTTCACATTTCTCTTCTTGGTTATAGGACTGCATGTTTGAACAATAATTAAGACCTCAAATGAGCAAGACTAGCTTATTTGGCCACTCTAAAGACAATTGATGGATATTAGGTGCTGTGAGCAAAGGAAACAGAAGCTTACCAGGATTTTGCGACAAGGGGTTGTCGATGAACAGATTAGGGGAATTGCTATCATGTTTGAGTACATGTGGATCCATCAAAAGTCTTGCCCTGAGAAGAGCATACCTACATGACACACATTGCACCAGATATATTATGATGATGATACAGAACCATTCATTGAGGACCATGATCTCGTTAAGAGTCATTCCTTTCTTCTTAAAATCCTACTGGATATGAGATTTAGGGCTTATCAACAGATTCAATCATTACAGAAATCAGAAAGTTACCTCCGGCGACAATCGGCTGTTGCTCTGCGAAGTTCATCGATCGAAGAAGCCGAAGACGGAAGAACTCCGAGATTCACGCGCCACCGAACTCCCCTGAGACTGGCGAAACGACCATCTGACTCGTCTCCTCTACTCAAAACCAGAGATTCCGGCATAGCTGGCTCGATCTCCGACGGAGCCATAGAGCTTAATCTTCTTTATTTGCGAGAAGAAATCTCCCGGAAATTGAAGAAATTGTCCAGAGAATCAATCAATCACACAGCTCCGTTGAGATCAGTAGGCAAACTATAACCAAACCATAATTAAGAAACGTTATTTTCTTCGCCAAACCATAGAAAAATCATTCTCGGATTCACAAAATTTCTCCCTAATACAGTTGATAATCAAAGTAGACCGGCTAAAATCGAATCGAAACCAAACAATTCAGAGAGAGAGAGAGAGAGAGCGAAAGAGAGAAAGCTTCTTCTCTCTGTCTTTCCAGTATCAAGCAAAACGTAGACAGAAGCGAGAGAGAGAGAGAGAGAGAGAGAGGGAAATTACGTGAAAGGTTTTACAGAGCACCTCCATTTTCTCATACTTCTACTTTTTCGTCGAGAGAGAAGAATATGATGATGAGGAAGATTTAAAGGGAGAAGAATATATGAATTTTGTCTGTTGCGTGAGATTCCAGGCGCATAGTGACGACGACGATGATGATGATTGATGAAGAAGCAGCCAGCTAAATGCTAATTAATTTAATTTATCTTCTTCTTTGTTGGAGTAATTGTTAGCATTTGTACAAACCTAAAAATAGGTATTAGCATTCAATTATAATAATTAAGGAAAATAAAATTAGCCATTTAATTAAATTACCCTATAATCAGCTTAATTTTTATACTTAATGTTATTTGTAAGCTAATTATTATTACTACTCTAGGTATTGTATTTCTAAGCCTATCTCGAATTTGTCTTAAATGAAGACCGACACACTTGTTGTGACTATGTGCATAAAGTAGTAAAGAGAGAGAGATCCGGATGGAGAAACACGGCGAAGTTCGATGATTCACGCCGAATCTGGAGCGATTGGAGCAGTCGAAGATCGACTCCGTCGGAGAATCAGGTATCAGTTTCTTCCATGGAACTTGGCCGCATCAAGATTATTATTCTTATGGCTGGCTCAAGTAAGAAGACGGAATCGATTGGGCAGCAAAAGGAGTCTAATTTGATTTGTGAAGATCTTCATGAAACTCTTGGGTTTGTGACAATGAATCGAGGCTCAGTCACACTCTGATTTTGGAAGTGATGTGTTGTTTGTTCGTAAGGTCGAGCAATTCCACATTCGACATGTTGATGAGGTGGATGAGTTGAGCTGCCTTCGAAATCAGCAGCTGCCAATGACAAGGAGAATGCTTACCAGGTGTTTGACAATATGCGTTCCAAGTTGGAACAGATGAAACTAAGTTAGAGGCAAGGGAAATGCATTAAATCATGGCGTTTCAAGTTCAAAAAGATGTCACAGATAAGCGTGGTCCAGGATCCAAGCTCTCTTGTCATCACTAGTCGACTGATCTCATCATCTTTGTTCCGGAAAAATTATTTTTCTGTGTTCCAGTTGTTGAAGAAAGAAACATCTCTTAAAGCTGGGAACTTCACATACACAAACAGAACACAAGAGAGAGATAAGGCAGAGACATGTTCAGCCAAGTTATGACTGTGAGTTAAGGGCCATGCAACTAAGGAAACAGTCCTTCTTCTTCGGCATGAGATTGATGGAAAGAACAGAACAAACACACCTCAACTGCTTCCTGAAACAGAGGGAAATAACTCTGGCATGTAGCTTAAGGTTGAGCAGAGAACAGAGATATGTGTTTGAGGTTCTGTACAAGTCTGAAGAATGGCAAGAGGAAATAGTGTCAATATTGGCAACAGGTTGCGTGCTACAACCTCAGAAAATTGTGAGCTCTATCTTTGAGGATTTTCAGGAAGCAATGTGGTGACTCAGAACTCAAGAATTTCAGATGTTGTATGAGAATGAGGTGATATTTTATGATGGATCAAAGCGTCTGAGGATGATGACGTATCAGCTGTGGATCAAACATGGATTGTACTCATTACAATTGTGCAGGAATGACTATTTTGCGATGTGGCATTGCTGGAAAAACAGGAAACTGCAAAGGATTAGATTGATGCCACTCCATCTCGTGCAAAACAATTGGACTATGAAGATTGTTTGATTGCAGTTCAAAAGCAGAGTTGTGAATCTGTCATCATCATATGTCATTGTACAGTTTGAGTTTGTGCTGCAAGATATGACTGCGTTGCAATGTGCTTTTGGAGTTGCTGATGTTGCAAAGAGAGTTGTTGCAGATCCTGTAGTAAAAGCTTTCCTTGACCATCTTACGCAAGACCACACAATTCAGAAAGATCAAAAAATTGTGAGGGGTCTACTGTTACAAAGCAAGTGGACACTTAGGAGAGTGCAGACATGGTGCTATTGGGAAGGAATGAGAATATATATTCGGATGTCTTATTCTAGCTTGCCAAAGACATGGGAGTTAATCAGTCAGAATATATGTTTGTAAGCTCCCAATTTATTGGATAAACAATGTGATTTACGTTTCCATAGAGTTAACTGGATTTCAGAGAGTTGCCATTCTTCTCTCTTTGCAGGATCTCAAGAAGGCCAAGAATGGTAAGAAACCACGTTCTACAGCAAATTGGCTCCAATGCAGAGTTATAAAAGACCAAGGTTAAGGGGAGAGTTACAGAACCACTTGTAATAGGAAAAGAATTTCGAGCGGATGTTCCCGGCTGGTTAGGTCCAACAATGAGGTATGCACTTCACAATCAACAGTCCTTTGAATTTCTAAGTCCTATTTTGAATCAAAGATGTCTACTGGTAAATGGGTGTTGTTCCTTTCACCAAAATGGCAAAGCGAGTGGCCTTTGTTTGATTTGTTTGACATACAAAGATATTTTGATCTCAAGGCTATGATACTTCTTTTGTTGGTGAACCTGAACCCATGGAAATTGATCAGTCAGAATATATGTATGTATGCTCTCAATTTAGTGGATAAGCATGTGTTTTACGTTTCCCTAAAGTTGGCTGGATTGAGAGAGCTGCTTTTCTTCTCTCTGCAGGATACTTGCAGTGAATTGGCTTTTGGTCGACCACCTCTTCTCATTATACAATGATTCCACTAGTGGCTGTTTTAATCTGATGATTTCCCTTGTTTATTCGGAGCTATTCGGAAAGAACTGTCTTTTTACATGAGCACATTTTTGGAGACGAAGACTGGAGGTTAAATAACAGATACGCACTTGTAAATATGTGCATCCGGATTGGAGAAACACCATAAGAGGAGGAAATACTCTCTGTGGAAGATGAAGGTATAAGTTCGATTTTTCAGACTTCCCAGAGGTGCAGTTGAGGTCAGAAACTTGCTTCCTATTTTCTAATCTCTTATGTACTTTTCCTATAAAAGATTTCTGTTTGCTTGGTCTAAATTTTTCTGACTGCTGGCATGTTGTACCAGTAGCTTCATCAGGTGTCAGCAGAACGATTAGAGACATTCTTTCATAAGAGTTGGATTTTGAACCAAAGAAGGTAGCTCTGACAAAATCATCTGTTTTCAATTGGTATAGGAGTCCAGCATCCAAAATTAGAATGTGTTAGGTTATAACATCCTCATTCAAATAGCTAATAAACATTGGTTTGTCAGGTCAGCAAATGGTGCAGCAACATCTGACATTAAGGAGTAAGAAGGTGGGCGCTAAGGTATCTAAAAGGTTTCTCTTGACAACCTCAGTATTCGAAAGACATTCTCTGAAAATTCTGGGCTTATATCAAACAACGAGAGCGAGACTGAGACTAATCAACCTTAAGATTAAGACTGCTTCACTCAGCAGGCAAGTGTCCCTTTTTCTTCCTATAGTCGCATATTAAAAGACAAACAACACAATTAGTTTTTTTCTTTTTAACTCTTAGGTGTAAGTATCACTACTGCTTTGTCTGCCCATTGCAATTAGTAGGCACATTCTTTTTGCAGCTACTAAATTGTCACATCTTTGTCATTGTCTGAGTTTAGGCCCTTGACAAGCTTAAGCCTGTCTCTTATACACATCTAGATGTGTATAAGAGACAGGTTTGAGTTTGTGCTGCAAGATATGAATGCGTTGCAATGTGCTTTTGGAGTTGCTGATGTTGCAAAGAGAGTTGTTGCAGATCCTGTAGTAAAAGNGTTTTGCCACAGAGAGAGAGAGAGAGAGAGAGAGACAGAGAGCGATTAGAGAAAGAGAGAGAGGAGAGAGAGGAGAGAGCGATAGATAGAAAGTTTAGAGTTGCGTCAGTGAAGGAGTGTGGCAAAGTGTAGAAGAACGCCACGACTCGGATAAGCCCAACGAAGGGGTTTCTCTTGTCTCTTCGTAGTCGTCTGGTAAATGCGATTGTTCTTCTGTTCTTCTTGCACGAAACTTGTTTGTGTATAGCTCTCATTGTATTGTTGTTGTCTTGTGCTTGATTCGAGTGTGATTTGTGAGGGTATATATGTACGTTTATGCATTATTGGAATCGAATTTTGGTGTTTAGTCTCCGATGGTTTTGTGCCCATTGATTGTGTCTAGGGTTTCATAAGAACGAAGTATCGTCTGTTGGGAATTTTTTCAGGCTAGGGATCACTGAAAGGTGAAAATCGTTGAGAAATTGCTTTAGATTGCAACTTGAATTTTAGCACAGAAGAGAAATTTGGTTCCTGCAGACTCGTTTTATGTCCCTGGGTTTTAAGATGTTATAGATATGCTTATCGTGAATCGAAAGTACATAATCCATGTGGTAGCGGCTTAAAGGTGCATGGGTTTCCAGATTTGAGTAAAGTTAGATCCGAAAGTTTTTCTAAAATTGGATGCTGGGTTTGGATTTGAATAGCATCCAAGAACACCCTTAGCGAGGATTAAAGGTTTTTCTGGGTGGAAAATATGCATTTTTATCACTAGAGGGACCAACTGGGTTTCTCATGTGAGATTGGAGAGGATCAGAAAAATACCACAAAATTATTCAAATAAGAATCAGGAGAAGCAATGTGTTGGATTAAAATTCTTGTATTGTGAAATTGATCCAAGTTAGTAATCAGAAGAGGAGTTATTGTTTCTCCGTTATGGTTATCACAGGCTTTGTTTTCTTGAATATTGACTCTAATCCATGTTTTGTTTTCGACATTTAGGAGATCTGAAGGATATGGGATTCAGAAGGGACAACATGAAGAAGTTGACCAACAGATCCACCGGTACTTAGAGAAGTGATGTGCTTTCAGATACTTTTTGGGTTTCTCAGGCAAATATGTTGGTGGAAAGTTCGTTCAGCTCTTCCGTTGAAACTAGTTTACTGAACGCATCTGAGTATCAAGACCCATTTGCTGCATATGATTGGGTGTCGCTTTCTGAAACTTATCAGATGATCCACAAATTTCCCGAACAGTCTCAAGTAAGCTTTCTTGAAGATGTTCCAGTCCCTGATGCAATGAATCTTGATGAATCAAAACATCCAAAACTTCAAGTAAGTTGTCCAGAGCAATCTGTTGTGCATAAGGTAACAGAAAAGTCCCTGACTTCTTTTGTGTATAGTCGAAGGAAGATGAGCGTGAGACCTGGGGGTAGTGCAGAACTTAACCCAGAAAGAAACAAGAAACAGGATGACTCTATTGTCTCAGTACCTAACCCTGGAGAAAGCACAAAAAGGAAAAATCGCTTCAACAACTGTCTTGTCTACAGCCGAAAGAAATGGAGAGGGAAATCCAGCTGTGATTTTACTGGAGAAACCACGATAAGGGGTGATGGAATTGCTGATGCATTTGTCTCTGAGCATGACTGTGGAGAAACCAAGACAAGAGGCAACCGATTAGATAATTGTCTTGTCTATAGGAGAAAGAAAGCTAGATCAAAATTTGATAGTTGCAGTTGTAGCGAACATGTCTCTGGAGGAACCAAGATAATCGGTGGTCAATGTGGCCCTTCTGCATATAGCCAAAGGGAGCAGATAGTGAAAGCTGATGGTGCTTTTACTGGACCTGTTTACAGCCAAAGCAAGAAATTAGCGAAATCTAATGCCAATTTTACTGAAAGTCATATTGGGGAAACCAAGAGAAATGGTGATACATCTGATGTTTTGCTTATATATAGCCGGAGGAAGCAGAGAGGGAAATCTATCGGTGCTATGGTTAATGGCGTTCTAGTGTATAGCCGGAGGAACCCCAAAGTGAAATCCAGAGGTGCTTTCACTGGACATGACCCAAAAAATAAAAGGACAAATGATGATAAACTTTCTATTGTCAGTTCTCATGCTCTTTCAGTTACCAAAGTGACATGTTCTTCTGATGGAACAAATGACAGCTGCTCGTCATTGAAATCCAGTTCTGAACGTGCTTCAGGTTCCAGTGAAACTGGGGAAGATGAGGCTACAGATTGCAATTCCTCTGATGCTGAAGTGTCTGAGACAGATACAGACGGTAGTAGCAGCCCTTTCAGGCATTGCAAACATTGTGATAAACCAGGAACTGTCGAAAAGATGCTAATCTGTGATGAATGTGAAGAAGCATATCATACAAGGTGCTGCGGTGTTCGGATGAAAGATGTTGGAGAGATTGATGACTGGGACTGTCCATCCTGTTCGAAAAAGAAGTCATCAAAGACCAAGATTAAGGGTAGAATCTCACGGGAACGGAAATGGAGAGTTACAGAACCATTCGTAATAGGAGTTCGAATAGGGAAACAGTTTCAAGCAGATGTTCCCGACTGGTCAGGTCCAACAATGAGGTATGCACTTCAACAATTATCAGTCCTTTGAATATCTGATTGTGATATCGAATATGTTTACTGGTAGATGAGTGTTGTTCCTTTCACACACAAAATAAGTTGCATTTGTTTGTTTGGTTGATTTCAATGCAGTGATACTTCTTTTGTTGGTGAACCCTTGGAAATTGATGAGTCAGAATATATGCATGTAAGCACCTACCTTTGTGGATACCATTGTGTTTTACGTTGCCATAGAGCATGTTAAATATATTTCAGAGCGTTGCCGTTCCTCTCTCTTTGCAGGATCTCAAGAAGGCCAAGAATGGTAAGAAACCACGTTCTCCAGTAAATTGGCTCCAATGCAGAGAGGAGGATAGTAATGGAGATATATGCGGAAAGTGGCGTAGGTAACGTGTGAACAGTTTAGCATGTTCTATTTCTTGGCTCATGCTCTCTTCTTCCATCTATCTTGCTATCTATTGCCGTTTCATCAACATGATTACCAATATCTTCTTCTTCATTGTCTCGTATCTATAACTCAGTGTTAATTTGACTGGATATACACAGGGCCCCTCGATCGGAGACACAGACCAACGACTGGGAATGCTTCTGCTGCGTCTCTTGGGATCCATCGCATGCTGATTGTGCCGTCCCACAGGTCCGAAACTCTCTTATCAAC
>JAHZTW010000001.1:454045150-454192591 GCA_020283515.1 Alliaria petiolata | reverse complement strand
TTTTTTTTTTTTTTTTTTTTTTTTTTTTTTTTTTTTTTTTTTTTTTTTGATCTTCTTCCCTGGCCATAACTTTCTGTTCGAGATTATCTATATCTTATAGATTATGATCAAGGATCTAAAAAATGAATGGTCGATTTCCTCTGCAGCTTAGGCCTCGTTCAGACGCCAAAAGGCGAAAGCTAGGACCAAAGGGTCGCAGCAGATCTCATAACAAGGGAAAATCTTCATAGACACAAGCTTAGCCACGTTATATGAACAAGCTTTTGGATAAGACTCTAGAAACTAGAAAGGTAGTTCAGAATATATTTTTTGTTGAAAATCGCAATGTGTTTTCTACCGCTTGCGAATTTTCAGGATCTTGGGATGCTCTATAAGAGAGATGATTAGGTTCAGGTTTTTGGTAGCTCCCCAAAGCAGTAGTGAATAGATCTTTTGTATTCAGATACAGGTTCTGGATTAAATCTGAGAATCATTTTCAAAGCGATAAAAGCTATAAACAGCTTGTGGGTAAATCAAAGCACTTTGCTGAGAGTATAGATTCATACAAGAATATGAGAATTACATTCAAAGCTTGGATCTTTGGAAGATAGTAAAAGAACCAAAGTTACAGAAAATCAGTTGCCAGTTTCACAAATTGAGAGGAAACAAGAGAGCAAATCACCATCCGTATTTAGCTTGTGTCTCGGCTTTAGTGAGCAATCCTCTTGAACGTCTCTCTGCTAACTCCGTCTCCTTGTGCTTCATGTCCATGAATAACGATGTAATCTGATGCTTCCTCTTGTGAAGCTTCGACACTTTCCCCTTAGACGACGATGACGCAGGCTGCAAGACAAAAAGTAAACAAGAAAGCGTTTAAAAGGCGGTACAAAGAATATTTCTTCAAGTTTGATATTGCGTCAAGTAGTTCTCTTCCTATCAAATTCACATAACCAGAGCAATCACAAACAACTCTCAAGTTACATCTCAAAGAAGAGAAAGAGCTTAGAAGCTAAACAACACTTTAAAATTTCAGGGTTTCTCTAACATGCATCATCGTATATGCTATCTAATGAAAGAAAAAAGAGCGTTTTTTTTATTCACCAAATCACAGCAATGACAGACCCTAAAGACAAATCCCAAGTTCTTGCAGAACAAAACCATCCAATGAAGAGTAGAGAGTTTAGAAGAACAAGCTAAACAAACCTGATACGCAGGTCCAAAGGCGATTCCCGTTGATTTAACCTGGTCCACTCTTGGCCTATTCTTCATGAGCTCATCTTGCTTGACCTCAATTATCTCCATTGGAAAATCGTTCCTCCCTCTCCTTCCTCTCCTCGCACCACTATCCATGGCTACAAACGCTTGGGGCAATCCCGTTGTTTCCTCAATTTCAACACCATTCCAAGTATTACCTGCATAGCTACTACCATCGTATCCCACATAGCCAGAAGCATCTCCACTACCACTAGGGTTTGTTTCGTATCCAGCATAATAGTTATCAGCTCCAGCGATTTGATCCGTTTCGGTACTATGACTAAGCGACTCATAGCTCTGATTTTGATCAGAACCTGATTCAGTAGTTTGAGTAATTGCAGGTGTTTCTGTTTCGGGGTTCGATCTTCGACCTGATCCTGATCCCAATGAAGGAGGAGCGCCGAGTGTTTGCGAGCTCTTTGGTGCAGGCATGGCGGATAAGAACGATTTCACTGATGAATCGTGCGATGCCGCAGCAGATTCCATCTGTTTACGCCTCTTCCTCGCCTTCTCCTCTTCTTCGTCGTCGTCATCGAGATTGCTCGGTATAGGGTTTACCGGAAGCCTGATCTGAACGACACGTTTAGGTAACGCCGGAATCGACGACGGAGCGGGGTTTTGTTTCCGAGAAATCGAGGATTTTGGCGGAGGGAGGGAGGAGAGGAAAGGAGAAGATTTCCCTCGAGTGGACGAAGATGAACCAAAAGCCCCATCTTCGGAAGATCTGAATTCATTAGGTTGAGGAAGAATCGAGAACAGAGACGACTTTTCGGTGAAAGATTCTGTTCGTGGCTGACGCTTTTCTTCTTCTTCGTCCGACGAAGCGTAGCTCGCTACCAGAGAGTCCATTAGAGAGAGAGACAGACAGAGAATTTGCACGTTGCCGTCGCCGTCGCCGAGATATGTCGGAGTATTTGTTGCGTATAAATTGGCTTTTTAAGAAAAGCCCATATATAAGCCCATTCAAGAAGTCGCAATCAAAGTCTGGTTCGGTTTTTTTTTTCCCACCCCTACATTCTTGGCCCGTTAAGGCCCATGCCAACATTCCTTGCTTCCCTACGGTATTGGATCGAGAGTCTTAAGCTACGTCGGACGAAGAAGAACGTCTCTCTCTCTAATAAAGTTTAGTAATTTATCAACGCTATCATGTCGTCGTTGGAGCCTAAAATTCTGGAGGATGGAGGATGAATCGGTGTCGAGGAACTACGGCGAGGTTATGACTCTAAACGAGTTGGCCGGAAAATGGAGAGAGGCTGTTGAGGGAGGGAAAGAAGTTGAGCGATGTGAGCGATTTGGTGGAAGAGATGGCCCGATCAGAGGACGAGTGGACACACGAATCGACCAAAATCACAAATTGGGTTTCGTGAACCTGAAGCAAAGTGGTTTCACGGTGCGGTGCGTGGCGAAGCAATCGGATGAGAACAGAGTAGGCTGATGAGATTCCTCAAGCAGCTGAGTCGTGAATCAGTTGTTGATGTTATCGGTGTGGTTTCTCTCCCCAAAAATCATATCACCGGAGCCACACAACACGTTGGTTTCCTTCTTCTTCTTCTTCTTCTTCTTCTCCTCCTCCTCTCAATTCGTTTTGATTTTAACAGTTAACATCAAATATAAACGAATGTTGTTTCAGGTGGAGATTCAAGTAAGAAAATTGTATCTCGTAAGCAAAACTTTGCCAACATTGCCACTTAATGTAGAGGATGCTGCTCGGAGTGAAGAAGATGTTAAGGTAAAGTATATATAACGTCTTTGAGATTTTGAGATGCTTCAATGGTGGTTTATAATTCATATATATAAGAGCTGTTGCAGGCCATGATTTGGTTTGAATAAAAGGTTCTTTTGCTTAACAATTTTTTTAGGCATTTAGATCTTTCTTACGATCCAAAGGTTTTCGTTGAAGATTTTGGGTGGTAGTAGTGATTAACAATATCCACATACTTTGATTCATTCGGGTAATTTTTTTTTATAATTGGCAGGTTCGACAATCTCTGCCATCAATTTTTATTTTCAGTGTCATATAATACACAAATACTTGATTCACAAACCTTTTTTTTTTTTTTTTCCATAAATTTAAGAAGATTAGCCTAATTAACGTTCTATTTGTGTTCAAAGCTACTCATAAAAAAAAGAATAACCTAATTAACGTTCGATTTGTGTTCAAATCTACTCATACTTCCTACAACGACAAAGCTTGAAGAGCTTTGTTGAGGTTGATCTTCATGAGGACCAAAGTTGCAAGAAGCCAGAAACTAGCTGAGGATCAGTGGCTCTGTTTCTAATTGTAGAGTAAATCAAGGAATGACGGTGACGTGTAGAGCAAGTTTTATATATTAGGATCTTACTTTTGACCTATATAAGTTATAGGCTATAACTAATTTGACAATCACACGGTAAAATCCCTAAAACCATTCCTTATCAGCTTTATCTTTTATAACTAATTCTTTTTTTTTTAATAATATATTTATATATTAGGATCTAACTTTGACCTACACATAATATCACTAAACCCATTCGTTAAAGAATAAGGAAATTAATATGTTTAATTTCCTTTTCTGATAAGGATATATCTATCTTATGCTGTGTATAAATAGTGTTGTATGTTCCTTAACGTCCTGGTTTCAAGACCTCCTTCTTAGGGTTTCGTTGGCAACGTTTCTTTAGTACTATAGGTTTTCTCCAAAGTAAACAAATACAGCCAAGCATAAACTGAGTTTGATCATACAAATCGCAAAGTGCAATCGCAAAGTGCAAAAGATGTCGGTCACTGCGGGAGTGAGTGATGCTGCGATTGCTACAAGGGAGAAACTACGAGGTGGGATCGGACGGACTAAAGTGAGAAGATATTGGCCTGGAAAAGCTCCCAAGTGGGCCGAAGAAGATCATGATGAGGAGGTTTTGGATAGAGCTTTTCAAAAGCATCATGATGATCATGATTCAGGGTTTGCTATGAATAAGGATGATCCAAGGCTGCGCCGTTTAGATCAGAGCAGAGGTGAAACCCGTGAACAAGCTAGAGAGCGAGTTAAACAGGCGGCTGAGATTATATCTACAGAAGAAGAATTGAGGAATCAAGAGACTAGTGATGAAGAGGAAGACGCCCTTGAGGAAAGAAGATCAAGAATCAGAGAAAAATATCTTAAAAGAGCTCAAGAGGAGGCTGATCTACTTCCCATAGAAGAAGAAGAGGAGGAGTCCGAGTACGAGACTGATTCAGGGTACGAGATGTTCGGTATCACCATGATCAGGCCTGTCTTTGTACCAAAGGCTGAGAGAGATACGGTAGCAGAGCGTGAGCTGCTCGAGGCTGAAGAAGAAGCTCTTGAGGAATTAGCAAAGAGGAAACTAGAGATGAGAAAAGCAGAGACAAAGCAAATAGTGGTTGAGGAAGTTAGGAAATACGAAGAGATACAGAAGAACGTGTTATTGGAAGAAGCAAATAATATTGGAGATGTGGAGACAGATGACGAGATGAATGAAGCTGAAGAATACGAAGCTTGGATGACGAGAGAGCTTGCTAGGATCAAGAGAGAAAAAGATGCAAGGGAAGCTATGTTGAGAGAGAAGGAAGAGATAGACAAGCTGAGGAACATGACAGAGGAGGAGAGGAGAGAATGGGAGATGAAGAATCCGAAACCTTCATCATCATCATCGTCAGCTAAACCGGAAAAAAAATGTAAGTTTATGCAAAGATACTACCACAAGGGTGCTTTCTTCCTGGAGGCATCTGTTGAAACCGATTGTATATATCAGCGGGACTACTCTGCACCAACCGGAGAAGATAGGTTGAACAAATCGGTTCTGCGCAAAGTCATGCAGGTCAAGCACTTTGGTTGCAGTGGAAGATCTAAATGGACTCACCTTGTCAATGAGGATACAACACATGGTGACAAGAAAACGAAAAAAGAGGATACAACAACAGATTGGAGTGACCCGTGGACTTCCAATGGTCTTCTACGCGAAAAATACAAGAGGAAAATTGCAGCCATGGATGCTCTTCCTATTGCAAGACCAAAAGGGAGCAAGATGATGAAAGCTTGGTGAGTCTAAACCGTACCACCATCTTATCGATCTTAAGGCAATACTGATGCAATGTGGTATGTTGTAAGTTATAAAACATTTTTCTCATTTATGTGCTAACAACTTTCGTTTTGTTACATAAGATTTCTATTCTTTGCCTAACTTTGTGAATAATTTGAAGGCTCGAGAAAGCTGCCCTCAATTCTCATTTTTACAGTCATAATATAGAGCGAAGCAAGATTAATCTAATTAATATCTAATTTGTGTTTAAAAACTACTGATACTTTGCATTTGAGGTAGCACAACAGTTCGAGATTTCAATTAAGATAACAAATTCGAAAGAGGGGTAATAAATGTCTTTTCTTAACCAGCAAAAAGGTTTCAAGTTCTGAACTAACATTTGCAAAATTCTTCAAGCTTGTAACAAAGATACCAAAATCATCAATCAGAAAAGGCATAGGATCATTTTAAAAAAAACATCAAGCAGTGATCTCTTTCTTGAGCTTTGCAAGCTCCTGCCTCACCACACCAGCCCTCTGCAAATTAACACATGAAAACCATTCAATAGACTGATTAAGACAAGTAAACGGCTATGAGTTTAGCATTAGCTGGTTTCGAGGATTGACAGATTTCTAAGATGTCACTAATAAATCGACCTAACATCTACCTATCTTTCGAGTATAAACATGGCAGGATAGGGATCAAGGAAAGTGTAATTGCAGTAAACCAGGAATCTGATACTGACCTTGATTTTGGCCAACATGATCTTGAACCTATCAAAGTCATTGAGGGCAGCTCTTCTCTTCTGCACTATCAGCTTCCTACCCCATGAACTCTTCTCCCACTTGTTCTTCACATCTGAAAAAGTATAAAGAGGTTAAATATGACCAGATAATGACACTACTTCCAATGTCAGGCATAGGTATGCTATGTACAACAAAACTCACCAGCTTTCTCCATTGCCTCAATCAGATTCTTCTTCTTAGGCACTCTGTTGATATCAATCACGATATCGGTAAGAGACAGCCTCTTCAAGTTCATCTGGATTCTCTCCATGTCAGGGGCGTCCACAAGAGCCTACAAGTAGAAGGGCATAACAATTAAAAGACAATCAGATACTAAAGACTAACAAGGAAGCTCAACACAGTGAAAACAAACGCTAGTGAACAAACAGATTTCTCAGAAATGCAGCTTAATAGTGAATAGGGTCCATCATACTACTGAAACAACGATGACAATCCCTTTTTAAATCTCAATTACTGAAACTTCTTTACTGTAACAACATGAAAAATAACTAATCGAACTAAATAGAATGATAATGCAATCAGATACCATCGACAATTCAGAACCAATGTAATCTTGATACCAGTGAAAACATATGACTTGAGGACAAGCAGATTTATGAGCAATGTATCTGAAAATTGCATCTTCTAAAGCAAGTGAATCAAATGATATAACCCAAACAACAAAGGCAGAACCTTTTTTTCCAGATCTACAAACTTCAACTGATACTTCTTTACTCTTAACCAAATCAACAATCGCTAATCTGAGGCAAGGGCCCTAAAGATAATTACCCTGTTTTGGTCGACGACATCAACGATGACGACGAGTTTCCCATAGTCCTTTCCGAAGTTAACGAGAGCCACTCGTCCTATCTCGACGTATCTCTTGAAAACCTATACAAGGACAAGCACAATCTATGAACACAACAAAAATAACAAAAAAAAAGGCAAATAGAAGGAGTCTCTGTGAATCGGAAGAACGAGGTTTCACCATTTTCTTCGGTTGAGCTGAAGGCTAGAAGGGAAGGAGAGAGACGAGAGGCGCAGAGGAGAGTTCTAGGGTTTTTCTTAAGAGAAGATAGCTAGATATGCATAACTAGCCAATTAGGGTTTTTGTTTTGGGCCTTAAATTTCGATATAAGCCCATCAAATGAGGGCCTATCTTTTGTATTGGAGCAGGAATGATTATATTATATTATGGAGTGTCAAATCGGGTTACAATTTATTATTATTAACTACTATACAAAAGAATCCGCATATACGCGGGTATTTATAATTCAACACGTAAAATAAACTAAAAATACTATTCTATATTAAAATTTGCGTTATACGATTTATTATATAATATATATTTTTTATTGATATTTATTTTTAAACTCGTAAAATTAATTTAAAACACTATTATAGATTTAAACCCACGTTATAAGATTTTTAAACGGGTTTGCTGCGTTTGATTTGAGGCCACTAGCCAATTTATGAAAACGTGTTTGGGTATTCTCTCGGAAAATCAAACCGATATAGTTGTCATGGTCTTCATCTTGATGTTACTTTCGGATTGGCATACTACAACCACATTAATTGTGGCAGTACAGATACGCTTGAGCATATTTACATATGATTGACACCTGTACTCTTATGACTCTTTGGGGCCACCTTGGGCTAATATTGCCGAGTATGTTTTAGCCACTTTGGAGAAACTTGTATCAAGCTCTCCAGTTCTAGAAGATTTAACCATCATTCAGATGTAATGATAATAAGTTCTTCTCATACGGACGTCTAACTTTGATTTAACACGATTGTGGACGTTGTGATAGTATCCAACATACCAACTTGGAACCAAATCGCTGAAATTTAAAGGAAGAAGAAAACAGTATACACGTGGTTACGTTTGTCGCTTCAAAACTTAAGCAAAAGTTCATTTCCGTTTACTATTTGAAATCTATGTTTAAAATGTTTTTATGTCAAATATGTTTCAAATTTCAGTGCAATATATTTTATGTTTTATTCAAAAACTAAACTCTATTTACAATAAAAAAAAGTTTATTAATTTTTTTTAAGGAGTTCTATTGATACGTATACATCCTAGGCTGCTGGTGAGCTGGCAAATGAAGACTTGTTGACTGCTGAGCTGGACCAATAAGAAAGGAAAAGCTGTGAGATAGTATATATACATTTGCTTTACGGTTTGTAGAGATTATCCAGATAATCCGATTGAGAGAGAGAGTCTGAGATCATCCAGGGATTGTAGAGAGTTCTCTGCAATATTGGGCAGATTCAAGAGAGTGTTCTTGAGATCTGAAGGTCATCGATTCGTTATCGGAGAGTCTCCGTTACTTCTCGGTGTTGTAATCCTTTGTTAGGTGAATAAACGTGTTGTTCTCTTAACAAATTCGAACATGCTCTAAAAGCTAAAGAAAATAGATAATTAAAAAAAAAAAATAGTTGGGCTCTGTTCATTTGCACAGTTTCCATAAACCAAATAACATTGATTAACCAAATCTAACTATAATAGTGTAAATGTATATTAAAAAAAAAGTGTGGGTTTTTTTTGGATGTCAAATAGTGTAGTTTTAGAAATATGAATTCGCAATGGTTAGTTGAAAACCCAAATCGTCAACAGTAAAATTTCTCTCAAAAATTCAGATACAAAATTTCTTCACTTCTCTAAAGTGAGATTCACTATAAAAAGGTTGTATAAGAATTAAGACTAAGTAAAACACTGATGCAAATAATATTTAACGTCTGAGCACAATGGAGACATTGTTGTTGTTAGAAAGTGTTGGAGGAATCTGAAGCAACTCTTCAAACCACTCTGGAGGAATCTTAAAGTCGCGGATATATTCCTCCAACTTTACGACCAACGTCTCTAGTGTCTTTCCGTTCCTCAGCAACATTTCCATGAACGAAGCCACAACTTTGGACGTAGCATCCTTACAACAATATAACATCCTACGAAACTCATTTGTGGTAGGAAACACCTCGTATTTTGATCTCCAACATTGATCCGGAGGCAAGACTTGTGAATCCAAATAGCTGTCTATATACATATCCTGTAGGGCATAAAAAGTGTTACTACCACATGTGATTTTTTTTCAAAATATCAGTCCCTATATATGTTGTTTATAGCCCACCAAAAAGTGGAAGATATGGTTCTAATTATTAATATACATGAACATAAAAGAGGTTTTCTAGTGAAAATACCTCTATAGTAGTGCTCCAGTCTGTTGCGATTGCTATAAGCTTCTTTAATTCAGGTGAATTTTGTAGTAACCTTGCTATACCAGGAATAAAAGATCTTGCAAACATGCTTTTTACAGTCAATGTTTGGACCTTGAGCGTCGGGAAAGGAACACTGCAGAGCTCAGCGAGAGACAGAATCTAACAAAACGATGAAAATGTCATGTACTATTATAATGAAACATAAAGAACCAAAGAAAATTTAAAAAAAAAAACATAACAAAAACTAATATGTTTAAGCCCTTAATTAGAGAATGAAAGAATGGTAAACATATATACCTGAAGAAAGGTTCCCCCAAAAGTAAGTCTCTCTACGTTTTGCAGTTTTTCTAGCATCTTAAGCACCATGGTCTGTAGAGCACCAGCCCTTTGAAGAACCAGGCTTGAAAGGAGTGTACCTGTTTATGCTTATGTCAAGGTCAGCTTCGGCCAAAGAGGAGACATCGATTAAAGTAGATGGTTCCTCACCAGAGCATGCCAGCCTCAAACTCAAATAATGGATCTGCGGCGCTACAATCTGTGTTGGCCCCCGAGCGCTAAGGAAACGATGAATCTCCAATCTCCTCAAACTCGGTGATTTACTCAGATCAAGACGCTCAACACGACAATCATCCAATCTAAAGGTTTCAAGAACTGGAGAACCAGAGAGAATATTAGCAATAGATTCATCATAGACACTACAATCCCACAATGTCAATTTCCTTAAGGATTTCCAAGACAGGGTGCATCTGGGAATCATATCAAAACGCACAAAGAGTTGCTTTAATGAGGAACTAAGATAGAAGGAATCTGGCAAACTATAAGATAGAAGGAAGTCCAGAAACAGCTTCTCCACGTTTCGGGACATAGCGAACTCGATCCACCTATCAATCTCGGGTTTATCAGGGACACGTCGGTACATGCCAAGATCGAAACTCATGATTTTCGGAGCCCTGTAGGAACTTAGGGTTTGTTCTATTTCTTCAGCCGTCGCTTCTCGTCTACAGTCATAAAAGTCGAGACAAGGTGTCTCGCACCAGACATGCCTCCATCGTCTGGACAAGAGGGATGTTCTGATCGCACAATCTGTGGGAAGAAAGGAGAGGATATGGTGGAGGATCTTATCTGGCATAGAGCTGATGATATCGGTTCCACCATTGATATCAGTTCTACGATGTTTTCGTGGGTGGCGCCGTCTCTGTCGCCTATCCGTCATAACTATTGTAGAGATTTGATCCTTATGAGATTGAATCAATACGTTACGGATTAAGCTCTGGAACACGACAAATTGGTAACCTAGTTCACAACCGCAGTTGCTACGTCTGGGGAGAAACGGAACTCTCAAGATTCACTATCAATATCGGAAAACACAAAAAAAAAAAAAAAAAAAAAAAAAATGTTTTTAGGTTTTTGTTTTTAACGTAACGCACAGTTTGGATTTTTTATTTCTCTGGTTACGTAAACTTTGCCCAAAAATACGCTCTTGGTATTGTCTTATATTATCTTTTATTTACTAGAAATCAAACGAGCGGAGTTATTTATTCAACTTTTTTTACTTTATAATTTTATATATTTTTATTATTATTATGTTTATTTTTGTTGTTGTTTTTTTCTTAATTTTAAATATTATTTTAGTTTCTTTATTATTCTTAAATATGTAGATCTATTGTGAAATATTTTACTTTATGTAATTTGAGATGTGTTAATTGTTATAAAAAACTATTTTTATACTTATATGTTGCCGTAAGTATCTATGTATCCAACTGAATATTTTTATTCAATTGCTTCTTTTTTATGTCTCTTATTTTCTGCGAGATGAACAAAATGAATTCACCATCGATCTCATCCATTCTCTTTATTTTTTATTCAAAATATTGTTCTGTTTTTTTTTTTAGAAAATTTTCAGTTTTGTGATTTGTATAATAAGTATTTGTTTTTCTACTTTTAAACCAATGTTATGTAGAGACCCAATTTATAGTCTCTCTTCAGTGTAATTTAAAGTCATTCGAGTGTAGATTCTTTTTCGTTGGAGTATCTGCATTTTGTTTTTTATATATAACATTGTTGATAGGTTTTAATGTCTTTCTATTCCTTCTCATGGATTTTAGAATTTTTTTTGTTTTTTATATCTTTTTCTCTGTTCTTTTTTGAGTCTTGTTCGTAGATTTTCCAACTCTGTTTCTGCATTTTATTTGATTTTTATTACAATTAACATTCTTAATTATTATTTCTTTAGAGAATTTATAATTTTTTGTTTGTAACGAATTAGTTTTTTAATTTCTAAATTTATGTTATGTGAAGGCCCAAAATATTTATATAAATAAAATATATAAAAACTCATTATTAATTTGTTAGAGAATTTCTAGTTTTTTTGTTTGTAAAGAATTTGTTTTTAAATTTATGTTATGTGAAGGCGCAAAAAAATTATATAAATAAAATATATAAAAGCACATTAAAAAATTAAGTTGATGATGTGGATAGTTTAGATGGAGAGAGGTTTGGCTAATTTTTAATGTTTTTTCTGTTTTTTTATTAATTTTAAATATTATTTTAGTTTCTTTCACATTGTTAAATATGTAGATCTATTGTGAAATATTTTACTTTATATAATTTGAGATGTGTTAATTTTTATAAAAAAAACTTTTTTAAACTTATATACTACATTAAGTATCTATATATCCAATTGAATTGGCTTCTTTTTTTTCTGTCTCTTATTTTTTTGTGAGATGAACAAAGTGAATTCACCATCAATCCCATCCATTCTCTTTATTTCTTATTCAAAATATTGTTCTGGTTTTTTTTTTGTAGAAAATTTTCAGTTTTTTTTGTTTGTAGAATAAGTATTTGTTTTTTTTTACTTTTAAACCAATGTTCTCTCTTGAGTGTAATTTAAAATCATTCGAGTGTAGATTCTTTTTGGTTGGAGTATCTGCATTTTGTTTTTTTATATATAACATTGTTGATAGGTTTTGATGTCTTTCTATTCCTTTTCATGGATTTTAGAAATTTTTTTTGTTTTTTATATTTTTTTCTGTTCTTTTTTAGTCTTGTTCGTAGGTTTTCCAACTCTTTTTCTACATCTTATTTGATTTTTATTACAATTAACATTTTTAATTATTAGTTTTTTAGAGAATTTATAGTTTTTTGTTTGTAAATAATTTGTTTTTTAATTTCTAAATTTATATTATGTGAAGGCCCAAAAAAATTATGTAAATAAAATATATAAAAGCTCATTATTAATTTTTTTAGAGAATTTTTTAGTTTTTTGTTTGTAAAGAATTTGCTTTTAAATTTATGTTATGTGAATGTCCAAAAAATTTATATAACTAAAATATATTAAAAAACCATTAAACAAATTATGTTGATGATGTAGATAGCTTAGATGGAGAGATGTTTGTCTAATTATATATATGATTTTATATTTGTCATGGATTTTAACTTATATTAAAAAAAAAATTTGATTTAGTTCTAGAGGGGGTGTCTTTGCACAATTAATACTTAAGGAAACAGGAAAAGAAGGGGATAATTTTCTTAAAAGGGACACTTTTTATTCATTAACAAAATTTGGTGTGCATAGAAACAGTGACCTGGTAGAAAAACAAGAATTCTAGAATCTGATGAACATTATAGATACTCTTCTGTACAAAATTCAGATACAAATATTTTCACTTGTCCAAAGTGAGATTCACTATAAAAAAGTAGACGAAGTAAAATAACGCCTGAGCACAATGGAGACATTTTTGTTGTTAGAAAGTGTTGGAGGAATCTGAAGCAACTCTTCAAACCACTCTGGACCATCAAAGTCGTCGATATCTTCAAACATTACAACCAACGTCTCTAGTGTCTGTCCGTTCCTCAGCACCATTTCCATGAACGAAGCCACAACTTTGGACATATCCTTACAATAAGATAACATCTTACTAAATTCATCTGAGGTAGGAAACACCTCGTATTTTGATCTCCAACATTGATCCGGATGCAAGCCTTATGAATCCAAATAGCTGTCTATATACTTATCCTGTAGGGCATACAAAGTGTTAATTACTCCAAAACAAGCATACTACCACAAGTGGTTTTTTTTTAATACAAAATATCAATCTCTATATGTTGTGAAAGACATGGTTCTACTTATATAGCATCTTAAGCACCATGGTCTGTAGAGCACCAGCCTTTTGAAGAAAACCAGGCTCGAAAGGATAAGGAAATTCGTAGCTCTCCATGCGAATGTCAAGGTAAGCTTCGGCCAAAGAGGAGACATCGACTAATGTAGATAGTTTCTCATCAGAGCATGCCAAACTCAAATAATGGATCTGCGGCACTACAACCTCGGTTGGCCCTCGACACCGAAAGCAACGATGAATCTCCAATCTCCTCAAACTCGGTGATTTACTCACATCAATACGCTCAACAAGACATCCATCCAATTTCAAGGTTTCAAGAACTGGAGAGCCAGAGAGAATATTAGCAATAGATTCATCGTAGAGACTACAATCCCACAATGTCAATTTCCTTAGGGATTTCCAAGACACGGTGCATCTGCGAGTCATATCAAAATCAAGGCTGAGTTGCTCTAAAGAGGAACTAAGATAGAAGGAATCTGGGAAACTATAAGTCTCGCGATCAACAAAACAATCGAAGACCAGAGACAGCTTCTCCACGTTACGTGACATAGCAAACTCCATCCACCGATCTATCTGGGGGCCAGGGACCCAGTGGGGCAGACTAAGACGGAAACTCATGATTTTCGGAGCACTGTAGGATTTTAGGGTTTGGTCTATCCCTCGAGCATTCAGTTTTTGGCTACAGCCATAAAAGTCGAGACAAGGTGTCTCGCACCAGACATGACTCCATCGTCTGGACAAGAAGGAAGTTATGATCGCCAGATCGGTGGGAAGAAAGGAGAGGATACGGTGGAGGATCTCATCTGGCATAGAGCTGATGATAT
The DNA here is from genome assembly GCA_020283515.1 of Alliaria petiolata. Classification (NCBI taxonomy): domain Eukaryota; kingdom Viridiplantae; phylum Streptophyta; class Magnoliopsida; order Brassicales; family Brassicaceae; genus Alliaria; species Alliaria petiolata. Next base: position 454,178,398 of record JAHZTW010000001.1, on the reverse strand, counting down.
CAGTTCCACCGTTGATTGAAGGATCCATTATTGCTCGTTTGGATTTGCGGCGCCTTGGCTTTCTACGACGTTTTCGTCGGTATAGTCGGTGACGCCTTCTCTAAGCAATAACTATGAGTTGCAAATTATGTTTTTAGGGCTTTCTTTTTTTATTTCCCTGGTTAAAAACTTAAAATACGCTCTCGGTATTGTCTTAATATTTTTTTTTTTTTATATTGTCATGGATTTTAACCTATATTAAAAAAAATAATAACTTTATTATTTACTTTTCCCAAATAATCCGGCGGAGGAAGATAAATCGTTAGATAGGGTTAAGCCAACATTCCCTGAGATTATATTTCTGTCAAAAGCTTCAGAAATAAATCTTCCTGAATCGAACTGTGTTTGACTGTATAAATCTTGGGTCTTTTGCTAATGTCTAAAGAAACAAGAAGAGAAGGGGATAATTTTCTTAAAAGGGACACTTTTTATTCATTAACAAAATTTTGGTGTGCATAGAAACAATGACTTGGTTCAAGCATATATATAATGGAAAAAACAAGAATTCTAGAATCTAATGAACATTTTAGATACGCTTTATACAATAATAGAAAAAAAATTGGATTGGTTTTTGGCCTTGGAGCTACAGATGTGTGCATAGGTTGTAGGAATGTGGAACCTCTTTGTTGTTGTCTTGTCTGTTTTATCGGCTGAAATAGGTTCTTGGAGAAAAGAGACGACGGGGGGAGAACATTCCAGAATACCTAGGCGAAGCAAGACTGTCGATGGAACGGTACTCAGGCATGATGAAACCTTCCCTCTCCTCCCTATTCCAGTTTCTTGATCCGCCATTGAACGTCCCGTACTTCACCAGTTTGCCGAATCCCCACGACTTCTTCTTGCTGGGACTCCTTGGTGAGCCACCATTCATCTTCTGGGTCAGATACTCCCTCACCACCTGCAGACTCTGCTCCATCACCTCGATGGGCGGGGACACGAGCGGGTTTCCTTCAACACTCAGCTTCCTCAGCCGTCTCATGCAGCCAATGGACTCAGGCAAGACAGTGATCTTGTTGTAGCTAACATCGAGCTCGACGAGGTTCATTAGGAGGCCAATAGAAGCCGGGAGGGCGGAGAGATACTGGAAGTTCTGGCTGACATTGAGGATCTCGAGGTTGATGAGGTTCTCGAGATCTTCCGGTAGAATCATGAGGCAGTTAAGTCGAGCGTCGAGGACACGGAGAGAGGTTAGGTGAGTAATGGAGAGTGGGAGGCTAATGAGCTTGTTGGAGTTGACAGAGAGCTTCCTTAGATTGGTGAGTTCAAATCCAATCGAGTCTGGTAATCTGATAAGTTTGTTGAAGTTTGCGTTAAGCTCTTCCAGAGACCTGAAGAAACCACAAAAAAGGGAAGCCATGTAAAGCGTTTGAATACATCATGTCTTTGGTTTGGTTGGGGTGTTGTGAGACTTTTGTGAAAGTTATGGGGTGAAACCTGCAATGTTGGATAGATTTAGGGAGGGAAACAAGAAAGTTGCCGGAGACGTTGAGGGACTTGAGCTTGGAGAGACAACCGATGGAGTTTGGAAGAGCTTTGATCTGATTCGAGTGAACATCTAAAGCTATCAAGTTGAGTAGTCTCGCTGTTAGTGATTCTGGTATGGTCTGTGTCACATCCAAAAAATATTAAGAAAAATGTGAAAACTATAATCAAACACAACACATTTCACATACATTATATCAGGTAAAAAAGAAACTCATAATTTTGGATTATCTCTGTTGGAGAAAGAAAAAGTTGTGATTTGTTAAATTGTAATATTAAAATAAAATTATCAGATGATTATTGAAGGAAATAGTAGTGGATGGGAAAAAAATTAATTAATTAATTGCAAGATGCTTATGATCTGTATTGAATCATCCAAGGGAAATGAAGTAATTTCCCCAATTCTCTACATATTATCCAAATTAGCATTAGTATGTGCAGGTACATGCTTATAATATGCATTGAATCGTGCAAGAGAAAATGTCTCATACAATATGTGTGTGTAGATATGAACCTGGAGATGGTTGTTGGAGAGATCAAGCTTGCAAATTTGAGCTAGATTGAGTGAAGGATTAGGGAGAGACTCTAATGCCATCCCACTCAAATTCACTACCTCTAGCCTCTCTTCGTCATTGTTAATGCTATTGAATGATGGCGATTTAGGTGATGATGATGGTGATGATGGCGACGATAATGGTGATTTCCTCCTTTGGTGATTAGTATGTTGATCCATCATCATCATCGTCATCATTTGCTCCGTGATCTGTCCTTGTGGTTGCTGATGATATGCCTCCTCGCATATCATCTTTATGTATCTGTGTCTATGTGTTTATGTATATGGATGATGAAGAAGAAGAAAAAGAAGAAGGGAATGATCAAATGAAAGAAAAATGAGAGTTTAATGTTTATATGGTAACAAAATGTGTGTGTGTGTGTACGGAGAAACTATACTGAATGTACGGCGGAGAAGTTTTGGTGGAATTAAAAAGGAAGTAGATCAATTTAAATGAAAACGAATATTAGAGCCATACATAAATTAGATTATTTAGGTAATTAAAGAACGAATATTTAGTGGTCAAGGTTTTCTCACCACCACCATGATTAAAAAAAAGTCATATATTCCGAAAATCACTCCTTATCTTTCTATCAGTAAACTTTTAAATTCTTTATTATTTTGTCGGCATCTTTTGACTAAATCAAAAGGAAATTTTTAGTGAAGAAAACACATTGAAACTGTGTAAAAAATCGAATATTCCCATCAAAATGTACTTTGACACATCAATTTCGGAACTTCCGAACTTAAACAAGTTGCTAATTGGATGAAAAAAATAAAAGTGTGGTGAGCTATCCCATTCCTATCCATCGGCCAGTTACACACACTCGGTCTCTCGGGTTGAATTGAATTTGAGTTGTGGAAATTTGCTGGGCCAAGGCTTTTGATTCACGTACTCTAACTCAAAAATATAATCAATTTGATGATATCGAAGATTTGTTTTCATCATTTAAAAAAAAAAACAATTATTTCGGAATAGAGTTTTTTTTTGGGATAACTCAGAGAATCTCGTATTTATGAAAGGGTTCAGATTAATCTCTGAAAAGGCTCATGGATAAAACTTTTCTCCGGATATTCAAATGGATCGAAAACAAATGTATATATCCGTGTGGACAAATGAAAATGATTTAACAATACATATGCGATCATTTTAGCATGTGATTTCGCCATAGATTTTTACGTTAGTATTTACAAAATATACATATGCCAGTAATAATAATAGAAATTTTGTGTTTTTTCATTGTCATAAGACAAGTTTTCTTCCTTCCTTACTCACAGAGTAAATGACATGAACCATGTCATTTTTACATTTATAGCGCAACTAATTTATCGTTAACCAAAATACATGACTTTGCGTTTTGCCTGAACAATGTTCTTGAAAAAAAGCTTAAAGCAACATCCGAGTGTATACTATAACTTTTTTAAAAATATACATTAAAAATGACAATTCTTTCGGTCGGAGGCTTTATTAATATTTGTCTCATCCATCCACGAATCCGTCGAAACGGATATACACCTTCACATCAAACATCGCCACGTAATCATCTCTAACGTGCCACGTAATCAATAAGTGTTAACAAGAAAATCGAGAGAGAGACAGAGAAAAAAGACAGAGAGAGAGATGGAGGCAATGAAAGAGAGAACGGAGAAGGATCAGCACAAGAAGAGAGACGAATCTGCTGCCGTCGTCGACAATGAGGCGGGAAAGGCCGAAGGCACGGAGAGAGCGATCGTTCGCCAATCTATAGTGGAAAGCAGAGGCAGCGGCGAGGGAGACGGCGGCGATAGCGCTCGCAAGCCGGAGGACATTCTTGCTTTCTCAAGAACCGTACGGAAGATCGATTCCTCGCTTGAGTAGTAGTTTTATGTATTTTGTTTTTAACTTTTTTTTTCTTCCAAAATGTTCTCTTTTTCTTTATATATCAATCGACTGGCGAAACAAATAAACCGTAAGATATCTTCAATCTACATTTGATTTGATCAGAAACAAAATCATCATCAACATTGTCAGAAAATTCCGGGAAGAAGAAGGGAAATTAAAAAGGCTTTTTGTTCAAAGCCCATTGGGCTTTATTTCACTGACGTTTAAGCCCAGTTACTCTGCTCATCTTTTCAAGAAAACTCTAGAATACTTCTCCTGATAAAGATTTATTATAGCTTAGCTTCTCTGTTTCTTACTTACTTCGGTAGAGAAGAAGATGTCGATAATTCCAATCAACGATCGCCGGAGATTTTATTCCGGCGATAGAATCTGGGAGCCATTTGAACTCATGAGCTCCTTCTTTGACTTTCCATCACCTTCTCTCCTTCTTTCTCACCATTTTCCTTCACTTCCCCGAGAAATTTTCCCGTCCTCTTTTTCATCCACCGTCGAGACGCAGCTCAATTGGACGGAGACTCCGGCGGCTCACGTTTTCAAGGCGTATCTCCCGGGAACGACTCAGGACGAGGCGATCGTGTTCGTGGACGACGAAGGTTTTCTCCAGATCTGCACCGGAGACAACAAGTTCATGAGCAGATTCAAGCTTCCCGAAAACGCCGTGACGGATCAGGTCACGGCGTGGATGGAGGATGGGTTTCTCGTCGTGTTCGTCGCGAAAGATTGTTCTTCTTCCCCGCCACCGCCGGAGATCGAGGAGAATCGCAACGTGAGAGTCGTGGAAATCACCGGGGATGATGATTAATTAAGTCGTTAAACTTCAAATAATCTGTGTACTGTCTAAATGAACAGAGTAATCACGTAATTAGGTTGTGATCGTGTTGCTGTCTCTCGTTTGTTAACTAAACAAAATATAAAAAAAAACTGTTTCGTATGTAATAGTGGAAGTTGCATAAAAGCCCTTAAACTAATCAAAGTTTGCAAAATAACTCATCATGTAAGAGACGGACCTGTGGAAAGCGATCAAATTAATGTAAAATCTACATTTGAGCTTCTGACTGTAACACTCGTTTAATGAAAACAATACACATAATACAGTTTGCGTGATGAGCTGAAAATTTATGGGATTCAATTTTTTTTATTTTGCAAATATCTAACAAACTATGTGATAATCCGCCTGCGGGTGAAAATTTTATAATTTTTCTGTTAAGTAAATTAAAATTTAAAATATAATAATTTTTAATTATTTAAATAAATATTTTTTATTAAATTTTTAATGGAATATATTTTCGAAATCACCAAATTTATGACAAGGCATATTTTTTAAAGTAACTTGATTGATTATGAAAAAATTAGAATTAATAATTTTCCTTTTTATAATGAAAACACAATAAATAAAAATTAGAAATTTGCGATTTTGGTAAGTTTTATTGTAATTAATGAATTCGTACTTAATAAAATAAATTTAAATAGATTTATTTTGGGATTTCATGAAAGTGACAGCAAAAAAAAATATTTTCGTCGATTTGTTTTCCTAAACTTATTTTGGGACTTAACGAAAGTGGACATACTTAAGTCACTTAATGTAAATAATTTCATTGGCCATTATTCCAAAATTTTGGAATAAATAGAAGTAGGTTTATTATTATTTTATTTTTATTACTAATGATGCATAATAATTTTTATATCAATACAAAATTTCTGGTTATATAAAAAAATACTTAATGGATAAATTTATTCTATTTTTATTACTAATGATGCATACTAATTCTTATATATATTTTTTGGTTATAACAAAATACAGAAGGTGGATAACGGCATATAATGTAAATAGTTTATAATTTTAATACATAAAGTAATTTATAGATATCTAAAAGAAACTGATTGAGAAACATATGAAATGTCTTTGTAAAAGTGGTTGTGTACTTATTATGTTGTCTTCGATGTCTTAAGTTCGATTCCCCAAAAGCAGAATGAATGTGGTGGTGACACATCAACAAAATGGTACCATTGTAAATAAAATGATTTTTGAGAATGTTTCTCAAATAATATATAGGGAATTTTTCAAATTTCAACAAATCTCGAATCAAATGTTGTTTTTCAGTAAAAGATAAATGATATCATGTTTGTCGTTTTTGCTAGCCCAAAACGATGACATTTGCGATTGTTTTGGTTTTAACAATTTTTCTTAAGTGAGGGTTATTTTGCAACTTTGGTATATTTAGAGGGGTTTTGTTATAATGTTCCTTATGTATCAAGAGTCGTCTTTTGAAGGAGCCCCTTGTGACGTGGCGGTCTTCCCCGCTCGGATGGTCGAACGTAAAAAATAAATGTTTTCCCTAAATTAAAATTAAATGCCAAAGACGGATCTTCAATTATTCGAGACTGCTGAACCCGACCCGGATCCGAATCTGGGTATTTGACCCAAACGACAGCTCAACGCCCACTTCGGTGCTTGCTTCTATTCGTATTTTCCGTCAACAATTCTGTTGTTTTCCGGAACATCTAAAGCGTTCGAGAAACTCAAACACGACACACACATATATTTCTTCGCTCCGATAGACGGTTTTGATTTGTATGGTTTTGTCGTCGGTGAAGCAATCCGAACCGGAACTGGAATCGGATTTCATCAGGAGGACTTGTGGAGTTCCCTACAATCGAGGAGCAATTATGGAATTGGGGTTTTCTCGGGAGTGAAGGATGATCCAGAGAAGACTGGATTCAGAGGATTGATCCGACAATCATGTGGTTTTCCTTCTTAAGACCCAGAGATCGATTCTCCTTGGGCGAACTCAGGTTTTAATTTTTTTTGTTTGATCGGGTCGATCCCGCAACAAGTTCCATTTCCGATTTATCTTCTCTCTGTTTCGTTACATTCCAATTGTGACTAAGATTAGCGATTTCGTGAATTCTGGCCTAAAAATGTGTCTTTTTAAGGATGGTTGAGAGGTTTTTCGTCGTAATCTCTTTGGAATTAGAATGGGCAGTTTCCAGTTATACGATAGGGTTTCTGTTTCTGGAAAGTTGAATATTTGATCGCTTGAATGGTGCCATCGAAGAAAACTCTTTTAAGTCCATCTTCCTTAGTTTCAGTCAGGCGTCAGTTTTCTAGAAATTGCAGCCAATCGGGTGGGTCAATGTGACAATCTTGACCATAGGGGAATGACTTGTTCTCGAGATTTGATTGAGATGTTAGTGTACGACAATGACTTATACCAGATGATGAAACATAAGTGTTGAAACTTTGGTTTTTTTTGTAGGCATTTGACTGACCAGCTGCGAAAAGCTCAGATAGTGAACGAGACCAATAAGGTCAGTGGCATAAGTCCTTTCATTTTAGCAACTTCGTCTTGGCATTATTGTTTTGTTCTCTTAAGGATTTGATCTTTGTTTACCGGTATTCGTTTTGAAGGATCTTGTTGTTGAGGCACTTAGATCAATCGCGGAGATATTGACTTATGGCGATCAGCATGACCCTTTATTCTTTGAGTGAGTCTTTATTTCAATTATCAGTCATTGCCCTTCATTTCTTTTTGGCATATGTTAATATTTTGTGGTCGTTGCAGATTTTTTATGGAGAAGCAAGTAATGGGAGAGTTTGTACGTATTTTGAGGGTTAGCAAGACAGTAACAGTTTCCGTTCAGTTGTTGCAAACCATGAGTATTATGATCCAAAACCTAAAAAGTGAACAAGCCATCTGTGAGTCCATCAGATGCAGTATATTTGTCTTTTGATTATTCCTCATGATTATAGTCTATTGATGATCTTCTTTTGAAACTCCTTGCAGACTACTTGTTCAGTAACGAATATGTAAATTATTTGATAACATACACATTTGACTTCCAACATGAAGAGCTTCTATCTTACTACATATCCTTTCTAAGGTACATTCTTCTGTTGTTACCCTCGGCTTCAGGAAGTACTTATCGACTGTATCTTGTAACTGTCTTGTTTTCTTTATGTAGAGCTGTTAGTGGGAAACTAAACAAGCATACAATATCGTTGCTTTTGAAGACCGAGAACGTGAGTATTCTTTAAGTTGCATGTTCCTTATACTTCTATAAGTCCTCTATGGATTTTTTTTTTTTTCTGCCATATTTTAATTCTGCGTTTCTGCGTCTAGGATGTAGTAGTTTCTTTTCCCCTTTACGTCGAGGGCATACAATTTGCATTTCATGAAGAAAACATGATACGCACTGCAGTTCGTGCCCTGACTCTTAATGTCTATCATGGTAAGTCATTTAGTTCTTTCGATTTGTCACTTTTTTTATTAAAAAAAAAAAATTTAGGAGCTTTTAGCAACGTTTCTGATGCCTTTAGTTTTTTTTCCTTTTGCAGTTGGCGATGAATCTGTGAATGATTATGTAGTTAGTCCACCGCACACTGAGTACTTTTCAAAATTAGTTACATTTTTCCAAAAGCAATGCATGGATCTAAGTGCAATGGTGTTGAACACTCTAAAGTAAGATTCAGTGCATTTTCATTTCCCAGGGCAATAGCTTGTAAAATTGGTCATTACTCATCATAGCCCCTTTTCATTGGTTTAGTTTTTTTTTTTGCCTGTGATCTGGGTAAGTTATATTCTTCTGAAAGATTTTCATTCACTTTTGCCAAAGGAGCCCGTCCCCAGACTCAGGTGGAAAATTGTTTGCTGCCGTTGATGGGATCGAGGACACCTTGTACTACTTTAGTGATGTTATCTCTGCTGGCATACCTGATATCGGGAGGCTGATAACAGATCACATTCTACAGCATCTAACTCTCCCACTTCTTCTCCCATCTTTATGCTCTGAGGCTGTTAATGTATAAAATATTTACTTTTCTTTTTATTTTGTCCATAGTTTTTACTATTTGCAAGAGTACTATTTCTAATTTCTGTATACTGTTTGTTTTGTGGTTATTTCAGGATAAATCAGTTGATCCTGTGACTTCTCTCTATCTGCTCTGTTGCATCGTGCGGATAGTTAAAATCAAAGATTTGGCGAATATGACTGCTGCTACTCTTTTCTGCCCTGTATAAGCTTTCATTTCAAGTTCCCTAGTGAAACCTAATAGTAGCTTGGCTCCTGAACGTCTTACATATGGAAATGGGCATCCAGACAATGGTGTTGCTGAGGAAACAGGTCAACAGTGTCCAAGCACTGCAGTCTCGAGTGAAGATGGAAATTCCCACGTTTGCAGTGAAAATACTACGAAAAGCATCTTCAACAATTCACATATTACGTTTAGGTAACATGTTAGCTTATAAATTCTGAGTGAAGTTGAGATTATTGCTTTTTACACTCCTTATGCTGTCTTAAATCTTAATATTTTCCTCTATCTAATATCTACTTAGCTGATGTTCCTTTTGTAACTAGGGATACTTTACTTCAATATATTTCTGAGGGAGATGATGTGCAAGCTCAGGGTTCCTTGTTTGTGCTAGCCACTTTGTTGCAGACAAAAGGTACTGGCAGTGGATTTGTGCACGTCCTTATATTTTTTTTCTGGTTTTGAAGTCTTACATTCTCTTTGTGGTAGAACTTGAAGAGTCAATGCTAGATGCTTTTGGCATTCTTCCTCAGCGTAAGCAGCACAAAAAACTTTTGCTGGTGAGTATCTATCATAATTCTTTATCTTCTGCTCTTTTCCAGCATATTCCTAGGCAGATTGCCAGGGAAAATCGCATCTGCATGGTTACTGGACCATCTACTATAGCCGGGCCCAAATATTATGCTTTACTTCCTGGACAGCCCTTTTTTCTTATTCTAAACTTAATTTGGTAGTTATCTCTGACAGCAATCTTTGGTTGGGGAAGACTCTGGTGAAGAACAATTGTTTTCACCACAAAATGGTTCTATGAGAGATGGCTTAAGTAGCGAACTTGATTGGTATCTACGGAGGTTGGAGGTACTTCACTGCATACCTTAAACAAATTTCTAACACGTTCTACTTCTCCATTTTTTTGGTGGTTTGTTATATTGTGATTGGCTTACTCATTCAAGTACCCTAAACAGGAGCAGTTTGGAGTATGCTGTTCATTGCCTGGGGCTGCAATGTGCCCCCGTGTACATAGACATCAGGTAAATTTACTTCTTCTGAAATTTCCATTTGTTAAAGTTAGGTTTCTTTCTTCACGGTGCAAGTTCTTGTCTTGAATTTATTAAAAAATGTGGTATAGGTGGTGGATTCGTTGGTCATTCTTCTCTGCCGTGAAAACATATCTGCAGAAACATTATGGGATGGAGGTTGGCTTTTACGCCAATTGCTTCCTTATAGCGAGGCAGAATTTAATCGTAAACATCTCAAGATGCTGAATGTATGTTTGCTTTTAAGATGTTTGTTCTGTTTGACATTGTTACTCTCTCCCTCTCCTCATTATTTACCAGTTTCCTGCTGATGTCAGGATTCATATGAGAAATGCACAAGTGCACTAATCCGGGAGATTAAAGGTACCTGGCCTGATCTACTCATCACAGTGCTGCTTGATGAGTGGAAAAAGTGCAAACGAGGCAAGTAGAGAAGCAAAATGTTTGGTATGCTGGATTTTGATTGTAAGTTTTTATTCTGTGAATCTAATACCAAATCTCTTGTGACAGTGATCGAAGCTCCATCCCCTCAGAAAGAGCCTAAATCGGTTCTTCTCCAGCTGGAGAAATCATCTTCTATTGGTAGGAATCTTGTTTTACATTTTACTCATATAATAAATGTGAATGATATGGACAATCCCTAGTTAAAATTCCGTTTATGCAAACCATTAACAACTGAATTTTTTCAGGTAATACTGTTAGCGAATCATCATTCACAGCAGGTGAAAAATTGTGCGAGGTGGTAAAGGTAAGTCGATTTGTGTTCCCTTTATATTCTTATGGAATTTTTTTTTTATCAGCGCTTGCCATTGATATATATATGCTACGGAAATCTGTTAATCGAGCTTTTTACTCCTTAGGTGTTTGTGCTTCTTCACCAACTCCAGATCTTCTCGCTTGGTAGGCCCTTGCCAGAGCAGCCTCCTATCCATCCTCCTGCCGACAGATCTGAAACGTCTCGCGCCACAACTGCTGGTTTGGATGTTTCAGTCCCCAAAACTGGCACCGAAGTGAAGCTAGGTTAGCACATGATGCTCTTATGCTTTTCTTAGTTCAACATCTACCACACCGACTCCATGTCCATAGTCGAATTGTTTCAGTTTGCTTGATTTTTGTCTGTCCGTAGTTAAACTGATCTTTGAAATTTCCGGTGCAGTTGATGCTGTACCCTGTAGGATTGCCTTTGAAAGAGGCAAGGAACGGAATTTCTCGTTTCTAGCATTATCATCTGGTGTGTCTGGGTGGATTGTCCTTGCTGAAGAATCACTTTCGAAGCCAGACCATGGAACCGTCCGTGTTACCGCACCTTTAGCCGGCTGCAAAGTACGTACTCACCTTCATTGTCTTCTTCTTTTAACGAAATTGCTTGTAAAGATCACTTACAAGGACAGATATAATAATCATGATATTGGCATAGAGAAATGAGCTAATCTTTTGTTTGGTTTTCAGCCCCGGATAGATGAAAAGCACCCAAGATGGCTACACTTGAGAATCCGACCATCGACGTTACCTTTCTTGGATCCAACAAAGCGAGGAGTCTATGAGAAGCTCAAGTCCAAAGGTCTAGTTGACGGGAGATGGACTTTAGCATTCAGAGACGACGAGTCTTGTTACTCTGCTTACTCAATGGTTGTACATGAGATCGGTCTACAATGCAGCGAGGTTGAAAGGAGGTTAAAGCCATTGTTTGACCTTGAAAGAAACCAGCAAGATCAATCAAACGTTACTGCTCTATAGCTTCCTCTCTTTTGGGGTTGAATTTGGTCTTTATTTCTGCATTTTTTTGTTTGTTTTGTTTTAATTCATTAAATTTTTGTAATGTTTTAAGGTAATAATATCATTGTATATTTGAAAGTGACAATCCATTTTTAGTGAACTTCAATTTTTATCACAAAAAAAATGACTTTTAAATCTCCAACCCTCTCGCACCTTTGTAAACCAAACAAAGGATGTTTGAAGCTTATAACAAGGGCAAAGGCACGCACATGAAGAAAACACTCCATTCGTGGACAGGTTATCATCAATAGTCTTCCTCTTGGTTGTGAAAACTCTAAACAATATACCTTACTGTTCTTATGCATCATGAAGCAGTCAATAGTCTTCCTGTTGGTTGTTACATAAAGACACACGAACTCTTGCAAGCTTAAAAAGTCTTGTGATTTAACCGGCTAATTTAGCATGAACCGGAAATCGAAAAACAAAAATGAGCACACACCGAAGGCTTTCGAACCCAGCACCTTTCACCAAGGAGCTCTTCTCTATGAACCGTTTTGACTAGAAGAAATTATTGAATCAAATAGTATTGGGTTCTATTTATAGTTGTTATGTTCATGTAGGGTTTGTTTTAGAAAGATTTAGGGATTTACATATTAAGACACTTTAGAATAACTCATATCAAATTAAGGCACTTATGGGTAGAGAGACACTTTTCCTTTATTTGAGCCACTTGAATTGCTTAAATCACCCCTAGTGATGTGTTGCTATAATGGACGAGTGGCCGTGGATATGCAAACTTGTAGAATGATGAAGGGATTAAGATTGGACGAGGTTACGTGGATGTGTTTATACGTATGCTATTGACGAGAGATTATGAGCAAATAAGTATGGATGAATTGATGGGGGAAGTATAGAAAAGGATAAGCGTACGTGGACGGTTTGATAAGCGATGAAACTAGATGGTGTTGAGTTGCTTTTGGATGGTCTTAAATGGATGAGCGTATGTGGATGATGTTTTATTTTGTATGATGGATTATGTTGGAATAAAGATGTTATGGATAAAGTTTTGTGGACGACTTAAGAAATTGTTAAACCGGTTAGAGTTCTGAGTAATAGAGACCTATGGACAGTTATGAAACTTGTTCCTTTACTTAAATTGTGATGATGATCACATGGTTTGAATTCATAAAATCAAACTCTTGCAGATAATAAAGGTGCAACAAAATCTACAATCTATCGAAGACATGATGGCATGGTCCATGATGTCATGGTCCATCAAGCCCCAAGCGTCCACACTCTGTTGATCCATTATTCGGTATACTAAATTATGACGAGTAATTTCATTAATTTTGATGTTAGCTATCCATCAAAGACATGATGTCATGGTCTATTCATGAATACTCGTGCATGATAATGCATCCATTGTCCATAATTTATGATGCATCCATCCAACAAATGCATCCATCGCTTTCCATCCAACACATCTCATCCATAGCAACCTCTTCACTTATAATACGAATATGACCTCTGACTAATCCATAAAAACATGTACACTAAGCCATCCAAAATAAACGCAGCCGCACAGTAAAAGTATATGTTCACACACACTTGTCCACAGTTGTTGTCAAAGAGTTTGTCAATAAGGGCAAAATTGTCTTTTTGCAAGTTCAAAATGCCTTAGTTCACCTAAGTGCCTTATTTTAATATTGGAGTTTGGCAAAGTGCCTTTTATTGTAAATTTCTCCTTACTTTATTGGAAACACATAAAGTGTGATTTAGGTGGCTAAATTTTCTGCAATTCGTGCAAATCTTAGCGACTAGCGAGGAAGAGGAAAAAGAAGAATGAGGAAGAGGCATATTTGGTTAAGATTTTCTATTTATTTCTTTAGCTAACTATTGCATTTACTTAGATCAATGAGACATTTACTTAGAATGTAGGTCTTTTTGTTTGTTTCTTTTTTTGAAATAGAATGTAGGTCTAAGGAGAATATTCTAAGCTTTAAATGGAGAGGAGAAGATTTGGGTATTTCTATATCTAGTTGCTAAATAACGAACCACAGTCTTTAGTATTGTGTGTGTTTTCTATATTTTTGTTTGTGAATGAGAAGATTTGGGTATTTATATATTTGTTTGATAATGGTGGACCACAATCTTTTAAAATTTATCGGTTGGTATATTTTATTTGATTAGAACCGTGATCAAATAAAATATCTAGATCGTGATAAACCACCACTTTCTTATCTTTGATTACTCTGTCTCTCTTACTCAGGTGGTTCTTGCTCTTGGAAAGACTCAGAAATCATTCAGAGGAAAAGTAATCAACTATGCTAAATGGAAACCAAATAAGCTAAGTGTTGCGGATTCACCATGGGAGGGTCTCAGAAAGCACATGGTGGCATCTCTCTCTGAAACCTTATTCAAGACATTCGACAGCTGGAATGGTAGCAAGACATTTTCTTCACTTCTGATGAAAACCGTGTCTTTCTCACAAGGAACCAAAGCCAGATTTATGCAGAAGGCTCTCGTCAACAACTCTCGGTGTGAATACTCTTTAGAGCTGTCAAATGGGCTGTCCGCGCCCAATTGGGCTTGTCCACATGGACCATTTTTTTGGACATAATTGGTCGGTCCTTAATGGACATTGGTCAAAAAAAATGACCGCACCCAATTAGGACCATGTCCAGATGGGCATGCCCATGGACACCCAATTTAACTTAATATTTCAATTACTACACAAAACAGTTTATTTTATTTATTTATAATATTTTAGAGTTTTGTTAGAAAAATGAAATTTTGCGATTTTGACCGCAGATTATAATTTTATAGTTTTAGCATAAAAATAAGATTATGCAATTTTGGCGGGAAAAACGAGATTATGCGATTTTAACGGATAAACAAAATTTTGTGTTTTTAGCGGGAAAACGAGATTTTGCGGATTTGGCGGGAAAACGAGATTTTGCGGTTTTGGCGGGAAAAACGAGATTTGCGGTTCTGGCGGGAGAAAACGAGATTTTGCGCTTTTGGCGGAAAAAACGAGATTTTGCGGTTCTGGCGGGAAAAAACGAGATTTTGCAGTTTTGGCGGGAAAATGAGATTTGCGGTTTTGGCGGGAAACGAGATTCTGCTGTTTTGGCAGGAAACGAGGTTTTGCGGTTTTGGCGGGAAAAACAAGATTTTGCGATTTTGACGGAAAAATGAGATTTTACGCTTTGGCGGAAAACGGGATTTTGTGGTTTTGGTGAAAAAAATTCATTGAAGATAGCAATCCAAATCATATTTGAAATTCTAATTTTCGCCCAAATTAATTAAAACTTAAGTTTATGTTGACCATGGGCTGACCAATAACCGATTGGTCCAGCCCGCTTTTGACCAAAGATCAATTGGGCATTTGTCCATTTGGACCATTTAAATTTGGTCCTGTCCATGGACAACCCAAAAAATTTTGGACTGGGCTGAGCCCATGGTCAACCCGCCCGTTTGACGGCTCTACTCTTCGGTGACCTCCTTTTACCCTAGACAAGACGCTTTGTGAGCTGTAAAGACCATCTCTACTGTAGGTGTAGCCATGGTTTTCTATGGCTTTGCAACGATTATTGAAGTTCTGCCTGATCAAGAGGAGAGACGATTCAATGCTGCTGAATTAAAAAACCTGGCTAGCAAGGTTAAACAATTGGAGAAATTGGAGAACGAGGTGAACAAATTGTCCAAGCAACTGAAGGAATCGAAAGAAGAGAATGACAAGCAGCTTAAGGAGTTGAAAGAAGAGAATGACAAGCAGCTAAAGGAGTTCAAAGAAGAGAATGACAAGCAGCTTAAGGAGTTGAAAGAAGAGGCGCAGACGAGGCTGGATAAGTTGGAGGAAGATAAGTCTACTTGGTTCGGTTGGTTGAGCAGGTACAATAAATTATAACTCTTACAAATTCTTCTTACACTCATAGTTCATAGTTTGTATCTGACTGCTGTTGTTTGTTTTTGGTTGTGTTTCAGGCTAATTCGCCGAGAGTATGAGAGTATGAATGGGGAATTATGGGTTTTGTAATAAGAAGAAGAGAACCCACTCTTGCTATCTCTCGTTAGCTAGCAGCATTTATTCTGCAAAAAGAAAAGGAAGGAAAACATGTTATGCGCATGTTTCCTAATATACCTTCAACAAACGATAAAAAAGTTGCTGCTATAAACAAAAAAAAAATCGATTCTTTACCACCAACTTGCTGATTTCTTCTTTATCTTCTTCGCTCTTAGGGCTTTTTCGCAACCTATTTGGAAGTCGATGGTTTTTGGTTTTTTCCTTTCGCCAAAAAAAAAAAAATTACATTCTAAAAAAAAACATGTTATGTAGAATGGAAAGAGATGCAAGAGTATAAGCATCTTGCTTCTTTTGAAAGTAAAACTTGAGCTAGAATTCTTCTGTTTCACTATCGTGCGTGTTTTGGGGAATTGAAACAAACAAGTTATATATTACAACATAAATCGTTAACATCTTCCTAAATGTGGTAGATTTAGACTATGACTTCTTAGAAAATTGATGTTTTAGATTATGACTTCTTAGAAAGTTTAATGTTTTTGAAAATTTTAAGTTGTTGTAAGAAAACTATTTATAAATTTTACCAAATTTTTGGTTGTTTTAATATGCTCAAAACTATGGGGTTTTTTTATCTTTCTTTCTGGGATCTTTTTTGGTATGATTGATGTTGACCAAACTTTTTACTCCATCTGTGTGATTGAGAATTTAGATGGAATTTGAGCTCAAATTCCTTTATCAGAATTGCAGCAGCTGCAGGAGATTCTCTCAGTCTCGAGATATGTTCTCTTCACGTTCTTCCCAGGACAGGTCGTGTGCTCCTGCAGTCGCTGTAGTCTCCGCTATTAGCGGATACATCGGATATATTATGCACGGTAATTGGATTGTTGGGTTGTTGATTAGAAGAATCCAAAAAACTATTCAACAAGTCATTCTCTTTTTTCTGTATTTCAGATTTTTGAAAGTCTCGGA
The DNA here is from genome assembly GCA_020283515.1 of Alliaria petiolata. Classification (NCBI taxonomy): domain Eukaryota; kingdom Viridiplantae; phylum Streptophyta; class Magnoliopsida; order Brassicales; family Brassicaceae; genus Alliaria; species Alliaria petiolata. The sequence continues at coordinate 454,161,667 of JAHZTW010000001.1, read as the reverse complement.
AACCCTATAAAACGCTCTATCAACACCGTAAAAGATGAGACGGCCCTCCTCACGGCTTTCATTGAAAAGCGCGAAAAGCGCCTCAATTGTATGAATGGGAAGGACAATTAAACGGTTTCGCAAGTATTAGGTTGAACTGATCTATGTAATGTGTGGATGTGTATGGATGCTGATTTATCTACTGTGTGGATGTTACTTAGCGTTATTGAGTTTATATTCTTTTCATCGCTCAACAACTTAAAGATAACATGGGACTTGTGTATTGTATAATGTGTATTGTATAAGGTTTAGTTTAGGCAATACGAAAGAGCAAATATGGTAAAAAAAATGTACAGTTGTCTCCTAATTGCACTCTCCACTCATCATCAAAAAATTTCAACAACATTGACATCAAATTTACTAGCCTAAATGGCCACTACATTTATTATCAACATTAAAACAAATAAGTAAAAACACACTAAACATTGTAAAAGAATGATGGTAACTCTTACAATATCCAGATTTTTTTTTAACTCGTTTAAGCACATGACAAAAAGAATTCAATGTTACTTGGCAATATTTGCGACAAGAATCGCTCCCAGTAACATGGATGCATGCTTTTCTGAGTTAATAAAACTTTTTTCCTCAAGCGCCACAACAAGTGCTTGATAAGTACTATCATTTGGAAGCATTCCCCTTTGAACCATCGAACCAATCAACTCGCATGCTTTCTCAATATCCCCTACACTGCAATATCCATGGATGAGGGTATTATACAGAACCACATCTGGCTTTAGCCCTGCCTCAAGCAACTTATCAAACAATACCATAGCCTCACCCATTCTCTGCGCTCTGCAATACCCATGTAACAACGCACTGCACGTTACAACATCGGGCTGCACTCTAAGATCAGCCATGTAGAACCACAGAAGAAACGCTTCCTGAAACTCCCCTTTCTTTGAGAACCCACCAATCACATCGGTGAATGCTAATGCACTAGGAACAAATCTCCGTCGGATAAGCTCGCTGATAATACCATTTGCTTCATCGACGTATCCTCTAAGGACCATGCTATGTATCAAGATATTGTAGGTTGCAACATCCGGAGAGATACCAGCAGATCTCATCCCATCAACAAGCTCAAAAACTTTATTCAGCTGATGAGTCTTCCCATACCCTTGGATCAGATTGTTATACGTTACAACATCAGGCACCAAACCTTCGGTTTTCAGATTCCGAAACAGAGATTCTGCGTCCCCTATATTCCCAAACTTGCTGAAAGCACCAATGAGCAGCGTATACGTCGTTAAAGACGGCATGTTCCCGCTTTTCAACATCGCTCCAAAATATTGGAAAGCTTTATCCATTTTGCCTAGTTTACAATACCCATTGATCATAGTAGTATAACAAACACAATCAGGAAGAAGCCCCAACACAAAGATCTCCTGAAATATGGTAGAAGCTCTTACCATGTCTCCCTCGTTGCATATTTTCGACAGAAAGCTACTGTACACAAAAATGTTTGGTCTAAGACGGAAATAATGAATGAGCTTAACTGCTTCCTCTGGTTTTCCTGCTTTACAGAACCCGTCGATAACAGAACTGATGCATACAGAATCCTGAGAGATACCAAAGAGTTTGAGGTTAAACAACACCGAAGTCGCTTCTTTCAGAAACCCTGCCTTACATAACTCATGAATGAAAACCGTGAATGCCACAATGTCTGGTCTGATTCCAAACCGTTTCATCCCTATAAGCAATTCCCAACCTTTGTCAAAACAGCCATCAGAGCAGTATCTGCTAATGAATAAGCTAAGAACCGCAGCATTTAGATGCCTCCCTCGACTAATCATGTGCTCAACAAATTCCTGAGCTAACTCCAAACAGTGGACTCGTAGAATCTCCTTGAGCAACGAGATACAAACCCCTCTTGAAGGAAAGATACCAAACTGATCCATTTTGTAAGCTAGTTTCAAGGCCATGTCTGCTTTTCTCTCTTTAACACAACAATCGACCAGCATGCTAAACACCGTCTCTAAAACGCGACGATCACTACGAGTTTCGAAAAGATCATTCATGAGCAAACACAAGGATCTCTCTTCTCCATCTGATTTCTTCACGAGATGTAGAAGCATGTCTACAGCTCTATAGTTCATGTTTCCAGATACCAAAACATGAATCATACGGCTGATGGATCTGCTCGAGTGCTCAGCACCGATCCACAACTCTGACCACCTGAAGAAGTAAAGAGCAATAGAAGCATCCGAAGTCTCCTCAAACAGATCATCCAAAATTCTGATGACTTTGTATTGATCAAGCTCAATACTAAACCCACTCTCAAATCCTTGTATCCAACTGTGCTTCAAAAGCACATCTCTAATAGTTTCAACACAATCATCATCACTTGGGACTATAATATTCTTTAGAATCGTATCAGTGTCTTCACCAAAAGGCTCACTGGAACAAACTCCTGCATTTGAAGCATAATGTCGTGATGCAAAGCAGGCTATACTACCAGAATCACTCTGAAATCTGGGGTTATAAGCAGCCAACCAAGGAAGAGAAAAAGTCCTAGACCAGATATATCGAAAAGCCTTAGCTCTCGCAAACCAATGATTCAACCCAGAAGACTTGAGGTTAAGAATTGAGCTTGAAACCCACATAAACATGGACTGGTCAGAAGTAATCTGAAGAAGAAAAATAAAAACTTTGTGTCAATTTTGTTATACAATTGGTTCTGACAGAAAACCCATAGCGCCAATTTCTCATTTCCTCAAAGATTATAATCGAAATTCAAAACAAAACCCAAAATCGTCTCTGACTGAAACCTATTGCTACAGTTTTAGTAGCAGCACACAAGATACTTTTACACACGAATCATGTCATAAAAGTTTTCACAAAAAAAAAAATATTTTTTTTTTCAAGAGATGAGGCAATAGAAGAGTAGCTGTAAATATACGATGCTTACAATGCCTTGTCTTAGTTTCAATTCAATCGTCCGGAGATAAACGGCAACGAGGAATTGGCGAGCAAAGCAGAGGGAGAGAGAAATTAGAAGAGAGACGAAAGTTATGATTTGTGTGATTCCAGTTTTAACAATTCCAGGAATCAAACCGGTTTTTCTACTCCATGAATCAAACCGGTTTATTATTAATCCAATAACCAAATATGGGCCTTCATTTTATGGGCTTGTCTAAATCAAACATTAGTCGATTCTTTTGGAATTGTCTGCTTATTGGTAGATGATTAGAAAAATTTAAAATTATCGGTAAACTATTTTTATTGGTATCCGATAGTAGGTTTCATGTATAATCGTAGTAAATCTAATCAAAATCAAAAGTTTAATTGAGACAACCAGCTTGATTCATGTATAAAGGAATCTAGAAAATCGGATTTACGATAATCAGATTTCGGTATCCACAAGAATATTTTTTCAGGAGATGAGGTAATAGAAGAGTAAGTGTAAATATTCGATGTTTACAATGCCTTGTCTTAGTTTCAATTGTCCGGAGATAAACGGCAATGAGGAAACGGCGAGCAGAGCAGAGGGAGAGATAAGTTAGTAGAGAGATTAAAGTTATGATTTTGCGTTTCCAGTTTTTCAATTAAACCGGTTTTTCTATTCTAGGAATCAAACCGGGTTTCCTAATCCAATAACCATAACCAAATATGGGCCCTCATGGGCTTGTCTAAATCAACATTAGCAATTCTCTTGGAATTTTCTGCTTATTGGTAGATAGATGATATAGAAAAATTTAAAATTATCGGTTAACTATTCTTATTGGTATCCGATAGTATGCATAATCGTAGTAAATTTAATCTAAATCAAAAGTTTAATTGAGAGATGTTAGCTTGATTCAGGTATAAAGGAATTTAAATGGTTTAGAGATTGAAAGTACTGCAAGCCTCATGTAGGAAACTTGCAACGACAAATACCCGTATTGATGGTCAAGAAGCCTCATGTAGTAAACTTGCAACGAATATCTGTATTTCACGGAAAATGAAATAACCGATTTCCAAAGATTAGCTAATTTCAATATATGTGAAAGGAAGCAAAATCTAACCAATCCTACAAACAACATCACAAACACATCTGCTATATATTAATTGATAAACATTTTTAAAGAGTATTCTTATTTTTAAAAATATTTACAGTGATGCCATTTTGCTAATGTATCACCACCACACTTATTCGCCCCATTATTTTAATACAAATTTTTTTTTGATTAGGCTAATTATATTATATACTTTTATCCATTTATTACTTTTAATATAACCAAAAAATTATGTTTAAATTTTTGGATTATTTAAAATCGAATTTTAGGTTATGTGATGATTTATGATATACATCATATTACACAATACATTTCTTAAAAATGAATAAAACAATAGTTTTAGAAAAGATTATTGAATGAAATATAATTTATACACAATTTATGATATACACAATACTTTTTTTATTAGGCAGAAAATATGTTTAAAATAAAAAAGATTTCGATACGTGTGATTTTAATTAAAAAAAATAAGGATATTATAACAAATTAAAACTTAATTAATGTTATAATAAAAAATACTTCGATATGTGTGATTTTAATAGATATCTGCATTTTTAAATATTTTTTTTGTTTATATGGTCTGTTAATATAACCATATAAATTAACCAAATAATATAAATATTTAAACTTGAAAACAAGTTAAAAATATTATTTCAAAAAGTTGAAATATTAAATTATATTATTCACATATATATAAAACTGATTAAAATTATTTTTACTTTAAACAATTTCAAAATCATCTTTAATAAAATTATTTATAGATTTTTCATCATGCGCATGACGCAGGTTATCACCTAGTGTATATTAAAGTAAAAAATCAGAACAAACCAAAATAAAATTGACTTTCGGAAAAAAAAAACAATATGTTTCCTAATAACTTCAACAAATGATAAAAATATTGCTACTATATAAATTCCGAGAATCAAACCGGTTTTTCTATCCCAGGAATCAAACCGGATTTCCTAATCCAGTAACCAAATATGAGCCTTCATTTTATGGGACATAAACATCCATACACAAAAAAACAAATATAAACCAAAATCGACATAAAAATATTCAAAGTCTCAAAATAAATCAGACACAAACCAAATTCTACAAAAAAGCTACAAAGTCTCAAGGATGAATCATACATAAACTAAAGTGACAATCCATTTAGTGAATTTCAATTTTTATCACAAAGAGGGGAGGGGGGTATTCAAAATGAAATTTAAAGTGATTTGTATTAAAAAAGACAAATCCTATGTTATTCAAACATAAATTTTAAAATGTCATTTAAAATCTTATGTTATGAACTAATGATTTGAAAATTTACATTCAAATCTCATGTTATTGGAAATATTTAAGTAGTGGATTTAAAAGGATTTTAAGTGGTTTTGGTGTAGTTTTTTAGTTAAAAGTATAAAAAATCATATCTCATAGTTTTAGGTGAGATTTCATAGAGTTTTTATAACAAATCATAACAAATTTCCTTATTCATCCAAAATCATCTAAAAACTCACTAAAAATTTTATCCTTACAAATCCTCCTAAATCCTCCCAAATTATAGATTGAATACACCCCCAAAATGTTTATATATGACTCCTGTGATATGGTTTAGGAGTTAGTTTGACAGGAACATGAAGGAATGACTTAGACTTGTATGTATAATTTTAGTGCGCTCGTCCGTTAAAAGTTCGTTCAACTAGTCTGTTGAAACCAATCTCCTCAACACAATAATTTAACATATATAGAAGAACAAAGATAGATAGCTTTCCAGTTTTTATCATCACCAAAAATGAAAAAGAGAGAGAGAGTGTTCCAGTTTTGTTGACCCGAAACTGTTTGTATTCCAAAGTGAGTGTTTCAATAGCAATCACATGACATCCATAGCAAAACAACACTCCTCCAGCTTACGCACCATTTTCTCCATGTCAACATCCACTTCATCCTTGACAGAAGCCTCCTTCTTCAGATCAGCAACATCTTCCTTGAGCTCAACAACCTCTTCCTTAAGCTCATAAATCTCTCTTCTTGCTAGAGATGACATCAGACATCTATGTCTCCTTGATGCATATGACATCAAGCAAGATTTGGCTTAGGTCTTGGAACTCACTAATCTTCTCCGCTCTCTCCTGCATTTTAGCAGGATCTCAGAGGCTTTTGTAATGCAGTAGAAGACGCCGGCTGTCACAACAGAAGAAGACACATGGGCCACTGAGAGTGTTGCAAGCCTGGGTAATAGGAGACTTGCAGCGAATAACCACAGTGGCGGCCAAGGAGAAGCCTCATCATTATCTTGGCCTTGTTGTTCTCAGTGTATGAAGCCAACTTCACAATTGCAAATGAGAATGTCTCACTGTTAGAGCAAATCTTGTGAAGAACCCATAATAAGCTCTCACTTAACACAACCACCATGCATTTTCTGATGCCTTCGACAGAAGAATCACCGATGCTGCTCCAGTGAGGTTTCAAAACCCGATTTGAAATTCGTTTTGCGAGAACCAAGAAACCCTTCCTCTTCAAAAGAGAGAAAATAGAAAAAAAAAATGTCGGCCACACAAATATTTTGATTAATTTTACAAAAGAAAAAACCATTAGCGACAATGGTGGTCCACGAGTATTATTAAATTAAAAAATCACACATATCCTATTTTGATATTCGCATAACCGATTCTATTTGCTAATTTCCAACAGAAAATAATAATGTGCCACATAGTAAACAAAAATCTAACCAAGCCACACAAATATTTTGATTGATTTAAGAAGAAACCATCACTAACAATGGTGGTCCACGAACATTATTAAAATTAAAAAATTACACCTATTCTATTTTGATATTTGCATAACCGATTCTATTTGCTAATTTCCAACAAAGAAAATATATTGTGCCACATAGTAAAACAAAATCTAACCAAGCCATACAAATATTTTGATTAATTTTACAAAAAATGCAACAATCACCGACAATAGTGGTGCACAAGAATTATTAAACTGAAAAATCACACATATCATATTTTGATATTCGCATAACCAATTTCATTTGCTAATTTCCAACAGATAGAATATATTGTGGCACATAGTAAAAAAAAAATCTAATCAAGCCACACAAATATTTAAGAAGCAACCATCACCGAGAATGATGGTCCACAAGCATTATTAAATTGAAAAATCATACATATCCTATTTGATATTCGCATAACCGATTCCATTTGAAAATTTTCTACAGATAGGGTATATTGTGCCACATAGTAATTAAAAATCTAACCAAGCCACACAAATATTTTGATTATTTTTACAAAAGAAGCAAAACATCACCGACAATGTTGGTCCACGAGCATCATTAAATTAAGAAATCATACATATCCTATTTTGATATTCGCATTACCGATTTCATTTGCTAGTTACCAACATAGAGAATATACTGTGCCACATAGTAAAAAAAAATTTAACCAAGTCACACAAATATTTTGATTAATTTTACAAAAGAAGCAACCATCACCGACAATAATGGTACACAAACATTATTAAATTGAAAAATCACACATATCCTATTTTGATATTCGCATAACCATTCCATTTTCAAATTTCTTATAGATAGAGTATATTGTGGCACATAGTAATTAATAAGATATTTTGATTAATTTTATAAAAGAAGCAACCATCACCAACAATGGTGGCCACGAGAATTATTAAATTGAAAATCACACATATCCTATTTTGTTATTTGTGTGGGTTGGTTAGATTTTTGTTTACTCTGTGGCACAATATAATCTCTCTGTTGGAAATTAACAAATGAAATCGGTTATGCGAATATCAAAATAGGATATGTGTGATTTTTTAATTTAATAATGCTTGTGAACCATCATTGTCGGTGATGGTTGCTTCTTTTGTAAAATTAATCAAAATATTTTGTGATTTGATTAAATTTTTGTTTACTATGTGGCACAATATATTATCTATGTTGGAAATTAGCAAATGAAATTGGTAATGCGAATATCAAAATAGAATATATGTGATTTTTTAATTTAATAATGCTCCTGAACCACCATTGTCGATTATGGTTGCTTCTTTTGTAAAAATAATCAAAATATAGGTGTGGCTTGGTTAGTTGTTTAATTACTATTTGGCACAATATACCCTATTTGTAGGAAATTTTTAAATGGAATTGGTTATGCGAATATCAAAATAAGATATGTGTGATTTTTCAATTTAATAATGCTTATGAACCACCATTGTCGGTGATGGTTGCTTCTTTTGTAAAATTAATCAAAATATTTGTGTGGCTTGGTTAGATTTTTGTTTACTATGTGGCACAATATATTCTCTCTGTTGGAAATTAACAAATGAAATCGGTTATGCGAATATCAAAATAGGATATGTGTGATTTTTCAATTTAATAATGCTTGTGAACCATCATTGTCGGTGATGGTTGCTTCTTTTGTAAAATTAATCAAAATATTTGTGTAACTTGGTTAGATTTTTGTTTACTATGTGGCACAGTATATTTTCTATGTTGGAAACTAGCAAATGAAATCGGTAATGCGAAAATCAAAATAGGATATGTGATTTTTTAATTTAATGATGCTCGTGGACCAACATTGTCGGTGATGTTTACTTCTTTTGTAAAAATAATCAAAATATTTGTATGGCTTGGTTAGATTTTTAATTACTATGTGGCACAATATACCCTATCTGTAGGAAATTTTCAAATAGAATTGGTTATTCGAATATCAAATAGGATATGTATGATTTTTCAATTTAATAATGCTTGTGGACCATCATTCTCGGTGATGGTTGCTTCTTAAATATTTGTGTGGCTTGGTTAGATTTTTTTTTTACTATGTGCCACAATATTATCTTTTGAAAATTAGCAAATGAAATTTAATGATGCTCGTGGACCAACATTGTCGGTGATGTTTGCTTCTTTTGTAAAAATAATCAAAATATTTGTGTGGCTTGGTTAGATTTTTAATTACTATGTGGTACAATATACCCTATTTGTAGGAAATTTTCAAATGGAATCGGTTATGCGAATATCAAATAGGATATGTATGATTTTTCAATTTAATAATGTTTGTGAACCATCATTCACGGTGATGGTTGCTTCTTAGGGGAAGAAGAAGAAAATAAAAGGATAAGAAATATGTGGTAGTTATGAAATAATTGCTTCTTAGATCTGGTTTTAAAATTAAAATGTCCGGTTTTGGTGGAATGAATTTTGAAAAAAAAAATTAAAAGAGATGTATATGAAGAGATGTATATGAGGCTATGAGCAAATTGGTCCCCCAATTGAGGAAGAGAGAGAGAGCGATGACTAACGAGGCGATGGCAAACTTGTTCTATAATTTTCTCATAGCCTCATATACATCTCTTCATATACATCTCTTTTAATTTTTTTTTTCAAAATTTATTTCACCAAAACCGGACATTTTAATTTTAAAATCGGACCAAAAAACAATTCTTTCATAACCGCCACCTATTTCTTATCCTTTTATCTTCTTCTTCTTCCCGTGAGAACGTTTTTGTCCCCTCAGAACGTTTTTGTCCCCTGAGAATTTTTTTCCCCCTTTTTCTTACAATGGTCATACAGTTTAGTGAGAGATTAGTTGCAAAGATATATAGTAAAGAAGTGAAGAGCGAGCGTGATATGATCTCTATTTGCAAAGTGGTTTGTGTAAAGAAAAGTAACGATGATCCTCGTATAGTTGCATTGACTGTATGCGACGAGAAAGAAATAATAAGTGCAGTTCCCACAACAATCAATGGTAAATTTGTGTTTTTGTTTTTTTTGATAAAGAGCTTTCTATTTAAATTGAGTTATGATTTTGAAGATCATAGAGTTATAGAAAGTAGTCTGAGAGATGAAACTAACTTATACAAAAGCTAGTGATGAGTAAATTAGAAGCTCTAGAGAGTTAAGAGAAAAAGAGATCAAAGGCTCATTGATCCCTAGTGTTGTGGTCTGTGACCGCCTCGGTTCCACGGCCTCGGCTTCACCGTCCCAACACCATTGTCCATTGCAACTTCATTGGCTTGGAAATGAGTTGTTGTAGTTGGTGTTGGTCTTCGGAAACAGCAGTCTCAGTGGAAAGAGTTGAAACAGAGCTTGAATTACGCCTTTGAGAAGATTTTGGAAACTTCTTATATAAATAGGTTTTTTGGAAACTTCTCCTATTGGTGATAGTAGAGTTAGGAAACTAGCCTCATATACATCTCTTCATATACATCTCTTTTAATTTTTTTAAATATCCTATCTTAGAGAAAAAAATCACACATATTCTATTTTGGAGAATTATTAAATAGATTTTTTTTATACTATGTGGCACAGTATATTCTCTATGTTGAAAACTAGTAAATAAAATCGGTAATGCGAATATCAAAATAGGAATGTATGATTTTTTAATTTAATGATGATCGTGGACCAACATTGTCGGTGATGTTTGCTTCTTTTGTAAAAATAATCAAAATATTTGTGTGACTTGGTTAGATTTTTAATTACTATGTGGCACAATATACCTTATCCGTGGAAAATTTTCAAATGGAATCGGTTATGTATATGGGAGATTTTTGAGTATTTACATATTAGTTGCTAATAGTGGACCACAATCGTTGGTATATTTTATTGATTGATGAGGAGAATATTAATTTCATGTATATCTCCTTTGCATGTCATATATAGGATAAATTTTTAAGTATTTACATATTAGATGCTAATAGTAGACCACAATTGTCATATATAGGATAAGAGTTTTTGAGTATTTACATATTAGTTGCTAATAGTGGACCACAATCGTTAGTATATTTTATTGATTGATGGAGATAATATTCATTTCATGTATATCTCCTTCCCCATGTCATGTATATGAGAAGATTTTTGAGTATTTACATATTACGTCGCGAGCGTAAAAGAAAGAAATCGGAGGCTGAAGCGATATGTTCTGGATCGACATCTCCAGATTCAACGGGAAGAAGGTTTATGGTGGAGAAACTCGCCGGTAAAGGTGACTTCTGATTCTGCAAATCGGCTCAAATATTGGTTGGTGTTGATTTTGTGAACTAATTGTAACACCCGTCTCATCCTCTCTCGAGAACGGCGTGCCACGAACCCTAACTTATAACTCAAGTTACTTAAATTATTATAGAACACTTCATTTATTATTTAATCCAATAAAATCCGCACACATTCCAAATCATGTTTATCAAACAAAATATCGAATAAAAACATACAATCATTATTTTAAACAGAAATTCTTTTAAACAATCCAAAAGTCACCCCGAAACCCAAACGTAGCACCAAACCGAGACCTTTACTCCTGCACTTCCTCAGGCTCACCTGAAAAGGAAAAAGAATGAGGGGTGAGCATCTCGACTGATGCTCAGTGAGAGAAACTACGATCAACTACCATCAAACAACACACATCATAACAAAAGTATCTAGCTAGAACATCCAGTAAAGCAAAGCAAACAACAATCACCGTGGCTCAACCACGCTACCACGTGACCCGCGCCACCCTCATGGTGTCACAACGCGTTCACGCCCCTATACGGATATCAGTGTCCGCACCACTATCTTGGGCTCGCTGCTTGCCCCCTCCAGCGATGGGTCACGCCACCTCAATCGGTCTCCACGTGATCCAGCAAGAAAGACGATGCAACCCTGTTAGGGGATCCTCCATCCTAACAGGCCTTACACCGACGCACACACAGTCCTCAAGCCTCATCCAAAAACTCGTACTCCTCAACCCGCACAAGGCATAATCCCCATGAAATGCACACACCCGCAAACAATCCTCAATCATCACATAACCATATTCGTTCTCAGCAACCTAAGCATATATCTAGGTGTATCACCCATTAACCATCAGTATAGTATATATATAGATATAGTTTTACGTACGTATATAGATCACGACAACTACATGTATGCTTATAGATACACATAGGTATGAATGACTATCTAGACACTTCTATTATGATATGTGGTGTAAGAGGAATTGATCGGAATCCCCCTCACCTTGGCAAAAAGCAGATATCTGATTGATCTGAGCTCCAAATGCTTAAACGGTCTCCAAATCTGAAATCAGAACGAAAAACCGAGTGAGAACGGCTTTCGAACGACGGAAAACGGTTTACGGGTTGTACCGGTCAAAGTCAACGTTCAACGGTCAAAGTCAACGGTTTAAACTGGTTAGACCTGGTTAACCCAGACCCTAACCAAACCGGATCCGACCCGATAACCGACCCGATAACCCGACCCGATTACCCAAACCGGATCCGACCGAATCAAACCGACCTAAACCGAACCGAACCATACCGAACCGGTCACCGGAGATCACGGCGGTTCTCCGGCGACGGTCGCCGGCGACGGTGGTCGACGGCGAGATAAGGCGGCGGCTTACCGGCGACGGCGACGGCGGAGGACGGTGGTCGGCGGCGGCTGGCGGCGGCGCGTGACGGCTGAGCACGGTTGGAGACGGCGGCGCGTGAGGCGCGTAAAGTGCACGCGCCAACTTCGACCGGCGCGTGCGAGCGCGTGAGGCGGTGGTTTCGGCTGGTTTTGGTGGCCGCGGCTTCGTCTCGACGTCTAGAAGCTAAAGATGATCTCGGACTTGCGAGATTTTAAGCGCGCAAGGCTTTTAAAATAAGAAGAAGATGATTTGTGTTTGAGAGAAGAAGAAGAAGAAGAAGTGTTGATTGATTTTGGTGTGAGAAACAATGATGGGGAGCTTGTTCTTATATAGGAGAATGGGAGAGGGGTAGATGGGAGAGGAAACATGTGATTAATTGGTAAGTAGGAAATTAGGTGAAGATTAACACTAATTAAACATGTGGTCGTTACAATTCTTCCCCGCTAATGAGAAATTCGTCCCCGAATTCAGAGTTAGAGTAACGTACCGATTTGCTCCTCGAAAAGTCTCGGATAGTCTTCTTTCATCTGAGTTTCGGATTCCCAGGTTTCTTCGTGGATATCATCTCTTTCCCAACAAACTTTGAGCATCGAAGTCGCTTTCCCTTGAACTTCTTTTTCTTGACATTCTAGGATCGCCACTGGTTGACTAAGCGCGGTCAGATTCTTACGGAGGTCACTTGGCGGCTGCTGCAAAATAAGCTCTGGTTCTCTAACAACCTTCCTCAAAACTGACACATGGAACACGTCGTGGAAGCCTGCCAACTCTGACGATAATCTCAAACGATAGGCCACTGCCCCAACTCGCTCAATGATAGGATACGNACCCGATTACCCAAACCGGATCCGACCGAATCAAACCGACCTAAACCGAACCGAACCATACCGAACCGGTCACCGGAGATCACGGCGGTTCTCCGGCGACGGTCGCCGGCGACGGTGAGATAAGGCGGCGGCTTACCGGCGACGGCGGAGGACGGTGGTCGGCGGCGGCTGGCGGCGGCGCGTGACGCTTAACACGGTTGGAGACGGCGGCGCGTGAGGCGCGTAAAGTGCACGCGCCAACTTCGACCGGCGCGTGCGAGCGCGTGAGGCGGTGGTTTCGGCTGGTTTTGATGGCCGCGGCTTCGTCTCGACGTCTAGAAGTTAAAGATGATCTCGGACTTGCGAGATTTTAAGCGCGCAAGGCTTTTAAAATAAGAAGAAGATGATTTGTGTTTGAGAGAAGAAGAAGAAGAAGAAGTGTTGATTGATTTTGGTGTGAGAAACAATGATGGGGAGCTTGTTCTTATATAGGAGAATGGGAGAGGGGTAGATGGGAGAGGAAACATGTGATTAATTAGTAAGTAGGAAATTAGGTGAAGATTAACACTAATTAAACATGTGGTCGTTACACTAATGTTCTGCAACTTTTTCTTGGAAGATTTGAACGAAACGGTGCCGTTTCGGGTTATAAGAGAGAGTTATAAGGTCAAGATTCTTAATCTTCTTCTGGGTGTTTTATAATTGGTAAAAGTCTCAAGAATAAGGAGATTACACAATGTTGATAGCACAGCTGTTGGTTAATATACAAAAAATCTTTTGGCATTGGAAGTTGGGGAGGGAGATTACTCTGTGTTTTTTGGGGCTGTGGTGACATCACTTTAAGGCTTTGGGTCTCTAGAAAAAGAATGCAGCTGAATGTGGATTTAGAACAAAGTTGCTTCAGAGCTCTGCAGATATCAGGGTTAGTGTGGAGTGTGTTGCATTTTGATGATGAAAATCAATACGACTAGACCCCTTAAACCGGAATGGTAATGTCAACTGGGATCTGTTGGTTTAATATATTGGATAGGTTGAGATCTCATGTATCACGGTTTTTTAAACCGATCTTATCATTGTAACATCTCTGTGGAGCGTTTCAGAAATTTCACTCCGAGACATGTTGAGAGTGATGAAGCATTTGAAATAATTGGAGGAGGTACATGTCCTGATGGTACAAAGTCACAAGGGTTAGGCAATGAGACGTGACTGTTTACTGAAACAGAAGGTAACAAATAAAGTAAAGTTGAACGCAGAACTGCAACATGTAACACATGATATATGTCTGAACAACATGTTGTTAGTTTGCTGAAACAGAAGGTGTGTATGCTTGATGAGTGGAAAAGTGCAAAAGAGCCAAGTAAAGAAGCAAATGTTTCATCGTTGAAGCTTTTGTCAATGGGACTTGTGTATTGTATAAGGTTTAGGCATACGAAAGAGCAAATATGGTAAAAACAATGTACAATTGTCTCCTAATTGCACTCTCTCCATCATCAAAAAATTTCAACAACATTGACATCAAATTTACTAGCCTAAATGGCCACTACATTTATTTTCAACATTAAAACAAATAAGTAAAAACACGCTAAACTTTGTAAAACTCTTACAATATCCAGATTTTTTTATCTCGTTTAAGCACATGACAAAAAGAATTCAATGTTACTTGGCAGTATTTGCGACAAGAATCTCTCCAAATAACATGGATGCATGCTTTTCTGAGTTGATAAAACTTTTTTCCTCAAGCGCCACAACAAGTGATTAATAAGTACTATCATTCGGAAGCATTCCCTTTTGAACCATCGAACCAATCAACTCGCATGCTTTCTCAATATCCCCTACACTAAAATATCCATGGATGAGGGTATTATATAGAACCACATCTGGCTTTAGCCCTGCCTCAAGCAACATCGGGCTGCACCCTAAGATCAGCCATGTAGAACCACAGAAGAAACGCTTCCTGAAACTCCCCTTTCTTCGAGAACCCACCAATCACATCGGTGAATGCTAATGCACTAGGAACAAATCCCCGTCTGATAAGCTCGTTGATAATACCATTTGCTTCATCGACGTATCCTCTGACGACCATGCTATGTATCAAAATATTGTAGGTTGTAACATCTGGAGAGATACCAGCAGATCTCATCCCATCAACAAGCTCAAAAACTTTATTCAGCTGATGAGTCTTCCCATACCCTTGCATCAGATTGTTATACGTTACAACATCAGGCACCAAACCTTCGGTTTTCAGATTCCGAAACAGAGATTCTGCGTCCCCTATATTCCCAAACTTGCTGAAAGCACCAATGAGCAGCGTATACGTCGTTAAAGACGGCATGTTCCCGCTTTTCAACATCGCTCCAAAATATTGGAAAGCTTTATCCATTTTGCCTAGTTTACAATACCCATTGATCATAGTAGTATAACAAACACAATCAGGAAGAAGCCCCAACACAAAGATCTCCTGAAATATGGTAGAAGCTCTTACCATGTCTCCCTCGTTGCATATTTTCGACAGAAAGCTACTGTACACAAAAATGTTTGGTCTAAGACGGAAATAATGAATGAGCTTAACTGCTTCCTCTGGTTTTCCTGCTTTACAGAACCCGTCGATAACAGAACTGATGCATACAGAATCCTGAGAGATACCAAAGAGTTTGAGGTTAAACAACACCGAAGTCGCTTCTTTCAGAAACCCTGCCTTACATAACTCATGAATGAAAACCGTGAATGCCACAATGTCTGGTCTGATTCCAAACCGTTTCATCCCTATAAGCAATTCCCAACCTTTGTCAAAACAGCCATCAGAGCAGTATCTGCTAATGAATAAGCTAAGAACCGCAGCATTTAGATGCCTCCCTCGACTAATCATGTGCTCAACAAATTCCTGAGCTAACTCCAAACAGTGGACTCGTAGAATCTCCTTGAGCAACGAGATACAAACCCCTCTTGAAGGAAAGATACCAAACTGATCCATTTTGTAAGCTAGTTTCAAGGCCATGTCTGCTTTTCTCTCTTTAACACAACAATCGACCAGCATGCTAAACACCGTCTCTAAAACGCGACGATCACTACGAGTTTCGAAAAGATCATTCATGAGCAAACACAAGGATCTCTCTTCTCCATCTGATTTCTTCACGAGATGTAGAAGCATGTCTACAGCTCTATAGTTCATGTTTCCAGATACCAAAACATGAATCATACGGCTGATGGATCTGCTCGAGTGCTCAGCACCGATCCACAACTCTGACCACCTGAAGAAGTAAAGAGCAATAGAAGCATCCGAAGTCTCCTCAAACAGATCATCCAAAATTCTGATGACTTTGTATTGATCAAGCTCAATACTAAACCCACTCTCAAATCCTTGTATCCAACTGTGCTTCAAAAGCACATCTCTAATAGTTTCAACACAATCATCATCACTTGGGACTATAATATTCTTTAGAATCGTATCAGTGTCTTCACCAAAAGGCTCACTGGAACAAACTCCTGCATTTGAAGCATAATGTCGTGATGCAAAGCAGGCTATACTACCAGAATCACTCTGAAATCTGGGGTTATAAGCAGCCAACCAAGGAAGAGAAAAAGTCCTAGACCAGATATATCGAAAAGCCTTAGCTCTCGCAAACCAATGATTCAACCCAGAAGACTTGAGGTTAAGAATTGAGCTTGAAACCCACATAAACATGGACTGGTCAGAAGTAATCTGAAGAAGAAAAATAAAAACTTTGTGTCAATTTTGTTAGAATTGGTTCCGACAGAAAACCCATATCATCAATTTCTCATTTTCTCAAGGATTATAATCGAAAGTTCAAAATAAAACCCAAATCGTCACTGACTGAAACCTATTATTGTTACAGTTTAAGTAGCAGGCTGCTACTAGCAGCACACGAGATACTTTTACACACGAATCATGTCAAAAAAGTTTTCACATAAAAAAAAAAGAGAATATTGTTTCAGGAGATGAGGTAATAGAAGAGTAAATATAAGACCATCTGCATTGGTGAGAGACTAACAATAGTCTCTCATCAATTTAATAATAATATTTTTAATATAAATTAACTATATTATTTAATTTTAAATTATAAATAAAATTTAAACCAATGATATGAAAATAAATATGAGATTCAGTCTCTCAAAGTCTCTCTTTGAGAGACTCTCTCCATTCTCTCTTTTCTACTTTTTCACTTTTATTAGTATTTTAATATGAGAGACTTAGTTAGAGACTCCCATTGTAGATGCTCTAAATATGTGATGCTTACAATGCCTTGTCTGAGGTTCAATCGTCCTGAGATAAACGGCAACGAGGAAACGGCGAGCAGAGCAGAAGGAGAGAGAAATTAGTCGTAGAGAGACGAAAGTTATGATTTTGCGTTTCAAGTTTTTCAATTCCAGGAATCAAATCGGTTTTTCAATTCCAGAAATCAAACCGGTTTTTCTATTCCAGAAATCAAACCGAGTTTTCTATTCTGTTAAGGGGCTCTTAAATTTAAAAAAAATAATAATAAAAAAAAAAATTTCCAAAAAAAAAAAAATTGGCGAATCATGTCGTGACATGTGGCAAGAACTGATTCTTCCGACTCTCTGTGGAGAACCGATTCTTATCCGAGTCTCGCCACGTCAACGCCACCTAATTATTTATTTATTTAATATTTTTTTTGGGGTTAAGAACCCCTATTGGGCTATCCGATAATGATGTCCTAATCTAATAACCAAATATGGACCCTCATTTTATGGGCTTGTCTAAATCAACATTAGCGGTTCTCTTGGAATTTTCTGCTTATTGGTAGATAGATGATTAGAAAATTTTAAAATTATTGATAAACTATTCTTATTCGTATCCGATAGTAGGTTTCATGTATAATCGTAGTAAATCTAATCTAAATCAAAAGTTTAATTGAGACAGTTTAGTTTGATTCAGGTACATTATAAAGGAATCTAAATGGTTTATACTTTAGAGACTGAAAGTACTGCAAGCCTCAGATAAAAAACTTCCAACGACAAATACCCGTATTGGTGGTCGAGAAGCCTCATGTAGTAAATTTGCAACGAATATCCGTATTTCACGGAAAATGAAATAACCAATTTCCTAAGATTAGCTAATTTCAACATATGGGAAAGGAAGCAAAATCTAACCAATCTACCAACAAACTACGGTCACTAACACATGTATATTAAAGTAAAAAATCATATCAAAACAAAATAAATTTGATTTTTGGGAAAAAAAAAACAATATGTTTCCTAATATATCTTCAATCAATGTTGCTACTATATTAAAAAACAAAATCGATTCTTTACCACCATTTTGCTGATTTTTTCTTCCTCTTATATGCTTTTAACGCTCTTTCACAATCTATTTTTAAGTTTGTGGTTTTTAGTTTTTTTTCTTTTACCAAAACAAATAAAATTTCATTCTACAAAAAGAAAAAAAAAATGTTATGCGCATATTTCCACCATGTTGTTGATTTCTTCTTCCT
Source organism: Alliaria petiolata (assembly GCA_020283515.1). NCBI lineage: Eukaryota > Viridiplantae > Streptophyta > Magnoliopsida > Brassicales > Brassicaceae > Alliaria > Alliaria petiolata. Next base: position 454,142,972 of record JAHZTW010000001.1, on the reverse strand, counting down.
CTTCTTTGCTCTTAGGTCTTTTCCGCAACCTATTTTGAAGTCGATGTTTTTTGGTTTTTTCCTTTTGCCAAAACAAAAAAAATCTCATTTTGAAAAAAAAAAACATGTTATGTGCAATGGAAAGAGATGCAAGAGTATAAGCATTTGCTTCTTTTGAAAGTGAAACTTGAGCTAGAATTCTTCTACTTCACTCTCGTGTGCGTTTTGGGGAATTGAAACAAAAAAGTTATATATTAAACCATAAATCGTTAACATCTTCCTAAATGTTGTAGATTTAGACTATAACTTCTTAGAAAGTTGATGTTTTAGATTACTAATTCTTAAAAAGTTTAATGTTTTTGAAAATTTTAAGTTGTTTTAAGAAAACTATCTATAAATTTTACCAAAATTTTGGTTGTTTTAATATGTTTATAACTGTTATTCTTCAACAAATTATATCACACGGGGTTGTTCAATTTGGCAAAATCAAAATAGAACAATATGGTTATAAATGTGTTTTTGTTGACCCGAATACTTTGGAATACATAGAGTTTTTTGTTGACCCGACAAATTTGTATGTATTTCAAAGTGAGTGTTTCATCAGCAATAACATGACATCCATAGCAAAACAACTCTCATCCAGCTTCTGCACCCTTTTCTCAATGTCAGTAGCCACTTCATCCTTGACAGAAGCCTCTTTTTTTTTCCAGATCAGCAACATCTTCCTTGAGCTCAACAACCTCTTCTTTGAGCTCCGAAATCTCTCTCCTTGCTAGAGATGACATCAAATATTTCTATCTTCTTGCTGCATATGACATCAAGCAAGGCTTTGCGTAGGTACTGGATCTCATTAACCCTCTCTGCTCTCTCCTGCATGTTAGGCAGAATCTCAAAGACTTCTGCAATGCAGTCGAAGACATTGGCTGTGTCAACAGAAGAAGACACATGGGCCACTGAGAGTGCTGCAATCCTCGGGTTAATGGAGACTTGCAGCGAATAACAACAGTGCGGCCAAGGAGAAGCCTCTTCATTATCATGGCCTTGCTGTTCTGATTGTATGAAGCCAACTTCACAATCGCAGATGAGAAGGTCTCACTGTTGGAGCAAGCCTTGTGAAACACCCAGAAAGAGCTCTCACTGAACACAGTCACCATGCATTTTCTGATGCATTCGAAAGGAGAATTACTGATGCTGCTCCGGTGAGATTTCAAAACCCGATTGAAATCCGTTTTGCGAGAACAGAAAAAACTCTTCCTCTGCAAAAGAGAGAATTAGAAAAAAACTATCGGCCACAAAAATATTTTATTTAGTTTTACAAAAAAATCAACCATTACCGACAATGGTGGTACACGAGCATTATTAAATTGAAAAATCACACAAATCTTATTTATTCGCATAACCGATTCCATTTGTTAATTTCCAATATAGAGAATATATTGTGCCACATAGTAAACAAAAATCTAACCAAGTCACACAAATATTTTGATTAATTTTACAAAACATGCAACCATCACCGACAATGGTGGTCCACGAGCATTATTAAATTAAAAAATCACACATATCTTATTTTTATATTTGCATAACCGATTTCATTTGTTAATTTCCAACATATAGAATATACTGTGCCACATAGTAAACAACAATCTAACCAAGCCACACAAATATTTTGATTAATTTTACAAAATAAGCAATCATCACCGCCAATAGTGGTTCACGATCATTATTAAATTGAAAAATCACACATATCCTATTTTGATATTCGCATAACCGATTCCATTTGCTAGTTTCCAACAGAGAGAATATATTGCGCCACATAGTAAACAAAAATCTAACCAAGCCACACACATATTTTGATTAATTTTACAAAAGACGCAACCATCACCGACAATGGTGGTCCACGAGCATTATTAAATTGAAAAATCACATATATCCTACTTTTATATTCGCATAACCGATTTCATTTGCTAATTTCCAACATATAGAATATATTGTGCCACACAGTAAACAACAATCTAACCAAACGACACAAATATTTTGATTAATTATACAAAATAAGCAACCATCACCGACAATGGTGGTCCACGAGCATTATTAAATTGAAAATTCACACATATCCTATTTTGATATTCGCATAACTGATTCCATTTGCTATTTCCAACAAAGAGAATATATTGTGCCACATAGTAAACAAAAATCTAAACAAGCCACACAAATATTTTGATTAATTTTTCAAAATAAGCAACCATCACCGACAATGGTGGCCCACGAGCATTATTAAATTGAAAATTCACATATATCCTATTTTTATATTCGCATAACCAACTCCATTTGCTAATTTTCAATAGAGAGAATATATTGTGGCACATAGTAAACAAAAATCTAACCAAGCCACACAAATATTTTGATTAATTTTACAAACGACGCAACCATCACCAACAATGGTGGTTCACGAGCATTATTAAATTGAAAATCACACATATCCTATTTTGATATTCGCATAACCGATTCCATTTGCTAATTTCCAAAAGAAAGAATATATTATGCCACATAGTAAAGAAAAATCTAACAATCCACCGACAAACAACATTCCACTATAATAAAGTGAAAAATCATATCATATCAAATTACAAAATTTTGGGTAAAAAAGAAACACATTGTTACCTAATATAGCTTTGACGAATGACCGAAACGATGCTGCTATAAATAAACTAAAAACAAAAAAAACAAAACTTCGATTATTTACCATCTTTGCTAATTTGTTCTTCCTTCTTCTTTTCTGCTCTTAGGGCTCTTTACTTCTCTTTGCTCCGACTGAATGTAATTTCACTCACACTCGGTTTCGATTTTGGGTGAAATAAAACTCCAAAACCCTTAAACGAAAAGTTCTGCTATATGTGGTTTAAGTTGCCAAGTGTCAGATATTATAGAATATATAGGATATATTATTGAGTTGTGTTTGATATGAGATCACAAGATACAATATATATATATAGTAGTAACATTAACATAATGCTAACACCCCAATAATGTAAAATTTTCTAAACACATAAAGAAAATATGCTAAGAATATATATCGAGATCTAGAATATTCTTCTTTCGGGTTCACGGGCTTCACTTCATAGACGGTCCGCAAGATATACCTCTTCCTTCCCAAGTTATCTCTAATACTCCCTCGCACGACAAACGCGGTACGCAAAATCATCAAGCAAAACACGTATGTCGTGGACATCATGTCGAGGACGGATAAACAAGTCAACATGCTCCTCCGGATATAAACTACAATCATCAAAATAGGGATGGAACTTCAGCTCGTCTTTTGGTCTTAAGAAAAAGGAATAATAAAATCTTGTGGGTGCAAACTTCTGCAACTCCACAAATAATTGTCCTATCGCGGACAGTCCATAAATTGGACTAAAGAATGACCTAAAAAATATGAGCGTTCCAATAAAAATCCTTAAAACCAAAATCAAACTCCCATGTAATAGAAGAAGCCAAAAGAAATAGAAAATTCTGAAAAATTTTAAACATAAGAATAAATCTCAGAAAATAAAAATAGATTGTGAAAACCCCAAACTCTTAAAACTTAATTATCATAAAGATCTCTCAAATACTTCTTCACGGTAAAACCATAAATTATTGGATTATTAAGAAAAATTATTGAAAACTAAAACCCAGCATAATTAAAGAAAATAAAAAAACTGAAAAAACTATGTAAACAAACAATCAACATCTTCATCGTCAGCGTCTTCTTCGTTGGTGGTCATCATTGCCTCCATGATCTCTTTTGATCACAAGACTTCTAATGTGGAAATGTTAACTTCAATCCCGAAGAATCGAAGGCTTTGATACCGTGTCAAATATTGTAGAATAGGATATATTATTGAGTTGTGTTTGATATGAAATCACAAGATACAATATATATAGTGGTAACATTAACATAATGCTAACAAAAAAATAATGTAAACTTTCCTAAACAGATAAATGAAATATGCTAAGAATATATATAGAGATCTAGAATATTCTTTTTTCGGGTTCACGATTTCACTTCATAGATGGTGCGCAAGATATACATCTCGCTTTCCAAGTTATCTCCAATACCAAGAGTGTTAAAAGCTTCCTTTCAGTCAAAATGGTCGAAGCGGAGGCTTTTACATCTCCAAGTACTCGGGTTTGACTCTCGTTGGATACTATCATTTTTTTGCATCCTTTTTCTTTTCTTTATGCGCGGTTCAGTTGGCCGGTTAAATACCAGACATGCGTCTAATTTTGGTGGTCCAATTATTTGCTGCTCTTATTGCCCAATTCGGTTCGTATTAAACATGTATCAATCATCATTTAATTGAGTAATTGGAATCGCAGACGTTATGATTCTCTCTCCATATTCATATTCAGCAATCTCTTATTCTCTTGTATCATTAGTGTTTCATTTTATTCAAAAAAGTAGATATAACACTTTGTATATATATATCTGTTCTAATATAGTAAGATTTTTTTTTATAGTGAGCTTTGAAATGCTGTCACGTGGCATGTTTTATGTGTTACCTATATTTAAAGAAAACAAAACATAAACCCATAAGAAATTGATATGTGTACTTCATAATTGTAACACTTAATTCGTTTATCTCTTTATTTTGTTGTTCTTAATTTAATGATATGATTATATGGATGAATAACAAAAAAAAAACTAAAATTAACTACATAAACATAGAAAAAAAGATGTGATAGTATATAAGATATAATTATTTTTTCATCAGGAGCCTTGAAAAGTTTAGGAAGGATTTCCCGTTCTCTCTCGTACCGTCCCGAATTTTCTGCCCCATTATTTATCATGTTTAAAACAATTACCCATTCAAAACTATTTATTTTATTGAAACGGGTATGGGAAGGGTACGAGAAGGGGATGAGTATAAAATCGGGTACCCAAATAATCATTTAAAATTAAAAACTTAAAAAATCTATATATTTTTTTCAAATTATTCTGAAATTTCTCGGGACGTTCTTATCATATTTCTTTTTGATAATTGTTTTCCAATTCACAAATTTTTTGTGTCCGTCCCATAGCCGTAGATTCTCGTCATGAGTCCCAAAATTTTCAGGGCTGTCATATTTTCATTCTACATATTTACATTTAAAGAAAAACTGATAAAAATTCAACTACACTAAATAATTAAATAAAATTCACAAAAAAAACAAAATCAAAAAACTGCAATAGAGATTCTACAACAATCTATAAATAGCAAAAACAATACGACAATCTACAAACACAACTCACTTTTATTACCACACAAAATTTTAATAGAATATATATTAGATGCATTACACTATCATATAATTTCTTTCACTCAATCAACAAGAAACAAACGCTGTCTCAAAATCAGACGTCCACTCTGTCAAAAATAGAACATCAACTACACAATCCCTTTTAGCACCGATCAAATACTACAAGCAAATAACTCTATCTTCAAAAACATAATTAACTTCTACCTCACTTATCATGATATGGATGACACAACATCAAGTACATTAACCAAAATTTTAATAAACTTTATTCAAACATCTATACTATTATGTCGGCCACATAACACACAATCCCTCGAAGTTTTTTTTTGAAATTGAAGATTTCAACTCAAATGCATCAAGACAACTATATGTTGATTTTGTAATTGGAAATTTGGAGAGAACACAAATCCAAGATACACCTGAAGACTATGACAATTGTGATACATAACTATAGACAATTATGATACACAATTATGACAATTATCAACATAGTGGAACTTCACTTCAGGGTGTTCGGAAAGCGATCCTTCGCGAATCTCTTGATAGCAGTTCAAACAGAAATCATAATGGCAATTTGGGCAACATCGATGCAAGTCAACAATTGAAGTTTTGCAATGATCCCTGCAAGACAGATGATTTCAGCAAGATCCTCTAGAATTAAATTAAATTTAAAAATTTTCCCAACTCTCAAAAAGATAACTTAAGTGTGCTTACCAGTATAGACGTTGATCACTGAAGCTTTCTGCTCTAATTACGTCAACTCTAGAAGGGCGGTTTTCCTACAAAAACAGGTCATACGTTAGCAAGAAATCACTTATATAGCAACACAAGCCATGTCTTAGTAGCGTAAAGATTCGTACCTAGAACCTTTGCCTCCATTTCAATCTCTTGATAATTTATTCAGAAATGGAAGCATCATTGCAACCAAGTACTGGAGATGATGGCGTCTTTCAGAATTCGAGAGTTCCCTCTTCGATGTCTGTTAAGACAAAAGCACATCTACCAGTTAACAAATAAACCATCTTGGGGTTATCCTACATATGAATTCTTCTGGGAATGGATGCTAGAAAATATCATACCTCGATTAAACCATTCAAATGCAAGCATCTGCTGCAGTTACAGTTTTTGCGGCAGAAAGGACATTTAGCAACGATACCATCCTCAGATAGTTGTGGATACCTGCAACAAAATTTCAATAGAATATATATTAGATGCATTACACTATCGTATAATTTCTTTCACTCAATCAACGAGAAACTAACGCTGTCTCAAAATCAGACGTCCACTTTGTCAAAAAATAGAACATCAACTACACAATCCCTTTTAGCACCAATCAAATACTACAAGCAAATAACTCTATCTTCAAAAATATAATTAACTTCTACCTCACTTATCATGATATGGATGACACAACATATGGATGACACAACATCAAGTACATTAACCGAAAGTTTAATAAACTTTATTCAAACATCTATACTATTATGTCTGCCACATAACACACACACAATCCCTCGAAGTTTTTTTTGAAATTGAAGATTTCAACTCAAATGCATCAAGAAAACTGCATGTTGATTTTGTAATTGGAAATTTGGAGAGAACACAAATTCAAGATACACCAGAAGACTATGACAGTTGTGATACATAACTATAGAAAAAGATATGATTTTATTATTAAATAAGAGATAATAAAAAAAAATTCATCAGGAGCCTTGAAAATTTTAGGACGGATATCCCTTTCTCTCCCGTAGCGTCCCAAATTTTCTACCCCATTTTTTATCCCGCTTAAAACAATTACCCATTCGAGACCATTTATTTTATTTAAACGGGTATGGGAAGGGTACGAGAAGGGAATGAGTATCAGATCGGGTACCCAAATTAAAAATTTTAAAAAATTATATATTTTTTGCAAATTATTCTGAAATTTCCCGGGACGTTCTTATCATATTTCTTTTTGGAAATTGTTTTCCAATTCACAATTTTTTTTGTTTCCGTCCCATACCCATAGATTCTCGTCCTCAGTCCCAAAATTTTCAGGGCTCACATACGTTCATTCTACATATTTACATTTTAAGAAAAAACTGATCAACAAAGCAGAATAAAAAATTCAACTACACTAAATAATTAAATACAATTGACAAAAAAACAAAAACAAAAAATTGCGATAGAGATTTTACAACAATCTATAGTAAGCAAAACCAATACAACAATCTACAAACACAACTCACTTTTATTGCCACACAAAATTCCAATAAAATATATATTATATGCATTATACTATCATATAATTTCTTTCACTCAATCAACTAGAAACATACTCTGTTTCAAAGTCACACGTCGACTTTGTCAAAAATAAAACATCAACTACACAATCCATTTTAACACCGATTAAATACTACAAGCAAATAACTCTAACTTCAAAAATATGATTAACTTCTACCTCACTTATCATGATATGGATGACACAACATTAAGTACATTAACCAAAAATTTAATAAACTTTATTCAAACATCTATACTATTACGTCGGCCACATGACACATAATGCCTCGAAATGTTTTTTGAAATTGAAGATTTCAACCCAAATGCATCAAGAAAAATATATGTTGACTTTGTAATTGGAGATTTAGAGAGAACACAAATCCAAGATACATCAGAAGAATATGAAAATTGTGCTACATAACAATAGAAAAAAAGATGTGATATTATATTTGATATAATAAAGTTTTTTCATCAGGAGCCTTGAAAAGTTTAGGATGGATTTCCCGTTTTCTCCCGTACCGTTCCGAATTTGCTGCCTCATTCTTTATCCCGTTTAACACAATTATCCATTCGAGACCATTTATTTTATTGAAACGGGTATGGAAAGGGTACGAGTATCTGATCGGGTAGCCAAATTATTTATTTAAAAATTAAAAACTTAAAAAATCTATATATTTTTTCATATTATTCTGAAATTTCCCATGACGTTCTTATCATATTTATTTTTGAGAATTATTTTCCAATTCACAAATTTTTTTATTTCCGTCCTATAGCCATAAATTCTCGTCCCCAGTTCCAAAATTTTCTGGGCTCACATACCTTCATTCAACATATTTACATTTGAAGAAAAAATTGATCAACAAAACAGAATAAAAAATTCAACTACACTAAATAATTAAATATAATTCACAAAAAAACAAAAACAAAAAATTGCAATAAAATTTTTACAACAATCTATAAAAAGCAAGAACAATACAACAATCTACAAACACAATTCACTTTTATTACCACACAAAATTCTAATAGAATATATATATTGTATGCATTACACTATCATATAATTCTTTCACTCAATCAACCTGAAACATACTCCGTTTCAAAATCACACGTCGACTCTGTCAAAAATAAAACATCAACTACACAATGTATTTTAACACCGATCAAATACTACAAGCAAATAACTCTAACTTCAAAAATATGATTAACTTGTACCTCACGTATCATGATATGGATGACACAACATCAAGTACATTAATCAAAAGTTTAATAAATTTTATTCAAACATCTATACTATTACTTCGGCCACCTAACACACAATGCCTCGAAATCTTTTTTGAAATTGAAGATTTCAACCCAGATGCATCAAGACAACTATATGTTGATTTTGTAATGGGAGACTAAGAGATAACACAAATCCAAGATACACCAGAAGAATATGACAATTGTGCTACGTAACTATAGAAAAAATGATGTGATATTATTATTATATAAGATATAATAAAAAAACTTCATCAGGAGCCATGAAAATTTTAGGAAGGATTTTTTTCGTTCTCTCTCGTACCATTCTAAATTTTCTACCCCATTCTTTATCTCGTTTAAAACAATTACTCATTCGAGACCATTTATTTTATTTAAACGGGTATGGGAAATGTACGAGGAGGGAATGACTATCAGGTCAGGTACCCGAATTATTCATTTAAAAACTAAAAACTTATAAATTCTATTTATTTTTTTCAAATTACTCTGAAATTCCCCAAAACGTTCTAATCATATTTGTTTTTGACAATTGTTTTCCAATTCATAAATTTTATGTTTCCGTCTTATAGCCGTAGATTCTCGTCCTGAGTCCCAAATTTTCCAGGGTTGACATACCTTAATTCTACATATTTACATTTGAAGAAAAAACTGATCAACAAAACAAAATAAAAAAAATTAACTACACTAAATAATTAAATACAATTCACAAAAAAAACAAAAAACTGCAATAGAGATTCTACAACAATCTATAAATAGCAAGAACAATACAATAATCTACAAACACAACTCACTTTTATTACCACACAAAATTCCAATAGAATAAATATTATATGCATTACACTACCATATAATTTATTTCACTCAATCAACCATAAACAAACTCCGTCTCAAAATCACACGTCTGCTCTGTCAAAAATAGAACATCAACTACAACTACAAACAAATAACTATAACTTCAAAAGTATGATTAACTTCTACCTCACTTATCATGATATGAATGACACAATATCAAGTACATTAACGGAAAGTTTAATAAACTTTATTCAAACATCTATAATATTACGTCGGCCACATAACACACAATGCCTCGATGTTTTTTTTGAAATTGAAGGTTTCAACCCAAATACATCAAGAAAGCTATATGTTTATTTTGTAATTGGAGATTTTGAGAGAACAAAAATTCAAGCTACACCGCAAGAATATGACAATAGTGATATATGTCTTGATAATCTACAATGGCCGAATTGCAGTCACAAATTTCATCACAAATATATTTCAGATTGGTTATACTACAAAACAATATGTCCTAAATTATTGTCAAAAATAAATAATTTGATATTTTATATACTTACGATGAATGAAAAAAAATTTCACTCACTATAGATATTATTATTCTACCAATCTTTCAATATAAAATTATAAAACTACATGATATTCATAAATTATAAATTAATATTAATCCACAAATTTTTACTAACAAATATTATAAAATAAATTGTAAAATTAAAACTTTTAAATTATCACAAATCCGCGCAATGAACGGATCTGCTCCTAGTATATATATATATAAATGTATTGGTCTCGAATCTTGATCCTGATGAGGAAAAGACAGAAATTTCCAAAGTTTCGATTTTGGGTGAAATAAAACCGTTGAACGAAACGACCCACTATATTGTTTCAAGTGTCCAAAAAAATACACGGTTTCCTTTGAGTCAAAATGGTTGAGGCGGAGGTTCGAAGTTCTTGTGGAGGAGTCCTGAGTTCGATTCTCGTCGGGGAGAACAGCCATTTCTTTTATTTGTTTCCTTTTTCTTTTCTTTTCTTCGGGCGGGTTTCAATTGGCCGATCTAATCAGCCGGTTTAATACCAGACCGGTGTCTATTGCACAATTCAGATAGTTTTGGATCCGCATTTGGTTCGGGATGAAATCTGATTTCTTGGGTTTTGTTAGAGTATTAAACTGTATCAATCATCTTTAATTTAGTAAATGGAACAACAGACGTTATATGAGATTCTGCCAAAGTTTCGTTCGATTTTAGATGAAATAAAACCCTTAAAACGAAACGACCGACCTGTATATATATATTTTAAGTTGCCAAAAGCGAAGAGCATCCTTCTAGTCAAAATGGCTGTGCTGGAAGCAAGTAGGCCATGTAGTTAACTCGAGTTCGAGTCATGTAAGGTACATCTTTTGTTTTGCTTCCTTTTCTTCAGGCGCGGTTCAGACGGCTAAACTGGCCGGTCTAATCAGCCAGTTTAGTGGGCTAAACTCGAGTTCGGCGGTCCAATTATTTCTCGCTCTTATTGCACAATTCGGTTCGTATTAAACCGTATCAATCATCATTTAATCGAGTAATTGGAATCGCAGGTGTTATGGTTCTCTTTCCGGCATCATATTCAGCAATCTCTTCTTTTCATGTATCGTTAGTGTTTCATTCTATTTAGGAAAGTAGATACAGCCCTATGTTGCAACTCTTCAAAGTTTTCTTCTCGTTTAAACGGTTGGAGCTGAGGAAATTTTCACTTGGAGGTGTTGAGTTCGATCCCTAACTTGTCCCATCACTTTCCTCTCCTTCTCCCCGTTCTTTTTCCGGCTTATGTCCTTCAATTAGTTCCTTATCAGGTGCTCCTTTTTCTAACTCAAAAACTTATAATCTCTACAAAACAAACTCTCTATGTACCCTTATTTTATATATCGAGGTAATGTTTATAAACTTAATTTTCAACTATAAATCCGACTCCTTTACAAAAGGGTTTTTCGGTAGCTATTTTGGCCTTTTGCGACTAATATTTAGCGAATTATGAGCATGAGCATGATAGAAAAAGGGCGCCACTCTTCTCGAAATAAAACAAAGGAATAAAATGTATCGTTTGCAAGGACAAATGTAAAATCGGTACGTAAGCCATATAAATAGAAATTGATATAAAAATGGAAATAAAAGCGAATATTACTAAAGTTTTGGAGTAAAGTAAAGCCAACAGATGCTAATGGTAATGTATTATTATGTACTGTGTACAGTATAACTTCCCCCATTTCTAATGGTCCGCCTTAATTACTACGGTTCTCAAAACGCCAACGTTTTACGTGTTATCAATAACTTCATAGAAAATGTTTAGTTTTTTTTTTCTTTTGCAATGCTTGTTGTATCTGTTAACGTCACTAGGGACGTATGTGATAGTAGGGGCTGGTCTAGCGATGACGTGGTCCGAAGCAGAAACTGTTACTATAGTCGATTAATTAATTAGAGATGGTTGATGACAATAATGGAGCTGCGAGGTTCAAAAGTTATGCTTTGGCAATTGGCGGCATCCATACAAGGAATGTAGTAGATGCGACGAGTCACATTAAGTACTTTGGCTTTTTCAAAAAAAAAAAAGACATTAAGTACTTGATGCTATATATATACTTACATGCATGCATGGTTGATATAGTGAAAGCATTATTAATCCACGAGGTTACATAAGGTGCGTTGCGTCCATTAACGCAATCAAGAACATTCTTATGTTTAAGGAACAAAAACAAACTTGATTGCGTAAACAACAACACGAGTTCTTACAAAAGTAGTAGTACAAAAAGAAACATACAAAAGATCCTAATTTAAACCTACGTTTTTTGTGTGGCAAGAGAGCTTTTTCCTACATCGAACTGATTAAACAAAAGACGATCTTCTTCACATTGTTCTCTCTTAATCAATCAGATAACGACGACTTGACAGCTTGTAGAGCATCTTGGGATTTTGAGAAGTTCTTTGAAGATGTCATAATCATCTTTCACGCATAAAATGCCAAAAACTGCATAACCATTTTTATTAAATGCCAAAAACTGCATCGTGTAAAAACATAAGATTTGCGTAAAATATCAGAAAAACTAACCAACACCTAAATATTACAATTCACTTATTTTTAACTCATACTTACATGCATAAATATACGTATTTATTTCTTTTTAAAATTCAATCATACATTATAAAAAGATATATTACAAATCATATACTTTATTATTTTTTAACACATAAAAGACATACTTCAATTTTTCCACAAATATGCATGTGGATCGAATATTAATTATGCAAAAGTTAAATTCGCATGTGAACTTGTCGTGCGTGCATTTTGTTAACCTCAATTACAGTCCAATTTTAATTTTAGTTATTAAACAATTCATATATATATATATATATATATATATATATATATATATATATATATTAATCTCTATATGTCCTATGAGCGGTGAGGTGGTTGATACGCATGAACGTGCGGGCTAACCATCTACCTGCTCTTATGATAAGTAAAAATTATAAAACACATTTTTGTTTATTTTTATAAATAAAAAGTAGAAGTAAAAATAAAATTAAAAATATATATTGGCAAGATTATATTGTGTAAAGAGAAAAGAAAGCATAGTATAGATAATATTCAAGACATATTATAAGAATTTAATAGTTATTTAATGTAACTTTTGCATTTTGCAATTATATGTTACTGTAAACGGTAAAAAAAAATAAAACGTTTTAAAATCAATCAGTTTCAAAAGATACAAAACGATATGAAACGTTTGCGTGATTGTTGTTAAATACTAAAACTGTGTATGTATAAAACTATAACGTTTACATAATATATAATAAAATTAATCAATACTTTAATATTAAAACTATTTATGTCTATAAAAAACATTATATGTGCATATGCCTGCAGGCGAACCATAAAATTAAATAAATTAATAAATTATTATATGTTTTAATATTTTTCAGTTTATTTAGTTTTTATGTTGATTTTCTAAAACATTTTGTTCAGATTTTCTATAATTAAATAAATTATTATATGTTGATATAAATTTTCATATGTTAACCCTGTAAAAATACTGTTCATCTTTTTTGTTGGACAAATAAGAAATAAAGAGAATGGATGAGATCGATGGTGAATTCACTTTGTTCATCTCGCAGAAAATAAGAGACAGAAAAAAGAAGCAATTGAATAAAAATATTCAGATGGATACATAGATACTTACGGCAGAATATAAGAATAAAATAGTTTTTTTATAACAATTAACACATCTCAAATTATATAAAGTAAAATATTTCACAATAGATTTACATATTTAACAATAATAAAGAAACTAAAATAATATTTAAAATTAAGAAAAAAATAACAACAAAAATAAACATCTCTTATTATATAAAGTAGGATGCATCAAAGTTACTTTTTAACATGATCGCGACACGTGCCAAGTTAATCGGTAAGATTTTGACACGTATTTTGATTAAAAATCTTATTATAAAGAAAAAATATACTAATCCTAAAAGAAAAAGGAAAATATTATTATTTTAAAAAGAAGAAAGAATATACTAATCCTAAAGGAAAAAGGAAAATACTACTATTTTTAAAAGAAAAATAAATAAAACAGTATACTAATTCTAAAAGAAAAAGGAAAATATTATTATTTTTAAAAGAAGAAAAATTATACTAATCCTAAAGGAAACAGGAAAATACTACAATTTAAAAATAAAAATAAAAAAACATATATCAATTAAGAAAAAGAAACAAAAGAAAAAGAAACAAAAGTAAACAAGATATATCATTTTTACTAAAAAGAAAAAAAAACTTCAAAGTTAGTCATCAATATGATCGTGACACGTGGCAAGTTAATCAATAAGATTTTGACACATGTCAAGTTTATCGCTTTAGATTTTGATACGTGTCTCGGTAAAATATTATTTGTAAACAAAAAAGGAAATCCCAAAAAGGTCAAATTTATCGATTATTAAGATTATAAAAGTAAAATAAAATTAACTATGATATATTTCAATTTAATAAAAAGAAAGTAAAACAAAATGATCTATTTCATTTAAAAAAGAAAAATAAAAACAAAAACAAAATAAGATTAACTAAGATATATTTCAATTAAAAAGGAAATTTTAGATGCTAATGATATGACATTAGACGATGATAAGTTCAATGTGGGGGATGATGATAGCAAAATTCATATAGAGAAGTTTTTGATGCGAGTCTTGAGAAGCATAACTTTTCTAAAGAGTAAAAATATCATATAAGGAAGAAACAAAAAGTAAATTAAAAACAAAAACAAATTTTTGATTAATTAAAATATATTTCAATTAAAAAAAGAAAATTCTAGATGCTAATGATATGACATTAAATGATGATGAGCTCAATGAGGAGGAGGATATCAAAAATTATGTAGAGAGACTTTTGAAGCGAGTCTTGAGAAACATAACTTCTCTAGAGAGCAGAAGATCATATAAGGGAGATAAATGTAAAGAGAAAAAAAGAATTTATTTGCTTGAAAAAAATTAATGGGGAAATTGTTAACATACTCAAATGACTCAAATTGCATACCCAAGTTTTTAACACAGCGGCAACAGAAAAATATAATTAATAAAGTGTGTGAACTATATGAGAAGTAGGGTTAATGTTGTTTAGGACCCGCAACAGATTATGTGTTTTGAATATTTTAATTAAAAATAAATAAAATTTAAAATAAATAAATAACTCTTAATTAGGTTTTGATTTTGTGTTTTTCGTATATCTTTTCTGTAGTGATCAGATTTTATTTTCTATTTTCTTAAAAAAATATTTTAACGACTTTTACATTTTATTATAATATATTTGCGTACGCGCGGATCATAATCTATATTTTAATATGATAAAAATAGGATAATTAATTCATCAAAATTTTATATATCTTATTATAAAAAGTAGGATGCGTCAAAGTTAGTAATTAATATGATCGCGACAAGTTTCAAGTTAATCGATCGGATTTTGACACGTGTCATAAGTATATATCTAAAAAAAGAAAAATATAACAAAATGATATATTTGTCATAAGTATATAGCTAAAAAAGAAAAATAAAAAAAGATCTATTTCAGTTTAAGAAAAGGAAAATTAGAAAATAAAAGATTGCTAATTAACTTGATCGCGACATGTGGCGCTTCATTCGATTCAGATTCTGACATGTGTCCTGATAAAATATTAGAATTTATATCTTATTATGAAAATGATTTATTAGAATTTTATAAAAGGAAAAAAGTAAATAAGATTAACTATGATATATTTCAATTAAGAAAATGAAATTATATTACTAATGATATGACATTGGACGATGATGAGCTCAATGAGGAGGAAGATCATGTAGAGAGACTTTTGACGCGAGTCTTGAGAAACATAATTTAGATAGACAGTGGAGAGATCATATACGGGAGATAACTATGAAGAGAAATAAAGACTTTGTTTGCTTGGAGAGAGTTAATGGGGAGGTCGTTAACATACTTGAATGACTCGAATTGCATATCCAAGTTTTTAATGAAGCAGAACAGAGAAAAAAATAGTTGATAAAGTGTGTGAACTACAAAAGAAGTAGGGTTAATGTTGCTTATGATCCGCATAAGATTCTTTGTTTTGAATATTTTAATTGAAAACATATGAAAATTAAGATAAATAAACACTCTTAGGTTTCAATTTTTTGTTTTTAATATATATATTTTAAGTAGTGATCCAATTTTGTTTTCTATTTTTTTTTAAATTCATTTTAACGGATTTAAAATTTTGTTATTACAAACCTGCGTAAACGCGAATCCTAATCTAATAATAATAATAAAAATATATAAAATTATAAAGTAAAAAAATTAATAAATAACTCCGCTTGTTTGATTTCTAGTAAAATAAAATAAGACAATACCAAGAGCGTAAAACTTACGTAACCAGAGAAATAAAAAGATCCAAACTGTGCGTTACGTTGATAAAAAAAAAAACCTAAAAACATTATTTGCAACTCATAGTTGTTAATTTGTGTCGTTCATCAAAAATTCAAAACTATTTGGGCTCAAGTTGGGCCAAGTTTGTGATAGCTAGGCTGAAATTAGGATGCGTCCAAGCCCAAATGCAATTGGTCGTCTCCTATTAATACAGAATCAAGAAGAAGAAGTTTGAAGTTAGGGTAAAGAGAAAACAGAGAAAGTTCATAGAATCCGAGGGATTCAAGGGAGAACTTCGTTTACCTTCTTCTTTAGATATGTAGCTGGGTTTGAGTGAGTCTTTCTTCTTTATTTCTTCATCGGTGAGTTGCTAATTAAGTTTCCTGTTACACTTGTTACAAGAGGGACTTAGGGTTAGCGTGAGGAAAGAGGTTAGATAGAAAGAGAGAGCAATCACTTGTAAAACCACATCGGAGGTGTTTTCCGATATTGATAGTGAATCTTTGAGAGTTCCGTCCCTCCCCAGACGTAGCAACTGCGGTTGTGAACTGGTTACCAATTTGTCGTGTTCTAGAGCTTAATCCGTAACGTATTGATTCAATCTCATAAGGATCAAATCTCTACAATAGTTATGGCGGATAGGCGACAGAGACGGCGCCATCCACGAAAACGTCGTAGAAAGCCAAGGCGTCGCAAAATCAAACGAGCATTAATAGATCCTTCAATCAATGGTGGAACTGATATCATCAGCTCTATGCCAGATAAGATCCTCCACCATATCCTCTCCTTTCTTCCCACAGATTGGGCGATCAGAACATCCATCTTGTCCAGAAGATGGAGGCATGTATTGTGCGAGACACCTTGTCTCGACTTTTATGACTGTAGACGAGAAGCGACGGCTGAAGAAATAGGAATAGGTCCTTCAATCAATGGTGGAACTGATATCATCAGCTCTATGCCAGATGAGATCCTCCACCATATCCTCTCCTTTCTTCTCACAGATTGGGCGATCAGAACATCCCTCTTGTCCAGACGATGGAGGCATGTCTGGTGCGAGACACCTTGTCTCGACTTTTATGACCATAGACGAGAACCGACGGCTGCAAAAATAGAACAAACACTAAGTTCCTACAGGGCTCCGAAAATCATGAGTTTCGATCTTGGCATGTACCGACGTGTCCCTGATAAACCACAGATTGATAGGTGGATCGAGTTCGCTATGTCCCGTAATGTGGAGGAGGAGCTGCTTCTGGACTTCCGGATACGCGAGACTTATAGTTTCCCAGATTCCTTCTATCGTAGTTCCTCTTTAGAGCAACTCAGAGTGTCTTTTGATATGATTCCCAGATGCACCGTGTCTTGGAAATCCCTAAGGAAATTGACATTGTGTGATTGTAATCTCTACGATGAATCTATTGCTAATATTCTCTCTGGCTCTCCAGTTCTTGAAACCTTGAGATTGCTTGGATGTCATGTTGAGCGTCTTGATCTGAGTAAATCACCGAGTTTGAAGAGATTGGAGATTCGTCGTTCCGGTAGGGCTCGGGGGCCAACACAGATTGTAGCCCCGCAGATCCATTATTTGAGTTTGAGGCTGGCATGCTCTGATGAGGAACCATCTACTTTAGTCGATGTCTCCTCTTTGGCCGAAGCTGACCTTGACATTCGCATGGAGAGCTACGAAACTCCTTATCCTTTCAAGCCTGGTTTTCTTCAAAGGGCTGGTTCTCTTCAGACCATGGTGCTTAAGATGCTAACAAAATTGCAAAACGTAGAGAGACTTGCTTTTGGGGGACCCCTTCTTCAGGTATATATATATGTTTACCGTTCTTTCGTTCTCTAATTTAGGGTTTACACATTAGTTTTTTTTTTTTTTTTTTTTTTTTTTTTTTTTTTTTTTTTGGTTCTGTAGGGGATTTATGTTACATGACCTTTTCATCGTTTTGTTAGATTCTGTCTCTCGCTGAGCTCTGCGGTGTTCCTTTCCCAACGCTCAAGGTCCAAACATTGACTGTAGAAACCTTGTTTGCAGGATCTGTTTTTCCTGGTATAGCAAGGTTACTACAAAATTCACCTGGATTAAAGAAGCTTATAGCAATCGCATCAGGCTCGAGCAATATAGAGGTATTTTCACCAGAAAACCTCTTTTATGTTCTTGTATATTAATAAGTAGAACCATATCTTCCACTTTTTGGTGGGCTAAACAATATATAGGGATTGACATTTTGTAAAAAAAATCACATGTGGTAGTAACACTTTGTATGCCCTACAGGATATGTATATAGACAGCTATTTGGATTCACAAGGCTTGCATCCGGATCAATGTTGGAGATCAAAATACGAGGTGTTTCCTACCACAGCTGAGTCTCATGGGATGTTTGTTGTTCGTAAGGTTTTGTGCAAAGTTGTGCCTTCGTTCATGGAAATGGTGCTAAGGAACGGACAGACACTAGAGACGTTGGTCGTAAGGTTGGAATCTATCTACGACTTTAAGATTCCTCCAGAGTGGTTTGAAGAGTTGCTTCAGATTCCTCCAACACTTTCTAACAACAACAATGTCTCCATTGTGCTCAAGCTTTACTGATCCATTATTTGAGTTTGAGGCTGGCATGCTCTGATATTGAAAGGAAATTTTATATTTCTGAAACTACAACACTATTTGACGTCCCAAAAAAAATCATACACTATTTTATATACTATTATAGTTAAATTTGGTTAATCAATGTTATTTGGTTTATGAAACTGTGCAAATGAACAGAGCCCAACTATTTTTTTTATAATTACCTATTTTCTTTAGCTTTTAAAGGGCCCTAAATTTTTATAATATATATACATACAGATGTGTGGAAAATATCATTAGAGAGAAGGACGAGACAAAAGCTTGTTGGAACAAAAAAAAAAGACACGAAAGATACGGAGGTCCATGAGATAAGTCGCCAAACTCGTATAATTAACCAACACTTTGATTGATCCCTCCACTAGAGAGTGTTAGAAACAAACAACGTCGCAATCACATTTTGGTGGGTTATCTTGAATTCTTCTAATCTGTTTTTGCTTTGATTTTCTGCAACTCTATAAAGACAAATCTTTTTTTCTGAAAGAATGATTTAGTAGCCACAGACGAATTTTGATGTTAACAAGAATTCTGAAACACGCTCACCTTCAATCTCTGAAACTTCCCTGAGAAACCTCTCTCAGCTTCATATCTCCTGAGTAAACCCACTCAGCTTTTGGTTGAGCATCACTTGCTCAATCTTTGTTAACTCTGAGCAACTCCAATGCCTCTTGGAACTTGCCCACTGGAAGAGTCTTCGTGAATATGTCAGCTGGATTATAGGCTGTAGCAACTCTTCGTCCAGAGTGGTTTGAAGAGTTGCTTCAGATTCCTCCAACACTTTCTAACAACAATAATGTCTCTATTGTGCTCAAACGTTATTTTACATAGTCTTAATTCTTATACAACCTTTTATAGTGAATCTCATCACTTTGGACAAGTGAAAGTATTTGTATCTGAATTTTTGAGAGAAATTTTACAGTTGACGATTTGGGTGTTCAACTAACTAACTATTGCGTCTTGTCAATTCTCTCTAGCTCCCGTTGTGTCTGTCCATTAAAAAGCTTTAGAGATAAAAGATTGCTCATTAAAAAGATATTAAAAGGAAATTTTATATTTCTAAACCTACACTATATATTTGACGTCCAAAAACAATCATACACTATTATAGTTAAATTTGGTTAATCGAAGTTATTTGGTTAATAGTGTAGAATTCTTGTTTTTCTATCATTATAGAAAACCCTAAAACCATTATTTGCAACTCATAGTTATTACTTATGGCGGATACGGCGCCACTGACGAAAACGTCGTGGAAAGAAAGCCAAGGCGCAGCAAAACGAAGCTAGCAATAATGGATCCTTCAATCAACGGTGGAAGGGATATCATCAGCTCTATGCCATATGAGATCCTCCACCATATCCTCTCCTTTCTTACCATCAATCTGGTGATCAGAACTTCCCTCTTGTCCACACGGTGGAGGCATGTCTGGTGCGAGACACCTTGTCTCGACTTTTATGGCTGTAGACGAGAAGCGACGGCTGAAGAAATAGAGCAAACCCTAAGTTCCTACAGGGCTCCGAAAATCATGAGTTTCGATCTCGGCATAAACCGACGTGTCCCTGATAAACCCGAGATTGATAGGTGGATCGAGTTCGCTATGTCCCGTAACGTGGAGAAGCTGTTTCTGTGGTTCCAGATACGCGAGACTTATAGTTTCCCAGATTCCTTCTCTCTTAGTTCCTCATTAAGGCAACTCTTTCTGTCTTTTGATATGATTCCCAGATGCACCGTGTCTTGGAAATCCCTAAGGAAATTGACATTGTGGGGTTGTAATCTCTATGATGAATCTATTGCTAATATTCTCTCTGGCTCTCCAATTCTTGAGACCTTGATATTGGTTGGAAGTTTTGTTGAGAGTCTTGATCTGAGTAAATCACCGAGTTTGAGGAGATTGGAGATTCATTGTTACTGTAGGGAACGAAGGGAACGAGGGCCAACGCAGATTGTAGCCCCGCAGATCCATTATTTGAGTTTGAGATTAGAATGCTCTGGTGAGGAACCATCTACTTTAGTCGATGTCTCCTCTTTGGCCGAAGCTGTCCTTGACATTCGCATGGAGAGCTACGAATCTCATTATCTTTTCAAGCCTGGTTTTCTTCAGACCATGGTGCTTAAGATGCTACAAAAATTGCAAAACGTAGAGACACTTACTTTTGGGGAAACCCTTCTTCAGGTATATTTTTTCAAGCCTGGTTCACCATTTTTTCATTCTCTAATTAAGGGTTTAAACATATTAGTTTTTGTTATCTTTTTTTTTTTTTGGTTCTGTAGAGATTTATGTTACATGACCTTTTCATCGTTTCGTTAGATTCTGTCTCTCGCTGAGCTCTGCGGTGTTCCTTTCCCAACGCTAAAGGTCAAAACATTGACTGTTGCAACCATGTTAGTAAGATCTGTTATTCCTGGTATAGCAAGGTTATTACAAATTCCACCTGGATTAAAGAAACTTATAGCAATCGCAACAGGCTGGAGCAATATAAAGGTATTTTCACTAGAAAACCTCTTTTATGTTCTTGTATATTAATAAGTAGAACCATATCTTTCACTTTTTGGTGGGCTAAAACAACATATAAAGGGATTGATATTTTGTAAAAAAAAACACCTGTGGAGTAATTAACACTTTTTATGGCCTACAGGATAGTTATATAGACAGCTATTTGGATTCACAAGCCTTGCATCCGGATCAATATTGGAGATCAAAATATGAGGTGTTTCCTACCACAAATGAGTTTAGTAGGATGTTATTTCGCTGTAAGGATGCTACGTCCAAAGTTGTGGCTTCGTTCATGGAAATAGTGCTGAGAAACGGAAAGACACTAGAGACGTTGGTCGTAAGGTTTATGGAATATATCTACGACTCTAAAATTCCTCCAGAGTGGTTTGAAGAGTTGCTTCAGATTCCTCCGACACTTTCTAACAACAATAATGTCTCCATTGTGATCAAACGTTATTATAATTAAGTATATGCATCAGTGTTTTACTTAGTCTTTATTCTTATACAACCTTTCTATAGTGAATCTCACTTTGGACAAGTGAAAATATTTGTATAGAGAAATTTTACAATTGACGATTTGGGTGTTCAATTAACCATTGCGAAGATATTTTTTATATTTCTAAAACTGACGTCCAAAAAAAAACCATACACTATTTTATACACTATTATAGTTAAATTTGGTTAATCTATGTTATTTGGGTTTATGGAAGAACCCAACTATTTTTTTATTTATAATTACCTATTTTCTTTAGCTTTTAAAGGGCCCTAAATTTTTATAATATACATACAGATGTGTGGAAAATATCATTGGAGAGAAGGACGAGACAAAAACTTGTTGGAACAAAAAAAAAAAAAAAGACACGAAAGATACGGAGGTCCATGAGATAAGTCGCCAAACTCGTATAATTAACCAACACTTTCATTGATCCTCTCCACTAGTGTTAGAATCAACGTCGCAATCACATTTTGGTGGGTTACCTTGAATTCTTGAATTCTTGAATTCTTCTAATCTGTTTTTGCAAATCTTTTTTTCTGAAAGAACGATTTAGTAGCCACAGACGAACTCTGATGTTAACAAGAATCCGAAAAAAAGATAGATCTTTTCCAAATGAGTTTTGCGTCAATTTTTCTATTTTTATCGGATAATTATGGATTCATAGGAATCCCAGAAACTGAGATCAAGTTCTTGACAAGCGGCCAAAGACATCACGTGTCTCGGTGTCTGTCCCTGTCAATTCCACGTCACGCCAGCCACTAAGCACATGTGTGTGAATACATTTGCGTATTCAGTTTTACTTATCTTTTTCATAAGTGAATTTTACTTGCTACATCTTACACAAGATGTTTTACGCAGAATATTCGTTTATGGATAATAGTGTTATTATATATACCTCAGTTTTGTTTGAACCCCACTCAAGTGGCTCAACGTTGTCATTTAGCTATAGCGGAAACTAATCTGATGGTTAATTTTCCAGGGGGCTGCTCTGAAATTCGATGGAGGAAAAGACATAAAAAAACAGCTTTCATCTTTTGGTAATAAATCCCACAAAGCTTTCTTGCCTAAAGGGCCATTGTTACCTATTAAAAAAAGTTGTCATCTTCTTTTATTCTCGTCCTCCGCTTTTTCCAGATTGCTCTTTTGTACATTTCTGCCTTCTTACTCAGCTTTTGCTTCAGGCTTCGTCTCTTTGCGGTTTTGAGGTGGTTGCGGAAGACGAAAGAGCCCAGACGGAAGATATATATATATATATATATATATATATATATATATATATATATAAACATGAAGTTGTCAAAGGAAAGCGATGTCAGCAGAGAAGTCAGGGAACCATTGGTTCACAGAGATATGGCTGAATCAAAACCGGAGCAGCCGTGGATGGTTTATCTTAGCACATTTGTCGCAGTTTGTGGTTCTTTTGCGTTTGGTTCTTGCGTAAGTGAATTGAAGAAAGTCACCAGCTTTTGCTCTTGACTCTGTTCCTACAAAAAATGCCTCTTTGATATTGAAAAATGGGTTGTGATGCAGGCCGGATACTCCTCACCTGCCCAGGCTGCGATTAGGAATGATATTTCTCTGACTATAGCTGAGGTAAACATAATCCTTCACTTGATGATCCCATTGCCATTGAAGTTTTGCTTACCACTACCTCGGATTCTGCAGTTTTCACTCTTTGGCTCTTTACTGACTTTTGGTGCAATGATTGGCGCTATCACAAGCGGTCCTATAGCTGATTTAATTGGAAGAAAAGGGGTCAGGAAAAAAATTGAAACTTTCCATCTTGGTTTGGCTTTTGTGAGACTATGACATTTACTAGTCACTTCTCGTGGATTTGTATCCAGGCGATGAGAGTTTCTTCTGCGTTTTGTCTCGTCGGGTGGCTATCAATCTTCTTTGCCAAGGTCTTACTCAGGATCTTAAACCAAAATGGACTACAATGGTCTCAAATGTTTGCCTAATGTATCTCTCTTTGTGTCAAATGGTGTCCTAATCAAAGGGAGTAGTGGCTCTGGATCTCGGAAGACTTGCAACGGGATACGGAATGGGTGCATTCTCCTATGTGGTGAGCCCATCGAGTTGATTTATTCTCTGTTCAAACATCTCCCAATCCATGTATACAGAGTAACACTCTGTCAATGGATATGTTGATGGTAGGTACCAATCTTTATAGCAGAAATTGCACCTAAAACCTTCCGAGGGGCTCTAACCACACTAAACCAGGTAAAGAACAGCCATGCTGATCTTTTGTCTCCCTAATTTTGCGTTAAGAGAATTTTCTGATTTTGGAATCCTCCTCTTGTGCCACAGATTCTGATCTGCACTGGAGTGTCGGTTTCCTTCATTATAGGCACAGTAGTGACGTGGAGAGTCTTAGCACTGATAGGTTAGGAATCTATCTACTCTAAATAGGACTCGTTTGAAGTCAGATTCATCTGTTTATCTGAGATGGTGAATTGGCCTCAGGAATCATCCCGTGCGCTGTCTCCTTTCTTGGCCTCTTTTGTATCCCTGAGTCTCCGAGATGGCTGGTAAGACCAATAAGAAGCACCACGGAAGCTCATGTATCCCTCTCTTGGTAATTTAAATGGTACATGTGTTTGTAGGCAAAGATGGGGCGTGATGCAGAGTTTGAAGCTGCACTGAGGAAGCTCCGTGGGAAGAAGGCTGATATATCGCAGGAGGCAGCAGAGATTCAGGTTTTCTGGAATCTTGCAACTTATTCTTCCGAATCAAGAAAGAAACCATCTCTTGATCTGAAAACATATCGTTCATGACAGGATTACATCGAAACTCTGGAGAGTCTTCCGAAAGCCAAGATGCTGGATTTGTTTCAGAGGAGATACATGCGCTCTGTTCTTGTAACACCATAAACAATGTTCTTGCAAACCAAATTCTCTTTTTCCGTCACGCTGCATAATATGTAACGAGCTGCATGCTTTGTTGGAGCAGATAGCATTCGGGTTGATGGTGTTTCAGCAGTTTGGAGGAATCAACGGGATCTGTTTCTACACAAGCTCTATATTTGAGCAAGCAGGTTCTTTAACAATAGAGATTAATCTTGAATTATATACTATACACCTTCGCTTGTATCTTAATCTGCAATCTTTGTGTCAGGTTTCCCCACAAGAGTTGGGATGATAACATATGCTGTTCTTCAGGTTCAAGCTTCTTTATCTAACGAGTACGAGTCCAGTCCCATAGAATGCTTGCGTTCTTAATCTCTATCTTTGTTTTGTTCACAAACAGGTGGTAATCACTGCGCTTAATGCACCAATAGTTGACAGAGCCGGAAGAAAGCCATTGCTACTGGTAAATAAAAGAAAAAAACAAGACTCTTAGGCACAACATGATTGTAACTTAACTCGAAGGACTTGTGGTGGCAGGTTTCTGCAACAGGGTTAGTGATAGGCTGTTTGATAGCAGCGGTCTCATTCTATCTCAAGGCTCACGACATGGCACACGAAGCAGTCCCAGTCCTTGCTGTTGTTGGTATATTGGTAAGTAAAAATGATTGTTAAAGTAATTTCACCAAACCCAATAGATTTTGTTAAGATCATATATTTGGTGAGAGAGCAGGTGTACATAGGATCGTTTTCAGCAGGAATGGGAGCAATGCCGTGGGTCGTCATGTCTGAGGTAAATACAAATCACATCCTTAGCAAGAAAACAAAGTACTTTATACTAAACAGATTCGAACTTGCAGATATTTCCCATAAACATAAAAGGAGTAGCAGGAGGCATGGCGACGCTTGTGAACTGGTTTGGAGCGTGGGCCGTTTCCTACACTTTCAACTTCCTCATGTCGTGGAGCTCTTGTGGAACTTTCATCATTTACGCGGTGATCAACGCGCTGGCCATCGTCTTTGTCATCGCCGTGGTGCCTGAAACCAAAGGGAAGACATTGGAGCAGATCCAATCTTTGGTCAATCCTTAGTTGAACAGATTATTGTCACTTTTCCTTAGATGTTTATAATTCTTCCTTATGTTTAGTGCCAATCTTGAATCTCTTTGCTTTTAAGATTCTTTTACTAAACTATTTATCAATCTCAAAAGCTTCTCCTTCTCAGTTCTTATATGTATCTCTTTTGATTTCTCCATTTCAATGTTAGATCATTAGTCTTGGAGATATGTATATGTATTATACCACTTCATACTTGTTACAAAATAGACCAAATTGTGTAACAAGAGTAAGACCCGCAAATTTCCTTTTTCATAATAATCCACTTTAAATTTCTTACTTCGGACGTTCTGCCGTTTCAACTTTCAAGGCAGACGTTAAACGACACGTAGTTCTCGTCTGGATGACAAAACCCGGCACCGGCAAGATTTGGTTGCTTTAGCGAAACTATCAAATCTCCGTCACCCTCCGCATTAACTTCCTAAAGGAAGCAAAAGAGTTTGATTTCGTCTTCGAGCTTGCGATCTTCTTCAGCTTTTTCACGAGACAAAACCTTTAAATTGACACCATTTTCCGGCGAACTTGATTCGAGTAGCTATTCAATGGCTTATGTCGACCACGCGTTCTCGATATCGGACGAGGACCTAATGATTGGGACTTCGTACACCGTCAGTAATCGACCGCCGGTGAAGGAGATCTCACTCGCGGTCTCTCTCCTCGTGTTCGGAACCCTAGGAATTGTTTCCGGTTTCTTCATGGCGTACAACAGAGTTGGCGGTGATCGAGGCCATGGTACGATTCCTTATCAAATTGTTACTAATTCTCGCTTGCACGATTCACTTAGCTCGTCATTAGCTCGTTTCAAGACGTTTTTGAGGATATACTTGATAATCTGGGTGATTTCTTAGTCCTGCTTCTTGTTTGATTAATCTATAGGCTTGTTCGTTTCCTGAAGAAACCTAGTTTGGGAGATTTTGGGAATATCTTGAGAAAATTCTGTGGATATTGGGGAAACTGTTTCAGGATTTCAATGATTAACGGATTTAGGCTTTTTAGATGGACTTGCATTTGATCTTTGTTTCTAGTGAAACATCATATATGGTTGCTCTCTGATAAACGTCCACTGCTTAGTTAGCTTTATAAGAGAAGAGAATTTTTATATGGTGATCCTAAGCTTTTCTTCTTGTCAGATTTTAGTCGGAATCAATAAATTGTATTCCTCTGATCTCATCTTGATTGTTCCCAGTTAAGAAATGTGTTTATATGTATGAATATTTTCTAAAACCTGTGTGTTTTGCAATACATATACTGATCTTCTCTGCTTGCCTAAAACTTCTCACTGATGCATTTTAGACATCTCTTTACTGCTGTGTTAAACAAAGCATCTGCATCAGATTCTTTTGTATAGTAAACTAGATTATTTTCCTTACCATTGCAAGAAACAATCACTTGCTTCTCATTGTCACTTCAATAACTGATCGTTTCTATGCAACTTGTTCTTGGGTTCTTTCTCACTTCGCTCTCCTTAAACAAAAACACTGGAGAAGTACGTATACACCAAGTGGGTTGTAGAATGTAAAACAAGACACTGCCTTTCTTTTTTCCATTTCAAGAAAATTTATTCGGACTAATGATTTACCGAAGACTCACACCTCTCTTTCTTTTTGTTGTTGTTGTCTGATACTGTTGGTGGTGAAACAGGGATTTTCTTCATCGTACTCGGGTGTCTTCTGTTTATCCCGGGGTTTTACTATACACGGATTGCGTATTACGCATACAAAGGATACACAGGTTTCTCCTTCTCAAACATACCATCCGTTTAACCCCTTGTGAATCTCAGTCTCTTCTCTCTTACTCAATGTGTATAGGTTGTTGTTTTTCTGAGGGCAGGTTTTATATTGCTTAAAAGCAATGACTTCTACTCTTTTAGTGTGAGTTTTACATGACTTGAATGAATGATCCATGTTTGATATGTATCTCTTTTTGATATCTCATTCTCTATGTTAGGTCATTAGTCTTGGGTAAATATATACCACTTCTCATCCTTGTTACAAAATAGACTAAACTAATCACAGGTAATGATTGGTGTGTTTAGTGAATAGTAGTAGAACGAGGAAATAACCAGAATGGTAAGAGTATATAATACATGAGGTATTTAACATTTTTTAATTTCTGTAGAAAAAACCATGAAATGCTAAACAACTAGTTTTTGTAGATGAATGAAATTTCGTTTTAACACATTAGAGCAATAGTAACAAAAATTTCCCAATTTCGAAATTAATCCCAAATGCCAAAATATGTGTCGTTTTCTTTCCTTCAGAGTCTGAATAATGGTGGTATAGATAAATTTATTTTTTTTTAAAATTATTCTTACATAGGAAAATTGAAAAGATTCATCTTTGTAGAACAAAAAAAAGTCTTAAAACAAAGAGTACTATATTTTAACCAAAAAGAAGATAGAGGAAAGCCTAGAAATAGTTCTAATTATTATTCGCAACTACAATGGAATTTTCCTCGACGGTGGTATAAATAAGTTCCAAGGACGACACACTCCCGAAGAAGCCACATGTGTTCAGCACTTATATGGGCAATGCAATATGTTTGGTCGTGAGGATATGATATGATGGAGTTTGAAGGAGATAATTTGATCATAAACCATGTCCTAAACGGCAAATCTCAAAACCTAAAACTTCATCACCTCATATAGACAATTCAATGTTGTAGACAATTCAATGTTGGTGGCAGCTATGTTTAGTGTCAGTTAAGTTCACTCATAGGAATCGTTTAGCAAAACAATGTGTAGATGCTCTAGCTAAGAAAGCCATTGTAACAGTGTCTTCATGGAGCATGGTTTCATGTTTGTCTAAGATTTCTTCAGACGCTTGTAAACAATGATTGTAATTTCGAAAATCAATTAATTATTTAGACGGCAAAAAAACACTTCCAAATAAATATGAACCAATAAAAATTATATAATTCAAAAATTTTAATTAATATTTTTTAAAGTTTATAGTTAGTTAACATTTATTAATAAAAAAATACGAAACAAACCTAGAAAATCAATTTTTATGGTACCAATAAAAAATCTAGAAAATCAACTTTAATTTTTAGAAACCTAGGGAGTACTAATTAAAATTTGTTGTCAGTTAACAAAAAAAAAGCTGATGGAAAAATTCTAAATTTCATATCAGATAATCTCAAAATTAATTATATTGCTTGTTACAAAAAAATTTACAAACTAACAATAGTAAAAAAAAAATACAGGGTTCATACTAAATACTCATACGTTTCAATAGGGCTGGGCAAAATATCTGTTAAATTCGATTCGATCCGTTATTTGGTTCGATTCGATTCGAAAAATCCGGATATCCATACAATCATAATTGTATGGAGCAAAGCAAATATTAAAAATCAATATCCGTTGAAAATAGAGCAAATCACAAATACTAAAATTTTAAGAGACGAATATTTGATCCGCTCTGATATATGTATATATATGTATAAGTATATAAACAATTACATATATATTATAAAATTATTATATGTATATAAAAGTTTTTGTGAATTTCTATTTATCATATTAGTTATTTTAATACTGAAGTTTATATGAATTAAAAAGAAATTTATTTTTTATATGAATTTTTTCATTTATAAGTTAAATTTTGAATTTGTTTATTATTTTTTATTTTTTATAATTATTTTAATATTTTATTGATAGTTTAGATAAAAAAAAATATTTTTTCATATAAATTTATGCATTTTCAGTTTTTTTTTGGTATTACAAAAGATCAAAACTCAACATCCGCATTTTCCGATATCCGTATTTTTTTCGGAAATTTCTGTAAATTTTTCGGATATCCGGATTTTCCAGATATCCGTATTTTTTGGAGCAAATCAAATCATAAAATTAATTATCCGATAAAAACGAAACAAATCACAAATACCGGATATCCGATCCCCGCCCAGATCTACTTTTCATGGCACGGTCTTATCTACGTTTCCACTACTTAATATTTTTTTGGTATAAATTTTTATGCAATTTTTCAGAAAAAGTTGAAATTTTTTGATCAAAGATTTGATTTATGTATGTTATGTCTTTAATCCTTGGGCTAAATTTTGGGGATATTTTTGGCGAATAGGCTTGGGCTTGTATATTTTAACAATTTTGTTTCATTTTATTTCCTTGTCGTTTTATAGTTAGATGACAAGGTACCATGTCGTTTTTAGTATACCGAAACAGCACGTAGTTAGAAAATCCTTTAACGATGTTTTTTTGGTCTGGAAGGGGTTTGAAAGTTGAAACTACCATCGCAATTGAAGTCGCAAGAATTTGATTGATCCTGCTGGAAACTTTCTCCAATTTCACGCCGATAATCGCAACAAATGGTTTGGTTTCAATGCGAAGACTGTGGAGAGAATCTGAAGAAGCCAAAGCTCCGAAAGCACTTCGGAATGTGCAGTGCCACAAAGGTACCGTATCTTTTTTTGCTTCTGGTAAAATTGAAATTCCTTTTGATGATTCTTCTGTTAATCTCTTCTGATATCTTTCGTTTTTTTTTTTGGTGTTAGCAGTTGTCTTGCATTGATTGTGGAAACATATTTGGGCAAGATAGTGTTCAGTGGCATACTCACTGCATGACCGAGGCTGTAAGTATTTACCAATTTTTTTTTTATCAATCTTCTAATCATGTATGTATTTATTCTATGTGATGCTAAATCCCTAAATGTTGACTTATATGATTCTGCATTCTGTGGAAGTATTGGCCTAAGTTTTTTGTTGAGGAGATTGAAGAATTTGTTTATGTATCTTGAATGTCTTTTTTTGTTTTCTGTATTTAGGAGAAATATGGTCCAAAGGGGCTGTCAAAACCATATAATGGCTCTCCCGAAAATCCGAACTGCAACTCAATACAACAGCTCGATTTATCCAACAGCTGTCCTTCATGGGTTTGTAGGTACTCACATCTTTAGCCTTCCTTTCATTTTCTGTAATCAAGTTAAATTTTATAGTCGAAGCTGGTCTGCATTGTTTAGGAGTGCAATAAACTCAATATATAAGAAACGTTATCCATCTTTCTTTGGATTTTGATAATATAAGTGGAGGAGACTTTGTTCGAAATGTAGTGTTGTTTGTGTGTGTTGTCTTGTGGTGATGTTTTTTATGAGGATGTGCTTTGAGTGTTATCTATTTGGTTGCAGCTTATGTAACGCAAAGAGTACTTGCGAGCATGATTTTTTCGCCCATGTCCGCGGAAAGAAACACCGAGAAAATGCAAAAGGGTTTGGTGCTAAGAAACGGAAACAATTTGAACAGCCAATAATAT
Organism: Alliaria petiolata; assembly: GCA_020283515.1. Taxonomy (NCBI): domain Eukaryota; kingdom Viridiplantae; phylum Streptophyta; class Magnoliopsida; order Brassicales; family Brassicaceae; genus Alliaria; species Alliaria petiolata. Next base: position 454,111,655 of record JAHZTW010000001.1, on the reverse strand, counting down.
ATAAGGATAACTCGAACCTACTGCCCGACTTCGACATAACTGTTGGGTTATCAAACCAACATCCATGGTTTTGTAGGTATTCATATCTTTCACCTTTCATTCCATTTTCTATAACAAGTTAAATATTCTGAAATAGTCGCGGTTGGTCTACGAGTTCAATACAGTGGATCTATAAGAAACCTTATCTATCTTTCTTTGGATTTTGATGAGACTAATTGAAACGCTGTTCAAAACGTATTGTATTTTTTTTTGTGTTCTCTTGTGGTGACGTTTTATGAGGACATGCGTTGAATGTTATCTATTTGGTTCCAGCTTGTGTAACGTAAAGGCTACCTGCCAGCAGAATTTGCTATCACATGCCATTGGGAATAAACACCAAGCAAATGTCAAACGTTTTGATGTTGAACAACACCAACGACAATCAGAACATTCCACGGTGGGAAAGAAGGACAAGTCAGAACAACAGATCAAAGACGATGTAAATGTCTGGTTATCCGATTGTCATCCATGGTTTTGTAGGTAATCAGATTCATCAAATTTTTGACCTTTAGACTGCCATTTTCAATGTCAACTGAGAAATGAATACTTGTTTTCGAGGTGAAATTGGTGGTATGTTAGTGGAGAGAGATATCAATAACTTTGAAATAACTGAGGCTGGTCTACATTGTTTAGGAGTATAATAATGTCGTTCTAGAAGAAACCTTATCTATCTATCTTTGAAGTGGTAAAAAGCTTATGGAAACTAAAATGTATTGCATTTGCAATTGCCTTGTTTGTGTGTGTTCTTAGTAAGAGTGTTCACCAACTATACATGCCACCTGAGTAAGTTAGTCGCAACTATAGAGGGGAGTCATATATTTGGTTTGTTTTGGAGGTCTTTAGGCAGGGAGTAAAGCCCTAAGTTAGTGGCTATTTGGTATGGTTTCATGGACTTCACTTTGATTCTGTACTATGGTAAATATAGAAGATTCTGTGTTCGTTCTTAACAGTTCTCTCGTGGTGAGATTTTAAGAGGGCTTGCTTTGAATATATCTATCTATTTGTGCCAGCTTGTGTAACATGAAGGCAACCAGCCAGCAGTCTTTGCTTTCCCATGCCAATGGCAAGAAACATCGAGAAAATGTTGAATGGTTCAACGCTAATCAACTACAACAATCAGAACATTCCACGATGGATAAGAAGGATACAATTGAAAATGCTTCTAATGGTGATTCGGAGCAGAAGAAAGTAGACTTGCATGTTTCCTCAGGTGTTGCCAATGGATATTCAAAGGCTGACAAAAAGAGAAAGCTAAAGACTTTCGATGAAACATGGAACGAGGAGGTAGTTCAGGGAGAGGAAGTGGAAGGAGGGGGTGAGAAAAAGAGCAAATCAAAGAAAGCCAAAAAGCAAGACCATGAGAAGAAGACAAAGAAGAAGCAGGCTGACTCGGACTCTGATTTTGAGCACGAAAAGGAAGACATGAAGCTGCTATTGGAATTTTACTCGAAGGAAGAGCTTGTTAACCTCGTGTACAAGACCGCCGAGAAGGGTTCTCGGTTGATGTCTGCCATCCTTGAGTCGGCAAATCGTGACATCTCTCAGCGCAATATATTTGTGCGTGGTTTTGGATGGGACACAACGCACGAGTACCTCAAGGCAGCTTTTGAGCCATACGGGGAGATAGAGGATTGCTCGGTGGTCATGGACAAGGACACGGGAAGATCGAAAGGGTACGGGTTTGTGGTGTTCAAGACGCGAAAGGGCGCGAGAGAGGCACTGAAAAATCCAGAGAAGAGAATGTACAACCGCACCGTGGTATGTAATCTTGCATCAGCGAAGCCGTGTGGGGCTGGAAAGGTGCATGACATGGTTGAACCGGTGAAGATTGATCTAACTCAGATGGCTAATCAGAGTAAAGTGGCCTTGCCCGGGCATGAACTGGCTCAGGAACATGTGCTCGAGCAGAGGCACCCGCAACCGTATATGGAGATGTTTGGACAGAGCATGCCCTTTTACGGACACTCTCAGCTCCCTGGTTTTGACCCGATGTATGGTGCATTACGAAGTAATCAAATGGTTGCTGGTCTACCGAACTACTGTATGTTTGGCTCGGGTCTGATGAACCAGGGATCGTTGGTGGCACCGAATCACATGGGCATGACGGGACAATATTTTGGTGATGTCGAGGGTTCTTGGTATCTGAGGTAGCTGAGATCGGTAATGTTTTGCTCTCACATTAATTATGGACTCTCCAGTTAGATTAGGCTAATGATTAATATGGTACTAATGGAAATTTCGGGAGTTTTGTTGATCCAGAGGACTCATTTTGAAGGATGTGTTCTTGACTTTTTTGGAGTGTCTTGTTAGTTTCTTTGGTCACATTTATCATTGCGCTTCAAAATTGGTTTGGTTTCTTGTGCTTCTGCGATGTACGAAAAATATACCGAACTGGAACCGATTTTTTTTTTTCAGATTCGGTTTGATTTGACAAAATTTTGGTTTGGTTAGATAAATACTTATAAAGTAAAGGCAGAAAATAATTAAATCTGTCTGAACTCTGAAGAATATATTTTGATTAAACATGTAAAATTTGATTGAATTTTGAAGTTCAGTTTGGTATGGTAAATTCGGCATTGGTTCGGTTAGACCAAAATTAAATCTGCCTAAACTCTGAAGAAAATCAGGCCGTCGCATTGTTAGGAACTAAGAAACCATGTCGTTTTTAGTGTTCGAAAACAGCGCGTTGTTTGACACTTCCATAAACAAATCCTTCTTCAGTCAACAATGTTTTTAAACCCTAGTTTTGTATTGGTCTTAAACCCATCCCCGATCCAACTTCCCAGAATTCGATTTCTGCTGTGAAATTGTTTTCCCAAATTTCACGACGATAACCGGAAGAGGAAGACGATGGTTTGGTTTCAATGCGAGGACTGTGGAGCGAGTCTGAAGAAGCCAAAGCTCCCGCCTCACTTCAGGATGTGCAGTGCCACAAAGGTCTCGATTCAATTTATTTTCGTTTCTCCTTTTAAAAATCGAATCTCTGTGATGGTTCTTCTGTTAAATCTCTTCGCTTTGTTTGTGTTGCCAATCAAATAGTTATCGTGCCTCGACTGTGGAGAAATGTTTGGGAAAGATACCGTTCAAGGACATAACCAGTGCATTACCGAAGCTGTAAGTAATTTTAACCATTTCCATCAATCTTCTACAGAACATATTGGCTTAGATTTTAGGTTTTGGGCTATGTCTTGGAATAAGAGAATGAAGAATTGTTTATGTGTTCTTGAATGTTTTTTTTTTTTTTTTCTGTATTTAGGAGAAATATGGTCCAAAAGGTCAGTCAAAGCCATCTAATGGCACACCTGCAAAGCCAAAGGACAACTCGAAGCAACAGCCAGATTTTGATATAAATGTTGGCTTATCAAATCGCTATCCATGGTTTTGTAGGTATTCACTTCTTTCGACCTTCCTTCAGTTTCCTGCTTTAGTGCATTTTAATGTCTCGAGGTTCGTCTACCTTGGATTGATAGAGCCAATGTTAAAGACTTTTTGTTTCAAATGTATGTATTGTTGCTTGCGTGTGTTGTCTTGTGGTTAGATTTTATGAGGACATGGTTTTGAGTATTTTTATCTATTTGGTTGCAGTTTGTGTAACACAAAGGCTACAAGCCAGCAGACTTTGCTTGCCCATGCCGATGGGAAGAAACACCGAGCAAAAGCAAAAGGCTTCCATGCTAAACAGCAACCACAACAATCCACGGTGGATACAAGTACCGAGAATGCTTCTAATGGTGATACCGAACAGGAGAAAGTAGATTTACCTGACTCCTCGGTTGTTGCGAATGGAGACTCGCATGCTGATAAGAAGAGAAAGCTAGAGACTTTGGACGAAACGAGTAAGGGAGAGGTAGTTCAAGGCGAGGAATCGAAAGGAGGTGAAGCAAAGAAAGCGAAGAAGCAGGACCATGAGAAGAAAATCAATTGGAAGAAGCTGATCACCTCGGCTTTGAAATCTGTACGTATATCATCAACTTGCAATATCCAATGCTATGGGGACTACATAATGTAACACGTCTGTGAATTCGTATTTGATACAGAGCGAAGATAAAACTTTGAAGATGAAGAAACTGAAGAAACTCGTTCTGGAATCTCTTGTGGATTCAGGCATAACTCGAGACAAATCCGACGTCAGTGCGGAGCTAGAGCTAAAGGTCAGTTAATCTCACTCTGCCTAGATAAGATACAAACAATCTCTTCTCCCTTTTTGAAAGATCTTTCACATTAAGCAGTCTCCTCGGTTGTTTTCTGTCTTGCAGGTGAACTCGAGCTCCAGATTCACGGTTGATGGTAAGTACGTGAAACTTGTGGCAAAAGATTGAATCGAATTCTTGAGACAAGCAACGGTAACTTGTCCCCGACTCAAAATCGGATTTTGCCCGTCACATTTTTGCCATTACTGTCTGTACCAAATTTGGATTCTCATTGAACTATCGTATTATTTACTGCCTCTGAATGTTTTCTTTTTTTACTAATCAACTCAAACCAATTGGAAATTACACTGTCACACTACGTTTTAATCAAAGCTTTAACTCATCACAGCCTAACAATACGACAACAGTTAGGTTTACCTTCATATCGACCCCGTGTAAAGCGAAATTTAGAACCACAACAACGTTGCCAATGCGGTAAAGTCCGGCTAAAACAAGCTGGGGTTTCAATGTTCTGGGGTTTCATTGCCAAACGATATATTGGTATCGAATCTTAAATCTGAGCCCGACACAAAAAAGCCCACTGTAGCTGAATTGATTAGTCATGAAAAGCCCAGTCGAATTGGCCAATGTTACGTTTCATCTTTCATCTAGTTCAAGTTTGTGGTATCTCTAAACTTGAACGCATTTTACCTTTACATTACAATTATTAACAACAAAGATTACTAGAAACTGAAAAGAAAAAAAAAACACACACACGCATATAATAAAATGGTAAAGACTAAAGAGTATATGCACAGTGACCTGTTAACGGAAGGGAAAACTGAATTTTATTGAGGAACATAAAATGTTTATGTACAAACAGCTAATGATGGTTCTGAAGTTATGAAAACTACCAAAAAACAAAGCTCAAAGAAGAAGAAAACCCTCCATTTAATCTGTGTATATATATCACTACAACATCCCCATCATAACTCCTTTTCCCTTTGTTTCTTTCAGCCACAAGCTTTATACAGCCGGAAGTTTAACTATCAACCTACCCCTTACCCGCTGGATCCAAATCCAGCATCCATCAAGAAAGTACAAAAGAGTTTCACCCGAGAAATAGGAGTTATAATAAGAAGACAAAAAAGGAAGCCCTAGAAGAAGATGATGATGGAAAAAAATGAATCTATGTGACCTAATTTTCTGGAGCTAACATCCGAATAACCCATTCCCCAGTAACTTGGTTATTCGTTCAAGTAAGCAAAACTTTTCTTCTACCTTAGGCTTTTTTGTTGTTGTTAACTAGTATAACCAACAAGACTATACAGATATAGATAGAGTGAGAGTGAGAGGGAGAGGTGACCTCATAACTTTATGTTCAGCCCTGAGAGATCATCCATTGGTATTCCAAGCTCCAGGATATCGAAATCTTCTTCGTCATCCATGTTAAACCATGAGCTAATATCACCTGGTTGCGCATCAAAGTCATCTGGACCTCCTATGCCATCTGGTATTTGCAGCTGAGATAAGTCGAGAATTGGCTCTGTCTCCTCCAGTGCCTCCGAGTTATCATACTCGCTGTTTCCTTCGTTCGATTTGGGTAATGATGCTCTGGGTTCCTCCGGGATCCTAACAGATGAAGATGTCTGATTTGTTTTCTGCTTCGGTTTTGCTTTCGGTTTTCTTTCACCCTTGGCATTGGACAGGGAAGGCCGGCCAATCTTATTGGTTCCGCTTCTAGATGAAGCCTGCCCTTTTCCATCTCTGTCCCTCTCACTTCTCTTTCCCTTTGTACTACTTGAGAGTTGTGTCCCAACACCAACATCATCAAGAAGCAACTCTCTCTTCTTGACCCTATTGGACCATGATGTATCTTCTCTCCCTGTCGTTTGCTCTAGTAAATTATTTTCAGATGGTAGAGCATCAGAACAATTGGCATAGTTCTCCAAGTTCTGCCCAATGCGTGCCAACGAAGAGCTTGGCTGTGAGCCAATGAAAGCTGTCAAAGGAAAAAAAAAAGAAAAAAAAGAGGGGTACAAATTAGCAGAGCGAATATGTATTTAAATGAAATTTCTTTACTCATATTTATTTAGGAAATAGATCGTACTTGAAGTCGACGGATTATACTCCTTGTCCGCAAGAGTATCTTCGGATGTTGCCAACCTGGCAATGAACATATCCTTAATTTCAGGCTCACTGAAGCAGCTTTTGCCCGTTTCTTCGAATTGATGGCATCGTTCAAGCGTCCTTCTAACAAAAGCCAATGCAGCCTGCTTTGATATCTTGTTAGTAGAATTCTTTCCACCAACTGTGTGATGACGCCGACTTGCCTGTAAACGAAACGAGACAGAGTTATCAACCAATAACCTTGGAGTTAAGTAGCTAAGTGAATTGGCAACGGCTAGGAAAGCAAGAAAAAAAAAAGCTGAATAGGAACCAATTTTGGGACAATTAGTTTACCTTGCTTTTTTCATATGCCATTTCGATGAGTTTATCATAACCAAGCTGATCAAACTCCCTATGTAAAGGAAAGAAATGCGAATCGGAACCATCAGATCATAATCCAGATCCACAAAGGCGTGCACAAAAAGTTGAGTAAGGGAAAATTCATACTTCTCCTGAATTTCTTTCATCTCTATGGCAGGCTTTAGTAGCCTATCCACCATCTCTTTCTTCTTGGAACCCTGGAAATATAGCATAGAGACCATCAAACGGTGTTTTTTCTCTGGAGAAAGTAAACATGGGACACACAAATCTTGTTTTTTGTCCTTTTACAAGGGTTGCTTAAGAAACGTCAGAATCCACAAAAAGTACTTAATAACCCGCAAGAGAGAGGAGAAAATCATAATAGATCAATATAGTATTTGATGAGAAAGAGACCTCCTTGCAGATAGCCTCCTCCAACTTTTTAATTTCGTCAACAATTCCTTCATCCTCCACGCTTGAGATACTAGGCTGCGATAAAACACAAGAACAGCATATCAAGTTGCAAGAAACTTCAGCAGTAAGAGCAAAAAGTACATAGCAGTAACAAGTTTTTAAATAACTGAGATAGTAGACTGTATACCATTGGCTCTAGGGATATTCCAATAGACTGAGCTTCCAGATAAATCTTTTCATCTATACCCAATTTATCATACTGAATGTCTAAGAAGTCATTGGGTGAATGATCTGAAAATTTGCCATTGCATTGGTGGGCTGACTTAACACCCCTGAACAGAATTGCAGACCCATCATCTTCTGATTCATCAAGTTCCAGCCTTTCATTGTTTCTAAACCCATTGAAATCCACCATATTATTCAGAACACTCAATTCTGAGTCATCGTCAAGACCATGCATGGCCCCAAATCCATCAACTTGTAAATCTTCATTTAAACTCATCGAGTCCTCAGAAATCAAAGCTGATAGCAATCTCTGGTAAAGTGGAGAAGCATTGGAATCCGCCCTGCTAGTTGCAAGTTCCTCAGGAAATAAATCACGGCTATCCAAGTCAGAGGATGTCGGCACAGATGAAGGACCCATGGAAGAGAGTTCTTCCTGAAAGAGGGGGAAAAAGCACTTGACAGATTATTGACTATCTAAAATGTGTAGATGTTAACATCCACTTCGCTTCCGTAATGCCGCAAATATTTTATCAAATTAAGTATGATAACAAATCTGACAGCCACTTGACACGATTATTCTACTTCTTTCGGATTTTCTCGTTTTCCTTTACCTTTTCATAAGTGGGGTACAGATAGATACCTAGGGAACAATGCATAGTGAAACTATTGCGACTCTTATCCAAATATAAATCCAAACCCTAATTTTCCTTGTATGACATTCCTAACCAACTAGACTATTACTTCAGGAGGCCGGGTGTGAATAGTTATTAGCCAATAAGTATATCTCTGTCAAATTCTTAACTATGAGATCTGAAAATGAAGTAAAAGGTATCACCTGGTGTTTCATGAAATTGATATGATCATCAGATAAAAAGCAAAAATAGCGGTCCATTTGCTTCCAGAAAGAGTTGGGGAAATTCTGAGCTGCACGAGTAAGCAGATAATTAAATCCAGAAACAAAAATTGGCTACACAACATAAAAGTGAATGAGGAAACAGTATTTTACCAAAATTTAAGGCTGCGTTGACAGCCGCTTGAAGCTCCTCATGGCCATCATCTGAACCAGCTAAAAAAACGTAACCAATCCATATATAAAGGAATAAAACAAAAATAAATCCAGCCAAAAGAGCAAATTCTTATTATACTGAACTTGTTTTACCATGAAAATCTAGTGTTGAAGCATTTGTTGCCGTAGCTCTCTGACGTTTGTAAGCCTTGCGATCAGATAGTTTCCTAGTGGGTGGACGACCCACCTTACTGCAAAGAATTTACGAAGAGATCTATGAGATAAACACCAAGGAGTCCAAAAAACTTTAATCACACAAGAAAGAAAATTAGAGACTACGCGGAAAACAAGAATGATCTCTACCTTTCACTCTTGTCAAAAATAGGTCTTGCACCGCGAAGCTGTTTTGCTGTTCCAATATTCTTAAGTTTCACTAGTCCCATTGGGTTAAGAGACCTTGTGGAAGAAAAGCCACGGCCCGTCCTTCCTTGTCTTCTCACACCATCCCCAATCTCTTCACCAGAAGCAGGCTTGTTGCTTTTTCTTGATTGTAAAGAAGGGATGGACACTTTAGGAATATTCTGTGCAGCTTTCCCATCAACCTCATCAGACTGTTTCCCCTTGTCTTTAGACTTGATCTCAGGAGGGCCAGATTCTTCACTTTCTGATAAAGCTGCTGTTGAGAAGCTGCTTTCACCTTTTAGTTTCAACTGAGGAGAAGCAGCTGGCGAGCGTTTATGACATCCAAACCCACTTTCACTACAACCAGCATCTGATATATTATCTGAGTAGAGAACTTCGTCCTTATCAGAAACAATTGGGACTAAATTCGTCCTTGCTATACGGGATATCTTTTGTGGTCTTTGACTGGCCCATTGAGTGACAGGTGGTGATGAAGACCGATTTGATGTCATACGCTTGCGATGTGTAACCCCAGACAATGGTGGAGGCTTATTTGTACAGCCAGAGATATCCCAGTCACTCGGGGATGGAGTGTTATGGGGTCCTGGAGACAATTTCGGAGGTAGCCCTGATCCCGATCTAGGCCCGCGAACTGAAGCATTTGTTTTTGTGTTTGAACCCAGACTTGAAGGACTGAATTCATCGTGAATATTGGACCTTCAAAGAATCCAACAGAGTAATAAGTTCGTAGAACAATAATCAGAAACAACAGTGGCTAAAACATCAGGAAGATGATATGGTAAAAATCTTATAACCAGGGTGCATTTAACTAATGGATGTGATTGATTGAAAAAATTCAAAAATGTGTGATTACGAATTATAACACATACTTGTTGACAGCCCTGAGATTCACCCTTTCCTTATCTGATCCAATGGAGCGTTCTCTCTTCTCAATGTACAAAGAATTATGATCAGAATCGACCCTTGGCAGTGGGGAATGCCCAGCCAAGCTCGTCTGCTGAGAGAGGTTATCAGATCTACCGTAACCAGCAGCTCCATTACCAGCCGCTTGCCTACAAAAATAATCCAAACAGGAAATTTTAACCTACAAAATGACCATAAAAGTAAACAGAATCCAATTGATCGACAGGAGATGAGAAAATAAACAAGACGTAAACACACAACAAAGTGATCAATTAGATCAAGTGAAAGGATCCCATCATATTCTGAACCCTTGAAAGCATAATCTACCCCACTTCAATGAATTAAATAATCATCTGAATCAAGGTCATTTCTTGAATCAACAAACCACCAGTAAAATCATGTAAATAAAGAGAGAGTGAAGAGCAATTAACTGAAGTTCGTGACATTTCACTTACGTTTTTTTTCCTAATAAACTCCAAACGTAAATGTAAATGCAAAGTAGTGCAAATATGAGACCTTCAAAAGAAAGTTTGCTAGCTAAGTACATCTGAGCAAAGTCATTAGGAGAACATACCTCTAAGAACATGGAAACAATCAATAAAAAAAAAAGGATAGTAAATATCAGCATTGGACATCGAATGTTGACTGCACCAAAAAGCTATCGTCTACATACAACAGGTCATACCTTAAAATGTTCGAGTCGCCATTCAATCTCGACCGTGAGTCACCCATTGACTTCTGCTGTGTGCCCTGCTTCAAGTCTCGATAACCATCAACCAATTTACTTGAAGCCAGGTTAGGATGACAGTCTGTTTTAATACAGGAGCGTCTTTTCTTCATCTTTGACTTTCCCCAACCATCAATACCAATTGAAGTTCGATCTTCACCCTGAACTGCATTATGATTTGCCAGCCGCATTACTTCTTTATCTCTGTCTGCAGCAGCTGATTGTCGAACAATAGAATTGCTTCGAACATCCATCTGAACCACAAAATAAAGAGATTAAGGCTTTCGTATGCAATAATGACGCACTTACTGGTTATAGAAAAAAAGAAATTACAGATGCAAATTTCTATGAAGTTTAATCAAAATTGGAAAAACAGTTAGTTCCATAGTATCAGGTAAACAGTTAGTTTCAGGTCATAACAGTATTGTGATATGTGAGAACCTATTAAATATAAGAAGAACACTGCTATGATATAACATCCCTTTATATATAACACTTAAATTTGCAAGCAATTCGAAATAGATAAAAATTACTACTTTTGGTAGCAAATTGATTTAATTGACGAAGCTTCTATATCATATGCAACACTACAATTTGTGACCAGTGTCCATTCTTTTCACCAATAATTTGTTAAGAAAATCCATCTTTCCAGTAATCAGAAGCATGCAATAAAATGCGAACAGAAAAGTGCATTATATATCAAGATATCAACTCAAACAACTTCATACGTTAGAGGAATTTTGTAAAAAAAAGTTATGGAATTACCATGGAAGTACGTGTTCGCTTATTTGGAACACCACTTTTAGGTCGTTGATCCAACTTTTGCTGGTCAAGCTCAAAACCACCAGCCAGGGTCTGACCTTGAATTCCCATTTTACCTAGGCCTGGTCCTAACGCCAAGCGATCACCAGAGCGCTCACCAGAAAAACCTTCTGGTCGAGATCTCTTCTTTGTAGGCACACTTGGGAAAAACTTGTTAAATACAGAAGAAGCTTCGTTGAAAATTTTTACTCGCTCCCTGCGACCAAAAAAAAAAAGAAGTAAATGAGCCAAAAGGATACTTCAAACACAACAAACAAACTTGTGGTATTTAAACTACCTGGCCTTGACATTGTTTTCGCGCAGACCAGCCTTAAGTCTTTTGATCTCTTCTGGTATAGGAGATGGAATTAACTTCCCTCTCAATGCTACACTAGGAGACTCATCTCCTTGTATTCCAAGAGCAATATTCACATGCCGCTTAAAGTCACCTTGACGAATAGACCTGTGATCCGCGGCAACCACCTTAGGATCAAAACGTAAACACTGAAAGAAATTTGTAACATCGGTTTGTGCCAATGGTGAAGTGCCCCTCAACATGATTGGATGAGATGGGACAGGATGTTCCATGGACTCACGAAAGCTACTTGATCTTTCCATCTGTGCAGCAAAGTTAGATCTGTATAGAGGCCTATCTAGCACACCGGAAGAATAATCAAACTTGCCAGGTGCTGACATTCCCTCAGCTCTCGAAAGTCTTATGTTTTATTATTAACACTAAATACACAGTGGAGTATGACAGGCTGTAGCACATAAATGCAAACTATGCAGCTCTCAAATAATTGTTTTAAGGTGCACCTGCAAATGTGAAAGATGGAACAAAAACATCAGTAAACGCCGTAAGTCTTTGCCAAGAGAACTGTACTTGTACCGTTACTTGGAAGACAAACAAATACCAAAATGTTTCATGTAGAACTTAAGCATGAAAATAATCAAGAGATTAGAGTGAAACAAATGATTTACACAGTCCAACTCTTGAAAAGGCCAAAAGTAGAAGAAAAAAAACTCCAATATGTAGACCCTATATACAAACACAAGAAGAATCTATTTGTGGTTTCAAATGAATTTGTTTTCTTCATGCAGCCATTGCACATATTTAGCTTCGTAAGCATATATATTCATGATGAGCTTTTAGCCAGAAACAGCCAGAACAATGCTCATATCCATAATAGCAAAGAAAATCTTGTTCTCAATACTGAAACTAATCTATCCCAAGTTAAGAACTAAAACCAATTAATGAATACATTAACTGACCAGATTAGCAATCTTACAAATAAAAAAACGAAAACCTCTACTAAAATTTGATAGTGAACTAAGCAATAACAGAGATGCTCTCCAAACTTATTCCAACCTTAATTCCAGGACATAACCAGCGAAAGACACTAAAATTCCTTAGATTTGCCTTCAACACAGCTAATCTGCATTGTCCAGTAAGTAATTACGAAAATAGATTCCCCAATTTAGCACAATTCTTTTCCCAAGCTTAAGTACAAATTTGAACTGATCATCTCCAAAGATTGATGCTTTCACCATAATCTAACTTCATTACCACAAAAGACCCAAAGAATTAAAACTGAACCAAGAAATTTCGAACTAAAATAATCCCAGTTTACTTCTAATTATAAACCCTAGGGGAAAGAACTGAATCAAACATTAGAAATTGAAGAAACGAACTAAAAAAAAAAATCAATTCAATAAGCAGCGTAATCAACAAATAATTTACCAGAAATAAAGCCCTATAATCCGGATCAAAGTTGAAAGATGTGACAATTGAAACGAAACCCCGTACCTCGAATCAAAAACCAGCAAGGGAAGAGAAAAAAAAAACAATAAAATCCGCAGAACAAAACTCCGTTCCCGAAATCAAAGATTTCGAGGATTAGAACGCTTCGGCGAGTACGTAAAGAGCTCGAAATCGAAATCCAGCAACGTTCGTGCAACAGCCATGAGAGGACGGGATCGAAGCGGAACCAAGGCTTCGTTTCGTTGCTGTTTTTGATCGGCGATGAAACTAGGACTGTGGAAATGACGAATTTACCCATCGTATAACCCCTGTGGAATACATTTCACTTCTAGGTGAAAGTAAGGGTAAGTTGGTAAAATACGAGCCGAGCCGGCTCGAAGCAGCTATGGGCCTCTGGCTATTTTACTGTTTACCAATTATATATTATCACGAAATTAGTGTTCTATTTGACATGAGTTGCAAATCAAAGTTATTAATTAATATGATCACAATACGTGTCAAGTTAATAGAACAGATTTTGACACTCGTCATAAGTATATACCTAAAAAAGGAAAATAAAACAAAAATATCTATTTCAATTTAAGAAAAGGAAAAAAAAAAAAAAAAAAAATAAGATTGCTAACTAACTTGATCACGACACGTGACCAATGGCGGTCCCAGAAAATAATTTTACCCGGTTCATAATATATATTAAGTTACTAAAATCAAAATTAAATTATAAATCATGCATTACAAGGGATTCAAACTCGGATCAAGGAGGTTCAATCTATTAAAGTTTGACCAAATTAGGCAACAAATTCTATTAATTCATGCATCCAAATCTACTTTTTATCATTTAAGCTGGGTCAACTGACCCACCTATTTCTCACATGGATCCGCCCCTGTACGTGACCTAGATCAAAGTTAGTTTTTAACATGATCGTGACATGTGTCAAGTTAATCGATTAGATTTTGACACGTATTAAAAAAATTTAACCAATTAGATTTTAACATAATGTTTACATAAATCTAAAAATTAGTTTTAAAAATAAAAAGAGGAAATAAGTATCTTTTTCAATTACTAATACAAAAAAAAATCGAAAAAGTAAATAAGAAAATTAAGAAAAAAGAAAATAAGTATTTTAATGTTTTTCATTTAAATTAAGTAAAATAAAAATTGAAAAGGTAAATATGAAATTTAAGAAAAAAAAATAAGATTCTTTTATGTTTTTCATTTAAATTAAAGAAATTGTATGATCAATTACTAATACTAAAAAGGAAAATTAAAAATTTACTAATACTACAAAGAAAAATCAAAAAGGTAAATAATAAGTTTCTTTTATGTTATTATTCAATAAGTTTTTTTATGTTTTAATTGTTAGAAAAGATTTAACCATTTTGGTTATTCGGTTGTTTAGCTAAGGTTTAAAAAATAAAAACGTCAAATTTATCGATTTAGATTACAATAGTAAAATAGAAGCAACTAGGATGTATTAAAATTTAAGAAAAATAAAATAAAATAAAAAAAATTATTTCAATTTAAGAAAAGAAAAGAAAAAAAAATTAGATTAACTATGATATATTTCAATTAAAAATGGAAATTCGAGATGTTAAAAATATAACATTAGACGATGATGAGCTCAATGAGGAGGATGATAGCAAGAATCATGTAAAGAAGCTTTTGATGTGAGTCTTGAGAAGCATAAATTCTCTAAAGAGCAGAGAGATCATATACGAGAGAAACAAAAAAACAAATTAAAAATAAAAAGTAACTTTGATTAACTAGGATATATTGCAATTAAAAAAAATTAGTTGTTAAGAAATGACATTAGACGATGTATCTTAATACATTATATCATATCGTGTGAACTAAATCACTGTATCGATTCGATACGTGTCTCGGTAAAATATTGTTTTTAAAGAAAAAAGGAATTTACAAAAAAAAAGAGTCAAATTTATTGATTTAGATTACAAAAGTAAAATAAAATAAACTAAAATATATTTTAATTTAAGAAAAAGAAAATTAAAACAAAAGGATCTATTTCAATAGAAAAAATAAAAACAAAAACAAAAAGTAAATTAGATTAACAATGATATATTTTAATTAAAAAAAAAAAATTCTAGATGCTAATGATATGACATTAGACGATGTTGAGATCAATGAGGAGGATGATATCAAGAATCATGTAAAGATATTTTTGATACGAGTCTTAAGAAGCATAACTTCTCTAGAGAGCAGAGAGATCATATAAGAGAGATGAATGTGAAGACAAAGAGATATGTTATTTACTTGAAGAGAGTTAATGGAAAGATCGTTAACATATTCGACAAATTAAATACCAAAGTTTTTAACGTAGCATAACAGAAAACGATAATTGATAAAGTGTGTGAACTATATGACAAGTAGGGTTAATGTTGTTTAGGATCCGCAACATATTCTATGTTTTGAATATTTTAATTAAAAATAAATGAGAATTTAAAATAAATAAATAACTTTAGGTTTAGATTTTGTGTTTTTCATATATTGTTTTAGTAATGATCAGATTTTGCTTTCTATTTTCTTAAAAAATATTTTAACGGATTTTAAATTTTATTATTATAATTCGCGGATCATAATCTAGATTTTAATTATGATAAATCTAATTATAATAAAAGTAGGATCATTAATTCGTCAAAAACTAATTTTAGAATAAATACTAGGTATTTTATCCGCGCTACGCGCAGATTTTTGTTAATAATTTAGTTTAGTTATTTTTGTAGTAGTTTTTAAATTATCGAATGCTTAATAGATTTACGAAAAAATTTTAATAAAAATATATTAAACATACAATGAATCATTTTCTCCTACTTGTATTTTTTTCTACAAGATTGCAAATTTTGTTAAATAAAATAATAATAAGTCGCTGTCAAAAAAAATTAATAATAAGTCAATTGATTTTTACTTGATTAAATAACTAATTTTTTTAACACATTGAGTTATATGTCATGTGTGTAGAAATAATAATAGAAGACGAATAATTTGACATTTTATAAACCTTAACAAAATATTTCTTTAATATATATGCTTATATCGTATCTTTCAACATAATTTCCTATTTTTTGTTAAAAACCATGTAACTCTAACAACATATAGAGGACATATAGTTTAATTGTTAATATGCATACTGAGATTCGTACAAGTTTATCTGAGACAATCAAAGTAGAGAATCGAGATATCGCAAACAAAAAGCTGCATATAGCTTTGTTGGAAGTTTCAATGATCATGCAAGATAGCTTCTTGTTTCTCCGTCGGGTTTTTCATATGTTTTATCTTATAATTCATTTTTTTTTATCTTTCAGATCAGTTTTATTTGCAGCCTGAGAAAATACTTTTTCAACTTTTTATGTTGGTGTGGAGTCTTTGAACAATTTATCATTGTATTAACTTATGCGTATTTTCTCAATGTTATGATTTGCATAGTATGTCTAGGTTTGAAAATTTGCGTTTGATTCATAACACTTTCATATTTTATTATCTAAATGGTATTCTATGAGGTGTTACTCACATGTTGTTTATGTGCGTTCAAATATCGGTAGTAGCTATGTATATGAAATCAGACTTTAATACTTGTAGTGTTTTCAAATATTACTTATATATTTTTGGTTGCATATAAACTGCTAATACACTATTGTGGATGTTTTTACTATACATTTAACTATATCTTTGTTTGAATGACATGAAAAAGTTAATTTGTCTGCATGCGACCAAAAAAAAGAAGGTTAAATTGTCCGCATAGTATTCAATTTTTATGTGCTAATTAATGACTCACTATGAGTATATGATTTTATATATTTTATTTTGTTTATTCTGTGTTTGATAGACTTTTTTATCTTTTTAAAATGTCTATCTGATAACTTAAAATTCGGATTAAGAATTTACCGCAAGTTAATATTGAATTCATTAATTTTTATGTTAGCCTCATAACATAATAGCCTATTACTATGAAGACATGGATTGTAGTTGACTAAACTATTTTTTTGTTAAAACATAATATAAGTGTTGATTAAATTTTCATTTGGTGATGAGTAAATAGATTTGCTAGTACCTTTTAATAGATAATACACAGTTTGAAATCCATCTGTAAACCGCTTTATTGTTGTTTCATGTCTCTTAATAATTTTTTTTATAAGTTCTTTGAAACCCAAAAACGGAAGTGACTGGGTAGAAAAATAAACGAAGCAACAAGTTTTTTAGCACTCTGTATTTTTTTAAGAATATGTTTGATTTGTATATTTGTTTAACCTATAGCAACTTTATATTATTATTTTTAGTCGATGCCAATACTTTAACAATGGTAAATTTCCTAAATTAAATTTTAAATTTTTTTTTGTTTGTTAGTTAGTTTAGATCTTTTGCTATTAATTTCTATTTTATTTTGACATTTACTATCCTTACTATGTTTTGATATACTTAAAACATAATTTGTTCTTTTTGTTGTTGTTAATTTTGCTCTTTTATTGATTTACTAAAGAGATACCTTATAAATATCAAGTTAATTTTGTTTTTAGATAATTTTTCCTTTGCTAGTTTAGCTTTATTAATATTGATTCCATTTTATTTTTACATATATTGTTATTTTTATGTATTGACATTCTTTAACATATAATTTGCTTTATCTTTTTTGTTCGGTAGATTTTTTATGTTGATTTTACAAAAATTTATCAACAGCTGGTTTCCTTTAAGATGTTTTTTTTAAATTAGCTTTAATTTTATATAGATTGCTATTTTATTTTGAGAAATATGATTATTATATTTTTTATATTCTAGTACTGATTTTTCTATTTTATTTTTACATATACTACTATGTGAATGTATTGACATTTGTGTAAGACTTAGTTTCCTCTTCTTCTTTTTTGTTAGTTAGCTTTTTATGTTGATTTTTCCAAAAATTAGTCTATACATCAAGTTAATTTCTATTTTTTTAAATATTTTTAACATTGATTTCCATTTTATTTTAACATATACTATTCTATGGAGTTATTGACATTTTTTATGATATACTTTTCTTACTTTTTTGTTATTTAGATTTTCTATGTTAATTTTCCAAAAACAATTGTTTATATGTCAAGTTAATTTTTTTTTTTTTGTGTTTAAATTTAATTAAAATGTGAATCACATTGAACATTTTTGTATTTTTTTGTTAGTTAGTTTTTATGGTTATTTTCCAAAAAATTAGTCTACACATCAAGTTAATTTCTATTTTTTAAATATTTATAATATTGATTTTCATTTTATTTTGACATATACTATTTTATAGAGTTATTGACATTTTTTTAAGATATAGTTTCCTTAATTTTTGCTATTTAGCTTTTCTATGACAATTTTCCAAATAAATTTGTAATATATCAAGTTAATTTTTGTGTATTTTAATTTAATTAAATGTTAATCATATTTAACATTTTTTGTTTAATGAAAACGCTGATTGAACCAATGAGATTGAGTTTTTTCGTCCTATGTGGACGTATTCAATGGCATAATGCATCAACATATCAAGTTAAATTCCATTTTTTAATCATTTTGTTTGAGTTTAATTTATTTTAATTGTTAATCATATTTAATATTTTTTTCTTAATGAAAATGCTGATTTGTACCAATGAGATTGAGTTTCTTCGTCATGTCTGGACGCACTCAATGGCATAATGCATCAAGTTTTATATTTTTGTTATTGATTTTCATTTTTATTTTTTGTTAGTTTAGCTTTTGTGACATTGTGTTTCTATTTTATTTTGACAAACGCTATAGATTTGTATTTTTGACATAACTTTCAGAATTTTATCTGTTTTGTTAGTTAAACTTTATTGATCTTAATTTCTATTATACTATTTTAATTTTCCGTTTTGTGTATTTTAATTTATTTAAATTATTAATTATATTAAATTTTTTGTTTAATGAAAACGTTGAATTAGACCAATGAATTGAATCTTTTCGATCCTATGTATTTTTATTTTTTTTGTTTTTTAGATTTCTTATGTTCATTTTCCTTTTCGTTTTTTGTAATCAAATAGATTTTATGTTAATTTTCAAAAAACTTAGTTTATTTTTTTGTTAGTTAGCTTTTTTATGTTTATTTTCCTTTTTGTGTTTTGTTAATAGCTTTTTATGTTAATCTTCCAAAAAATAGTTCACATATCAAGTTAAATTCAATTTGTTTTTGTGTGTTTAATTTATTTTAATTGTTAATCATATTTAACATTTTTTAGATTTTTTATGTTGATTTTCCTTTTTGTTTTTTGTTATTCAAATAACATTTTATGTTAATTTTCCAAAAAATTAGTTTATTTTTTTGTTAGTTAGCTTTTTTATGTTTATTTTCCTTTTTGATTTTTGTTAATAGCTTTTTATGTTAATCTTCCAAAAAATAGTTTACATATCAAGTTAAATTCATTTATTTTTATTTTTTGTGCGTGTTTAATTTATTTTAATTGATAATCATATTTAAAATGATTATTGTTAATGATTTAGTTTAATCTTTTTTTTGTTAGTAACTTTTAAATTACTGAATGCCTAATAAATTTACGGAAAATAAAAATATATTAAACATACAATGTATAATTTTCTCCTACTTGTATTTGTTTATAAGATTGTAAATTTTGTTAAGTAAAATAATAATAAGTCAATTAAATTTTACTTGATTAAATAACTAATATTTTTTTTTAACACTTTGAGTTATATGTCATGTATGTAGAAATAATAATTGAAGAAAAATAATTTGAAATTTTATAAACCTGAACAAAATATTTCTTTAATATATATGCTTCTTTCATACTCCCTCTATTTTTTATTAACTGTCGTCTTAGGCTTATTTTCTTTTTTTAAATGATTGTCGTTTTTCATTTTTCAATGAAGATATATGACAAAATTTTTAGTTTTATCCCTGTCTTTTTTTGCTTATTAATTACTCATATCAACCAAAATAATATATTAATTAGGGGTAAAACAGAAAATTTAATTGTTTTCTTAATCGGTGTGAAATCATGAAGAACGACAATTAAAAAAACAGAGAGTATATTTCAACATATTTTCTATTTTTTTAATTAAAAATTATGCAACTTTGACAACATATAGAAGACATATAAAATTTATTGTTGGTATTAATATTTTCTTAAGATTTACTATCTTTTATTTTTTGTTAGTTAGTTTTTTTTATATATTCTAAAATTTATACTAGATATTAAGTTATTTTCCATATTTTGGTCTGTTTTTTGTTTATTTTCATTTTATTTTGTGAATTCGATTTTCATGTTTGGTGAATTAGTTTTTAACTGTAATTTTTATTTTATATTGTTGAATATGATTTTCATATTTGCTAATTTAATATTGATTTCTATTTAATTTTGACATATACTATTTATTGTAGGTATTAACATTTTTAAAGATTTAATATTTTTTTTTTTGTTAGTTAGTTATTAATGTTAATTTTCTAAAATTTTGCCAAGATATCAAGTTATTTTCCATTTTCTTGGTCTGTTTTTAGTTTGTTTAATTTAAAATCATATTTAACATTTTATGTCTAATAATATAATGATTTGGACCAATAAAAATTGTTAATCATATTTTACATTTTTGTGTTTAATGAAAACGCTGATTTGGACCATTCAAATCGAGTTTCTTCGTCCTATGTGGACGCCCTCAATGGCATAATGCATCAACTTTTATATAGTATAGATTCGATTTTCATATTTTGTGAATTAGTTTTTAACTATAATTTTTATTTTATATTGTTAAATATGATTTTCATATTTTCTATTTTAATATTGATTTCTATTTAATTTTGACATATACTATTTATTATAGGTATTAACATTTTTTAAGATTTAATATCTTTTTTCTTTTTTGTTAGTTAGTTATTAATGTTAATTTTCTAAAACTTCGCCTAGATATCAAGCTATTTTCCATTTTTTGATCTGTTTTTATTTTGTTTAATTTAAGATCATATTTAATATTTAATGTCTAATAATATGATGATTTGGACCAATAAAAATTGTTAATCATATTTAACATTTTTTTGTTTAATGAAAACGCTGATTTGGACCAATCAAATCGAGTTTCTTCATCCCATGTAGACGTCCTCAATGGCATAATGCATCAACTTTTATATAGTATAGATTAAGTAGGATACGCGGATCTACTTAATAATTAATATTAAGTAGTATTAATTCGTCAAAATCTATTTTCTTAAAAAAATATTTTAACGGGTTTAAAGTTTTATTATTACAATACGCGGATCCTAATCTATATTTTAATTATGATAAATTTAATTATAATAAAAGTAGGATAATTAATTTGTCAAAAGTTTAGAATATATATATATATAAATATGATCGTGACACGTGTCAAGTTAATCAATAACTTAATTATTTTAGAATAAATATATATATATTAAGTAAATATTAATAAAGTAATTTTTAGAATAAATAAAGCATTATAAATAAATATAATTCATATAAGAGTATTAAAACATATATATGTGGAAATATTAATAAAAGTAAAAAAAAATTCCTTACAGATGATTAGATTTTGTTTTTAATTTGTTTTTACGGGTTTAAAATATTTTATTAAAAACCCGCATATATGCGGATCCTATTCTAGTTAAAAATAAAATGGCAATAAATTAATTACATCATTCGATTATATATTGGGGATTTGCATATTACTATATATCTATTAATAATAATAAAAGGACAAAAGATACAAATATTAAATGTCAGAATTGTATAATTGGTTTGGGTACTTCTATAGATGACAAGTGCTAAAATTAAGATCTTTCAAGTTTTAATTAGTAGAATAGTAAGAGCAGATGTAAATAAGTATCTACAATATATATAAATATTAAATTTTGAAAATTTCAATTTAATATGGTCATTTTTAAATTGATTTATAATGGTCCAAAAAACTAAATAGTTAAATCATAAAATATATTTTAAGTAATTAGTGTTTGAGATGAAATAAATCTTTTGGCATATATATGACAAATTAAAATGAATTTAGCTAATTAGTTTTGGATTTGCTTGCTAACTAGCTATTAAAATTATTAAGATAATACATAGATTATAATTAACTAGGTAGTAAAATGGTACCTAAATTTTTCACTTTCCATGTGTTCAAAACGTGTTTTATCGATATATTCCATTCATTTTATGTATAAATAAAAACGCATAATTTGGCTACTAATTTATTACTTGTTATATTCAAGTTGACTAGTATTCAAATACGTAAACGGCTTTTAAACATTCCAACTTTTTCGTATAGAGCAAGTCTGATAATCTTTTGGTGGTTTCTTTTTGTATATAATGTAAATGTATAAGCTTTTTTACCTAATTTTATGTAAATGAATTGGTATTTTTGTTAATAAGAGCATAAACAGATATTTACAAACGAAAACAGAAAAGAGAAGATGATCACATAGCCGCAAAATCAAAACAGGTTTTTGGATATGTTGCTAACAAGTAACAATAATAAGTTAATAACTAGTAAACAATGGCGGGAAAATAACGGCTGGAAACTGCCACAAGAAAAAGGCCGTACAAGAAAAATACATGAAGGCCGATTCTGGGCAGATACATAAATCGCCGGGAAAAAAAGAAAAAAGAGAGGCAAAAATAGCAGCTGAAAGCAATTATGGCTGTCATTGAGACCAAAGTTACACGGATCAAGAAAAAAAAAGTTGCAGAGGATTGCTTTGTAGAAGAAGACGATGACTTGGATTTGAACCATTGTTGTCAAGCATCATCGGTAGAGAGTTTTGTGTAATCAATTGCAGAGTCACCTGAGAATTGAAATGAAAATTAAAGCTTTTCGTATTGGAGGAAAGGAAAACATGTAAAATGCTAATAACAAGGCTTACTTCGGGTGGAGTCTGTTGATGAGCGTGGTGGCGAAATGCTTCCTTTGATATCTGCATTCACATATTCAAGAAACTATGAGAAACTTAGCTCGAAATGCGGAAGAGAAATGGCTTTTAAATCAGAAAACAAAGAAGAAGAGCAAAACAGTTGTTTCCACCTAAAGAACGGCGAGAGCCACGGACAGCGTCGAAGTTTCTGTATGTATATCCCACAAAGTTGATATTTTGTGGGGTTATGTTCACCTACGAGCAAATACAGAGGTCCGGTACAATTCGATAAGTAGAGAGCAAGAGCCTCGGAATAAGCAAAAAACGTTAACTGTGGTACCTTCCATGACGGTCCAGATCCTGTTCTTGTTGGTTTTGGACAATCCACCTAAGGAAAGAATCAGAAGATGATAGTGATGCGGCCACTGAAAAAAAAAAGAGGATATAGAAACTTTTTAATCCTTGAGATGGCGGATTTTTACCTCGTCGAATTTCATAAAATTCTGGGTATCAAGTTCTCCATTGACCACTGGCTTAAAAGCTGCATCCATCTCATAGAGTTTTTCCCATTCCACATCTTTGAACCAAGGATGAGCCTAGATGTGTCTTTGTTTTGTCAAAACAGACAAAGAGAAAGACACGAGGAGAGAGTAAACAATGTTTGTTATTATATTTACATACTTTGATTTGCTCGGCTCCAGCTCCATGAGAACCAAGCCTGTGTTCAGAATCACAAAGCAAGCTACAAATGAGGTTTCGTGCCTCTGGCGTCAACCTTGCGTCCTCGGGGAATACCAAATGAGTTCTCCAGCTCACAATCTAAAATCCATCAAGCAAAATATTTGGATAATGCACTGAGATAAATTATTAATTTTAAATTTTTTTTATTTTTGTAGCAAAGAGACCTTTCTACATGTTGTTACGGGGTCATCGGAGTAAAATGGGGGATAACCAACGAGCATCTCATACATGATGGCTCCCAACGACCACCTGCACTTACATGAATGCTTATGAGCCGATGAAAGTAAATAGATATGTGTCGATCAACTAGTAGATGCTCCTTAATTATGAACCAGCAAGAAAAGATAACAAGCTGATCATGAAGGCAGAGTTCTATGGAGAATAATCTAAAGAGATTTTCGGTGACCCACCAGTCACACTCTACACCATATCCTTTCTTCAGCAACACTTCAGGTGCTATATAATCAGGGGTACCAACAGTTGAATATGCCTGTTTCAAAACAAGAGCACGCAAAATCCAGAGGACATATGTCCAAAGGAGCAGTTTAAAGCACACCCCAAATGTGATATGAATAAAAGACTACTATCATTTAAAAAAAGGCTTAAAACAGAGTTTTGTTCTATACCAGTTTTCTTCTGTTCATCTGCCAATGCTGCAGCTGTTCCAATGGGCTGTTCCAACGCCTTCCACGGCGTCCTATCGAGCAGTTCTCATCACCATCGATTGATTCATTTGTATTCTCATCATTCAAAGGTTCATTTACGTTCATAGCCGAAATATTTCTACAATCGAGAGGCTTACAAAGACCAAAATCTGACAGCTTCATATGACCATTCTTGTCCAACAGAAGATTGTCTGGTTTTATATCCCTGCAAAAGATCTACCTTCAGTATATATACATATATATACAATTTAACGCTGCATTCATCTTAATGAGCCCTGAAAATTTTTTAGACCAACCTGTGAACATAATTATGCTTATGTATCGACTCAATAGCCAAAACACTTTGTGCAATGTAAAACCGAGCCACGGTCTCAGTCAAAGTCTCTTCCCTCATAAGCAAAGTCATCACATCACCACCAGACAAATACTCCATGATAAGGTACAAATATTCTGGATCTTGGAACGAATAATAAAGCTTGACAATACAGTCACTATCAACTTCTGCTAGCAAGTTCCTCTCAGCTCTAACATGTTCAACCTATTTAGAACGATCAACCAAAATGGTATCTGAAGACTCAATATCCCAATTTTTTATGCATAAATGTAAAATAAAGAGATTGAGGTCTTTGTAAGACTCACTTGCCCCCTACTAAGCATTTCAGACTTCTTCAGCTTCTTCATCGCATAAATGTTGCCTGTCTTTTTCTCACGGCATAGTCTTACCTAAGAAAGATACCACAATTACTAATAATTAAAGTGCTTTTAATTTCGTATATCATCGTAGATTCATAAACCCAAAAAGTCTAACCTCTCCGAAAGCCCCTCTACCAATAATACTCAGAAGATCAAAATCATCAACGCAAAGCCTGTTCCTCATTAATCTAGTATACTCTGTCTCTTTTCTCTGCAAATCCTCCAGCAACTCGAGTTGTTCTTTCTCTGATACATCTAAAGATGCTATCTTTTGTTCTAGCACGAAACGCCTGCAAATTTGAAAGAAACGAAAACAATACCAATTTTCATTTAACAAAACATTACAGCTCCTTAAAAACAACACCATTCAGATAACAGATGCTAAACGAGCGAGACATTTCGTGAAAATTCTGCGCAAAACACCACTTTACATTATTCTCTTAGGAATATTAACAAACAGATGATGTGCTTCCACAAAAATTACCTTTCTTTACGTTGTTGGATGTGTCTCATGCGCCTATTGTAATGATCCTCAATATACTTCTTCGCTGCAGCAACTTTCTCCAATGTCGAATTTGAAACCAACCCTTCATCTTCCAAATTCTGCTCAGCCCCCGACGTCGGAGCTGACGCCATCTTCGCCACCACCATCTCCTCCTCGCCTTGATCCGTTTCACAGTTCTCCATTTTTTTTTCTCTCACAAGAAAAAAAAAAACAATTCCTTTCTCTCTGTCTCTCTCTCTAAATGCAGAGAATCTTTCGCATTTCTCCCTCCATCGATTGTGAAAATATTATGCTTGCGAGAACGAAAGCATGTCTCTCTTCCATCGATCTATTACAATGTACAAGTTTGGAATTCAGAAAAGGAATTCAGGTATTACCTGGAAATTTTGGTTTTCTATTTTTGCTATTTTCGGGAAAAAGAAAGATCAAATAAAATTCTTACATACCGGGACGCAACACGTGGAGCACTATAACTGGATTGTATGTAATCTTTGACAAATTAGAAAGAAAAAAAACTTTATTATCATGCCAGGCTTTTATAGTATTAGAGACTCAATCTATAGATAAATATCCCTAGTTTTTTTTTTTCATTTTAAGCATTAACTGATTAACAATTATAGCCATATATAGGTACTTTATCAATGTATTTTTCTAAGATATCTTTCTAAACTGTAACTAACAAATAAATTATTATAAAAAGGTTGGGATTATATATGATACTCGAATAGGACCCGCATATATGCGGGTTTTAAATAAGATATTTAAATCCCTAAAAATAAATTGAAAACAAAATCGGATAATTTGTAAAGAAAATTAAAATTTTATTTTATTAATATTTCCAAATATATAGTATGTTTTAATACTCATATATGAATTATATTTATTTCTAATGCTTTATCTATATATACTAAATTTTAAATCCGTTAAAATAATTTTTTTTTTAAAATAGATAACAAAATCGGATCACTACTTAAAAAAAATATATATTAAAAACACAAAATCAAAACATAATAGTTGTTTATTTATTTTAATTCCCATATGTTTTCAATTAAAATATTCAAAACACAGAATCTTCTGCGGATCCTAAGCAACATTAACCCTACTTCTTTTGTAGTTCACATACTTTATCAACTATCTTTTTCTGTTCTGCTTCATTAAAAAATTGAGTATGCAATTCGAGTCAGTCGAGTATGTTAACAATCTCCCCATTAACTCTCTCCAAACAAACAAAGTCTTTTTTTCTCTTCATAGTCATCTCGCGTATATGATCTCTCTACTCTCCATATCATAATTAATATAAATTCTAATATTTTATCGGGATACGTGTCAGAATATTGAAATATATCATAGTTAACCTTATTTACTTTTTTTTTTATTTTTCTTTTCTTAAATTCTAATAGATCCTTTTCATAGTTAATATAAATTCTAATATTCTAATATGAAAATAGCATATATTTTTATGGCGTTTTTGTTTATAAAAGCATAATTTTATTTTTTTATTGATTAAGTTTTATCATGATTATGTTTTAAGTCCCAAATAATAATATTAATTTGTGGTTAATTCGAAGTGTGAACCGTAGCAAACTAAACGGATAACTAAAATGATCAAATCTATTTTAAAAAATGAAAAATATTAAAAAAACTTAATTTTCTTTTTCTTTATTTATTTTTTTTTATCTTTTTGACTTTTTGTTTTTCCTTTTAGTATTAGTAATTGATCATACAATTTCCTTAACTTAAATAAAAACCATAAAAGAAACTTATTTTCCTTTTTCTTAATTTTCATATTTACTTTTTTTATTTATTTTAGTATTAGTAATCGATTATACAATTTTCTTAATCTATTTGAAAAACATAAAATAAAGTTATTTTCCTTTTTTGTTTTTAAGACTAAGTGGTTGAATTGAATTTGTAAATATTATGTTAAAATCTAATTGGTTGAATTGAATTTGTAACACGTGTCAAAATCTAATCGATTAACTTGATACGTGTCACGATCATGTTAAAAACTAACTTTGATGCATCCAACTTATATAATAAGATTCTAAAATTTTGATGCATCCTTCTTTTATCATAATTAAAATCTAGATTAGGATCCGCATATACGCAGATTTATAATAATAAAATTTAAAAGTCGTTAAAATATTTTTTTAAGAAAATTGAAAACAAAATCTGATATTTACTAAAAAAATATATGAAAAACATAATTTTGAAACCTAAGAATTATTTATTTATTTTAATTCTCAGTTATTTTCAATTAAAATATTCAAAACACAGAATCTGTTGCAGGTCCTAAGCAACATTAACCCTACTTTTCATATAGTTCACATACTTTATCAACTATCTTTTTCTGTTTCGCTGCATTAAAAATTTGGATATATAATTCGTCTTTCGAGTATGTTCTTGCATCAAAAGCCTCTCTACATGATTCTTGATATCCCTCTCTTCATTGATCTCATCATCCTCTAATGTCATATCATTAGCATCTAAAATTTCTTTTTTAATTGAAAAATATCCTAGTTAATCTAATTTATTTTTTGTTTCTTCCGTATATGTTCTCTCTGCTCTCTATAGAAGTTATGTTTTCCAAGACTCGCATCAAAAGCTTCTCTATATGATTCTTGCTATCCTCCTCATTGAACTCATCATCGTCTAATGTCATATCATTAGCATCTGGAATTTCTATTTTTTAATTAAAATATATCCTACTTAATATAATTTACTTTTTATTTTTATTTTCTTTTTCTTAAATTAAAATAGATCGTTTTATTTTATTTTATTTTCTTAAATTGAAATATATTCTAGTTAATTTTATTTTACATTTGTAATCTAAATCAATAAATTTGACGTTTTTATTTTTTAAACCGCAGCTAACCAAACGGCTAACCAAAATAGTTAAATCTTTTCCAACAATAAAAAACTTTTAAAAAACTTAAATGAAAAACATAAAAGAAACTTATTATTTACTTTTTGATTTTTTGATTTTCCTTTTAGAATTACTAATTGATCATACAATTTCCTTAATTTAAATGAAAAACATAAAAGAAACTTATTTTCCTTTTTCTTATTTACTTTTTTGATTTTATTATTTCCTTTTTGTATTAGTAATCGAAAAAGAATATTTTGATTTTTCTTTTAGTATTAGTAATTGATCATACAATTTCCTTAATTTAAATGAAAAACATAAAAGAAACTTATTTTCCTTTCTCTTATTTACCTTTTTGATTTTATTATTTCTTTTTTGTATTAGTAATAGAAAAAGAAACTTATTTTCCTTTTTCTTATTTACCTTTTTTATTTTATTATTTCTTTTTTGTATTAGTAATCGAAAAAGAAACTTATTTTTTTTAAAACTAATTTTTTGATTTATGTATATATTATGTTAGAATCTAATTGGTTGAATTTTTTAACATGTGTCAAAATCTTATCGATTAACTTGACACGTGTCACGATCATGTTAATTAGTAATTGATCATACAATTTCCTTAATTTAAATGAAAAACATAAAAGAAACTTATTTTCCTTTCTCTTATTTACCTTTTTGATTTTATTATTTCTTTTTTGTATTAGTAATAGAAAAAGAAACTTATTTTCCTTTTTCTTATTTACCTTTTTTATTTTATTATTTCTTTTTTGTATTAGTAATCGAAAAAGAAACTTATTTTTTTTAAAACTAATTTTTTGATTTATGTATATATTATGTTAGAATCAAATTGGTTGAATTTTTTAACATGTGTCAAAATCTTATCGATTAACTTGACACGTGTCACGATCATGTTAATTAGTAATTGATCATACAATTTCCTTAATTTAAATGAAAAACATAAAAGAAACTTATTTTCCTTTTTCTTATTTACCTTTTTGATTTTATTATTTCTTTTTTGTATTAGTAATAGAAAAAGAAACTTATTTTCCTTTTTCTTATTTAGTTTTTTTTTATTTTTTTATTTCTTTTTTTGTATTAGTAATCGAAAAAGAAATTTATATGAATAACAAAATTTAAGAAAATAATAAAATTTAAAACCCGTTAAAATAATTTTTTAAGAAAATAGAAAGCATAATTTGATCACTACTAAAAATATATATAAGAAAAACACAAATCGAAACATAAAGTTATTTATTTATTTTAATTATCATTTTTCAATTAAAATATTTAAAACACAGAATGTGTTACGGATCCTAAGCAGCATTAACTCTACTTCTCATATAGTTCACAAGCTTTATCAATTATCTTATTCTGTTCCGCTGCGTTAAAACCTTGGGTGTTTAATTTGAGTCATTCGAGTATGTTAACGATCTTATCATCAAATAAAGTCTCTATTTCTCTTCACATCCATCTCCATTATATGATCAATCTGCTCTCTAGAGAAGTTATGCTTCTTAAATCTTAAGACTCGCATCAAAAGGCTCTCTACATGATTCTTGATATTCTCCTTCTCATTGATCTCATCATCGTCTAATGTCATATCATTAGCATCTAGAATTTCCTTTTTTTTTTTTTTTGGTCGACAGCCTCAACTTTTAGAATTTCTTTTTAGTATTAGTAATTGATCATACAGTTTTCTTAATTTAAATAAAATAAAAATAAAAAGAAACTTATTTTTCTTTCTCTTAATTTTTTTATTTACCTTTTCGTTTTTTATATTTCTTTTAGTATTAGCAATCGAAATAAACTTATTTTTATTTTCTATTTTTAATAATAATTTTTTGATTTTCCTTTTATCTTTAGTAATTGATCATACAATTTTTCTAATTTAAATGAAAAACATTAAAAAAAAAACTTATTTTCCCTTTTCTTAATTTTCTTATTTACCTTTCCGATTTTTTTTTTCCTTTTTGTATTATTAATTGATTAACTTGACACGTGTCACGATCATGTTAATTATTAACTTTGATGAGTCTTTTATTTACCTTTTTCGTTTTTTTAATTTCCTTTTTGTATTAGTAATCGAAAAATAAACTTATTTTCTTTTTTTTTATTTTTAAAATTAAATTTTGATTTATGTAAACATTATGTTAAAATCTAATTGGTTGAATTTTTTTATAACACGTGTCAAAATCTAATCAATTAACTTGATACGTGTCACGATCATGTTAAAAACTAACTTTGACGCATGCTACTTTATATAATAAGATATATCATATATTCAAAAAAAAAAAAATTGTATTCCTTTTGGGTTTGATTAATAATAACTCCGAATTATCTTTTTTCTTTTTAAGATAATGTTAAATTTATTCAAATAAAAAAAAATTGTTTTACATCTTGTGCATGAGATCAAATCTAAAAATTTAATACAAATCGCGAACCATGTGACAAGAGCCTCTTCAACCGAATTATCCAAATATACATGCATGCATTATCCGAACTAACCAAATACTAATATACAACAAAAGTGCAAAACTATCTTTTCAATTATTATGGGTTAACAAACATAAACCAAACCACATAACTCTTTTTCTTTTAACCTTACAAACAATATATTTACATGTTTAGCAACAACAAAAAAAACAATATATTTACATGCATACTGCATACACAACTAAAAAATATTGCAACTCCAAATAAAAATTTGTACAGAAATCCACAATAAGAAAATTAACTTGTTGTATTAACAACGGCATTAGAAAACCGGACTCTTGATTTCCAATTGCGAATCGCAGACCGGAGTGTATGGTTCGGAGTGAGCTTGAAGTGGTCGAGCTTTTGTCGAGTCACCGGTGAAATGTTGTGTTTCTCAAGCCACGCTAAAATCGCTTTTTTCTCGTACGTGAATCCATCAGCTGCAATCTCTGGCTCCTCCATTATCTCCTGTTAAAAAAAAAAAATCAAAATCAAAACCGGTTCATATTTCCGGTTACTAAAATCATGTACCCAACCGGCTAAGCTGTTTACTCACTCGTAAAATGGGACAGAAATAATGACTTGGTGCACGCAAATTGCTTCGTTCTTTCTTTATCTTCGAATTCGCAGTCTCCACAAGCCGTTTCAAAACCGGTATAACCTCTGTTTTAAGATCCGGTCTATCTCGGCACCGAAATTCAGCACATTTTAAACCGAGCCGTGCCAATTCCTCGGTTTCCGCCAAAGGCCAATCGGTAACCGATTTGTCTAGCATTTCGGTTAACGTTCCTTTCTTTACCGCGTTTTCGACTGCGTGTACAAGCCCGCTCGGCTGCCGAGCCGTCAATAGTTGAAGAATGGTTATCCCAAACGCGTAAAGATCCGATTTTGGTCTAATCGTTCCGGTTCGATGGTACTCTGGGTCAATGTAATGCAATGTACCGGCAAGAACCGAGTGCCGGTACATCGTGACATTATCCGGTGCAACATCCGTAACCAGTTTGGCTAGTCCGACGTCCGCGATTTTGCTCACGTAGTTCCGGTTTAACAAAATGTTTCCCGGCTTTAGGTCCCGGTGAACTATTGGTTCCGGTTTAGAGCTGTGTAAGAAGGCTAAACCGCAAGCTACCTCGAAAATTATTCTCAACCGGATAAACCAAGGCAAAGGCGGTTTATTTTTCTGGTGAAATATGTATTCCTCGAGGCTTCCATTCTCCAAATACTCATAAACCAAACAACCATTCTCCGGGCAAGCTCCGAGGAGAAGAACCACGTGTGGGTGTCGGAGTTGGCTTAGAACTTCAACCTAAAGAGAAATAATACCAAACAGTCAATACCAAACACTATTTTTTTATCAATTAACAAAATAGTGTAAATTGTAAATCCTCAATTCCAATTCTATATATTGACCCAAAAAAAAAAAAAAACTTCCAATTATAAGCCCTATATAAACCCTAACCTAAGTTCTGAACCCTAAAACTATATCATAAACCCTAGATTTTAAACAAAAATGGCCTATATAATATTTACTCGATCTTCTTAACTAAGTTTTTTCTTTTAGATTTTACCCCAAAACCCATTAGTTATGTAGCTAGTCACCTCTTTCAAGAACTCTTGTTTCTTCTCCGGCGTATCTAGCCGGACAACCTTAACAGCCGCGGGAGTACTATCAAGGCTACAACGGTAAACTTTTCCGTAACCTCCTTCGCCGATCACTTTGTCCGGCGAGAATCCTTCGGTGGCTGTAACGATCTCCTCGATTGTGTATTTCCTATACCGGTCATCGGTTCCTAAAAGCTGATCGATCACTTTCTTCTTCTCCAAGTAAATCCTTAAAGCATTCACTTCTGCGATCTGTCGCTGACAAAACTCTCTCGCAAGCAACGCTTTTGCGGCTTCTACTTCTTTGACTGCCTTCACGTGCCGCTCTTTCTCCAGCGCTGCCGTTTTCCTCTGCAACTCTTCTTCCTCCACAGCATTGTTCATTCTTCTTGTGTCTCTCAAACATTCTGACGACAGCACCTGAACCTAGCAGAAACCCCCCAAAAGAAACACTTTACT
Source organism: Alliaria petiolata (assembly GCA_020283515.1). NCBI lineage: Eukaryota > Viridiplantae > Streptophyta > Magnoliopsida > Brassicales > Brassicaceae > Alliaria > Alliaria petiolata. The sequence goes on along the minus strand of JAHZTW010000001.1, from coordinate 454,078,899 downwards.
TAAAGAACAAGCAAGCAATATGATTCACCATTTCAAAATGTCCCAAATAAAAAAAAATTATAGGCGATTTGGTGAAAATATATATTGACGACGTGTTAGAAATTTAACTTTTCTCAAGGCTTGTTTAAGGATTTAAGTTTTAAGACAATCATCATATACATATGTACCTTGTTTTGTGTGGAGAAAAGCTCTTCACAAGCTTGTTTATATTTAACGACCGTACTTTGTAACTCCTTCTTCAAACGCTCGACTTCTGCTTCAATCTCGACCTGTCAAACAACACTGATGAATCTTCAATTCTAGCTTCGTACTAGTCTCATCATTGAGCTAAATGATAGTTAAGTACCTTCTTGGATTTTCTAGATGTTGCGGGTGGCGAATCAGAGTCTCTTTGTTCGCTGATGATGTTTTCAAGATTCGACTGGTGTTCGGTTGTTTGATCAAAATCTGAGTAATTTAGCTGTGGAATATCTGATCCTCCACGCCGCCTTATAATCTCTGGTACTGTTGCACTAGAAGCCTCACTACTTTGAGGCGTTTCGGGTTTACTATAAGCGAGATTTAATGTCTCTAATCTCAGCTCTCTAGCCGATGCTGATCTCCTCGTTCCTGCCTCTTCAACACCCAAAAGAAAGAGAAAACATCTCAGGCTTTTGTAGTAATTTAGTAAATTTTGACTGTATATTTAATTAACCACGTCATTTTATATCCTATGAGTCTCTCCAATGGATATTTATTAGCATATAATTTACCTATGGATTGTCGAGGATCAGATAACGTTGGAGACTGTACAGTGTGGAAGCTAGCCGCCCCGTCTTTCAGGAAACCGCGGGCGGTCGCGGCTGCGTTTGGACTTGTGCACGGTGCTGTTCATAATTAGACGTTTAAACACGGTTAAAGAGAAGTTTCTAAAGTAAAACTTACCGCATGTTGAATAAAATTAGATATATAGTATTTGTTTTTAATTACCTGCATTTATTAATGGATCCATAGATTTTGTAGTGATTCTGTCTCTACACACAATGTATACTTCACATGTTTCTGGAGCATATCTTAAGACAGTCAATGGTACTCCTGGACCTTTTGTTCTCCTAAACCGAAGTAAACCAGCAGGTTAGTGTAAATAACCGTGTTATTTAAGGAAAAAACTAAACCAAACTGAGCTATTTATATACCGTGTGAATATGTTTGAAGTGAATGATCCCATAACCAAACTGCTAACTCCTGATTTGTATATGAATCTTAGAAGCGCTTTTGCTGGATCATCGTACTCTAGCAACAGAGTCTCCACCTGATAACACTGAAGGTTATAAATTTGAAGTTTGACCCTAAAACTTTTTAAATTTTGTGTACTGAAATAAAATAAGGAACCAACCTTGGTGGTGCTACTAGTAGTCTTGCACATTTTCAAGAAGGGAGCAAAGACTGTTTCAAATTCTTGTTTCACGTCTCTCACATACATTTCCACCAATCTCTCCTCCACTTCCTCCACCGGTAATCTCTCTCCGGCTGCAACAACCACCATTCTCATAAACATTATTATAATCTATAAAAAAATGTCAAATTACTAGTCGAACCACGAACAAAATCACAATAATCATATAACAAAGTTTGATTCAGGTAGGTGTATATTAATATGCAATCAAACATTTGGAAGTATTTGTGTCAAAATGAATCCAATCATGAATTTTACCAAAACAAATCTCTAAAATTAAGTGATTTCTTAGAGATTCTAATATTAGATCATCACAAATTCACAATGTTCTTAAATTCATCCGAAATTATATAAAACTCAAATAATTTGGATGAATACAACACATTTTTATTATTTTCAGAAAACAACAATCGTTTTGATAACAAAGTATAAAAGAATCAATCTCTAGATTTTAAAAACGAATGTTACGTAATGAATATGATCTTGATTAATCAAATACATTTCACATTTTGTCCCTAATTGTCTTTTGACTTACTTGGGGTAGGAATAGTAGTGATCGTGGGAATGACGTGAATCATCACAAACCGATCAGCCTTAGGTAAGAGATTATCGACGGCCCACCGTACGGCGCGGCGGCTTCCTGTGCCGCCCAATTTATCTCCGATGATACCCTTTACGGCCACCGCCACAAACAACTGACCCTCCTCCGCCTTTGGACCACCACCACCGCCGCTCATTTCTCGACCCTTTTGCGTCAACATTACCACCATGTAAATCAATTTATTTACGTATGGCTCAAGCAACCCCAAATATATAATTTTTTTTGGTGACTGATACAATTTTCTTTCTTAAAAATATTTAGAATAATTGGATAAAAAAATTAAGTGGTTGTAGTCATCGTCTGATGACATTTGTTGATCGAAATGGTACCTCAGGATAGTCGGTTCTAGAAATGTTTCTGTGTAGAATTTTTTACAAAAAAAAGGAGAGTATATAAAAAAGATATTGAAGTAGACTCATAGGTTGGATATTGTTTAATTTGCCTAATGACTTTTTCTTTTTTTGAACGGAACAAACAAAAGTCATCGATTCGGATCTTGCAGTCCTGAATATATGTAGTTTATTGTAAAATAAATTATAGAAATATTAAGACAAACAGAGGAAGTAATCGATGGGAGAGTCATGGAGATGGCCTTCAAATGTTTAATTATCCATTTAATACTTTTCAAGTTCGAAAATTTCTGGACGGCCAATTAGTTATTTATTATTAGCGTGCACTTTTATTATCCGAAGTCTTCTCTATATATTATTTTTAGGGTAAGGGTTTAGGTAGAGATTTTTTGTTTTCTCATGTCAGTTGTGTATTCTGAATACAATTTTTTTTTTATTGTTCAACAATACAATATTATTAATTTGTTCATGTGATTTCTTTACAATTTTAGAACTTTCAAAAGATATATAATTAATAAATTTTATTTAGTAACATTTATTCTTTTGAAAGTACCGTTACTTTAGTTTTTTGAACTAAATTTTTCAAAACAAAACTTAGTTAAGCTACTGGGTTACTCTTGAAGTGGTCGCAAGTGGCAACTATACAAATTTTGCATATTGTTTCTTTCTCAAACAATTCAAAGACTAATATAGAGATTTGATGTTATGAGCTTTTATACTAATTTGGGTGATTTTAATCAATATACATTAAAAAAACTTTGGTAATTAAGAAAATGGTAATAGATAATATAAAATTGGATAATTAACAGAAAGAAACAAATTTTACACCAAAAAATTCTTTTTATCTAACTTTATTACAAAAATGCCATTATGTTAACATTGTTCACTTTTAGGTTCGACAACACTGTTTACGCTTACGGTAACATTGTTGCAATTTACCTGAAAACACTGTTAGCATAAATAAATACTGTTATTATGTAATTAACATGTTAAACAAGTTAACAAAATGTAAAAATACATGTTAACAAGTAATATATCGTATATGTTAACTCATTTATCGCTATATATTATATGTTAAACCAGCTAGCGATGTAAAATTATCATATTAGTTGCGATATTCAAATACTATTATCATCAACCATGCTATTGTCACCAGTGATAAACACTATTATCATCAACCATGTTTTCGTCACCACTGACCACCACATTACTGTTACCATTGTTATCTCCATCACCATCATCATTGTTATTGTTTTCGCTATTAGTATGGGCGTTAACATTGTTGTCGTCTGTTTGAAATCAGAAAAAACCAAATGTGTAATTAAATAGTACAGGGAAGGATAAAAAAGGTTTTTAACAGCTAACTTACCATGATGAATAGTGAGAGATGAGAGAGAACTAAATACTCTACTACCGATTGCAAATACTCTACTAATTTTTATACATATAATTCATACACTTTTTGAGAAAAAATAACAAACTACATATATATATATATAACTCACACAGTTTTATATTTGACCTGGTTTTTTTTTATGACACTGTAGCTTTTAGCTAGTGACAATCACTAGATTAAATAACCGTTTTTAGGTGACAAATAATTATTCAATCTTTTTAGGGCTACGAAAATGTAAGAATTTCAGTATTTTAATCGGATACAGGTAGTCAGCTATACTAATATACATTATCAGTTTGAATACAAACGTCATTTGTGGTTTTAGTGGTCACGTACGGTAACTTGCAAGTTGCAAAGTTGCAAATTGTAATACTTGTTTAGGATCTGATCGTCTAAACATGGTACATATGTATATGCAAAATTTATTATCATCCCGGTTTTTGATTTGGCTGAGTGAAAATATTTGCGATTTGGTCCAACATTTCTTTCTTTTAATTTATTCCTTCTTTTTTTGTGAATTTCGGCTGAGCACAAATGAGGATATACCCGAATAATTAGTATTAAAATAATGATAATTAACTGGTCGCTTACGAGAACGACATATTTAAACGGATTAAATATCTTAATCATTGTCGACTCTCGATCTGACTTTATTAGTTTAAACCTGCAATAGACACACAAATATAGATGATTAGTCCAATAATATAGACCAGCCATTTACAGCAGACTTAAATCGATTTTACATATACGAGAAGGAGAAGCCCACAAATGACATAACTGAACTTATCATTTGATTCCACTTTTTGTTTATCTACCTGTCCCTCTCCTTGTATCTGTTCTTTAAAAATAACTCCTCACCAATTTCTCATTTTTGGAACTCGACCAAAAAGGTCAAACTCTCCTCTGTAAATTTTTAATTTTTTTTGCAATATAATTAACCATTAACCATGGGAAAAAAGGTTATTAAAAATTTGTTTAATAAATGCTAAATAAATTTTCCATATTCTAGTTCAGTAGTAGGTGTAAATGATAAAATATTCATTAAAAAAAAAGTAAAAAGGTGAGAAGACGATGTCTTATTCTAACATCAACCAAGAAAAACAATATATATACCAAGATATACAATCCATAGTTCAACACACTATTGTACGTTTATAGATATTAAATGGATACAAAGCACGTGACAGAGCAAGGGATATATACATAATCTGTGTGGCTTCTGATTCTCAACAATTAAAAAAAATATATATGGAGTTCTTCAAGATAACATCTATCTGAGATTTTGTTGTCTCTTGCTCCTTCAGTTAGTTCCATTGTGATCTTTCTGTTCATAATCTTCTCCTTCTCATGAGAAGAAGCCTGCCTTATCTCGTGCTCCTTTTTCTAACTCAAAAACTCATCATTCGTACAAAACGAACTCTAACTAGCCTTATTTTATATTGATTTAAGTGTTTCTAAATTAATTTTCAGAGTTACTCTTTGTTATGCCATGAACTATAGATCCGACTCCGTCACAAAAGAGCTTTTCGATAGCTTTTTTCTTTTTCTTTTTCAACTGAGCTGTTCGATAGCTATTTTGGCCATTTACAATGAATATATGGCGAATTATGACATAATATTTTTTTGTTGTTGTTGCTATCATAGAGTACAACAAGTGATGTGTGTATATGTAAGCCGTAAAACATTAATGAACATAAAATATGAATGGTGAAGACACTGGTGTTGATCTCTCAATCGATATATAGACGTTTCTAAATAACCCATGATGCCATGCATGATGCATATATATATATATATATATATATATATATATGTAGATATCTATACAAATACTGATATACACACACACACATATATATATATATAGAGAGAGAGATATAGAGAGAAATAAGGAGACAAGAAGAGGGTGAGCACGCAGAGCTTCCGAGCATGAGCATGCTAGAAAAGGGCATGTGTGCTCACTCTCTTCTGTCGCCTTCCTTATTGTTATTCACTTACCTCCTTTAATAAGCTAGTATCTTCATCTTCGCTCATGCTCCCTAAGTTTACTTTGCTCTCTATCATATGATGATATGAAACAATTGTGTCTGATTTATGGGTTTATATATAAGGATTACTGAGGGTGTATGACAATGCATGCATGCATCATCATCCACTAGCCTCGTTTATTTTCTAGAAATATTCCCAACGGATTAAACCCTTACTTCTTGTCAATTTGAGATTCTCTTTTTTTTCAATATTATATATACACATGTACAGGATTATTAAAATTTAAAAGAGATAAAAATATTCCTAATTTATCTAAACGAAAGACTCGATCTGTTCTCCTCTAAAACATGTTATATGAAAAATAGAAACTCTATACAACACAGTACAGTCGCAAATTGGTTTTTTTTTTTTTTTTTGGTCCAATTTTTTATTATATTAAAATTTAAATTCGAATTACAACAGCAGTAAACATGAGACCTTTTGTCAAGGAGTAATGCTATTTGTTACAGAAATGAAAAACAATACATTAAAATGATAGGTTAGCAGTTTAAATCATAGATAAAAACTGAAAAATTCTTCAAAAAGGCTTTTAGAATGATCGTTTTGAAGTCGATCTGAAGTTCTTCTGCAAAATAATTGTAATCAGATTGGACACTCCATAATAAAAAATGGTTTTAAGATGTGAACGTACAAACTTTTAGTTGTTAAAAGCTTCAGTTTTTCTTTTGCAGTTTACATTATATACGTACTAACCAAAAGACGTATCGAATTAGAGTGTTACAATTTAGTCTCACAATCGCTACTCAAATTAAGATTTTTGAGAGCGAGAGATATCCCACTTATAATTAACGAATAAACAAGCTATTTGGTTATTGCGTAAACAAGCACTTAAACAATTAATTATACATTTGACAACATGCAACAATGGGAAGAAAAAAAAAACAATTAACTATATACATAGATCTATGTTAGGGATTCCCAAACTTATATATAAAGATCTCTAGAACACACACTGGTCATCCAATCAGAGAGCAAATGAATAAAAAGTATCTTTTGTAAGGACGAATGTAAGATCGAAACGTAAGCCATAGAAATTGATATAGAAATGGAAACAAAAGCGAATATTACTAAAAGTTTGGGACTAAATTAAGTAAAGCCAAAAGATGCTTAGCTAAGGGCAATGTATTATGTACCCTCCTCTCTCTAAATTTTATATTGTTTTGCATTTGATTTGATTTGATTCTCCCCAATTCACATTCCCTTGTTCATGTGTTTGATGCACGCGAACATACATAAAGCGGTCCCCCTTTATTACTACGTTTCTCGAAACGCCAACGTTTTAAGCATTCATCGCCAAGGTTTTTTTATTTGCAATGCTTGTTGTATCTGTTACGTCACTAAGGACGTATGTACTAGGCTGCTCCGACGACGACGTGGTCCGAAGCAAAAACCGTTACTATAGTCAATCTAGAGAGATGGTTGATGACAAGAATGGAGCTGCGCGCAAGGTTCAAATGTTATGTTTTTGGCATTTGGCGCATCCATACAAGGAATGAAGTAGATGCGACGAGTGACATTAATTACTTAATGGTATATACTTACATGCATATATGGTTGATATGAACCTAAACCATAACAACTATCAGTTTGATTTTCCGAGAGGATTAATTACCCAAACACGTTTTCATAAAATCAAACGCAACAAACCCGTTATAATTATTATATCACTGAATTTCAACCTCATGAAGCTCATCTTCAAGAGAACTCATCTTCAAACACAAATCACTGAGGATTTTCCATAAGGTTACTTTCTCCTCTCTTTGTTTTTGTTGGGCGAAAATAAACTTTTATACATTTACTCATTATACCAAAAAGTTTTTGATAAACATCCAGATGGACACAAACGTGAAAACTCAAAGATTTATTGGGAAATGGATTTTAAAGGATTTTTAAAATTTTGAGATTCCATCATTATTGGTTTATAGATTTTTAAAATCTTAATAGAATCCATTGTTATTGGTTTAAAGATTTTAAAATTCCATCCAAAATCATTTGTTATTCAAAAAGTTTGGTTTTTAAAGATTTTATGATTCTATTAAAATCTTGTGTTATTGGGACAATGATTTTAAACATTTTAACTCATAAAACAAGATTTAACAAGACTTTCAAAATACTACCTATATGGTTTAGATTCTCAAAGTCATTCTAATAAAAATATTTTGATAGATTTTCTAAATATACAAACTCTTTACAAATCTAACAAAATTTCTTACAAATTTAACAAATCTCTCGATTTTTAAAATCAATCAAAATTTTAAAAATCCTTCTCTCAATAACCCCCCTAAATTCTTTGGACTTTGCATGCCTACAGGGCCGGCTAACTGGGAGGGACAATTGGTGCTATCGCTCTGGGTCCAACTTCTAATTTCTTTTATACTAGGGATCCAATTTTTTTTTTTTTTAACTTATAGGGGGAAAAAAAATTTACCCAGAACCACCTTATATTTTTCAAGCCGGCGCTGCATGCCTTGCGAAAGCATGAGCCGAGACATTGTTTGATCTTCACGTAAAACGAAAGATACATCTTGTGAGTTTCTTACTCCAAGAAATGATATCGTGACAGATATTTTCTGTTTTATAATCCGTTGTCGTCCCATTTACCATCGATGAGTACTTTACAATCTCCTTCAAAAACAATTAGTCTAAACTCCATATAATCCACGCATGTTGCATATTGAGATAAGTAGAGCTCTATAGCTTTGGCCTCTATAGTCTATAGATGACGACGACGCTGATGTACCAAGTGATGCTGAGTCATGAGGTGTTTATTTCACACCAAGAAACATAGCTGAGGAAATATTAAATATAAAACTAACTTAGGGACTAAGAGTATAATTAACGACGGTTGATGTACCAAGTGATGCTGAGTCATGAGGTGTTTATTTCACACCAAGAAACCTAGCTGACGAAATATTAAATATAAAACTAACTTAGGGACTAAGAGTATAATTAACAGAATTACTACTCGGCCGGTTTAGGGATTTCTCTCCTTCGTCATCTTCTCCAACCACTGGAGCTGTTATCGCCGGCGTTCTGCAAAGTATCACCGAAGTTTCTAAGCTGTTGAAGAAAATGTACGGAGACGCTACAAATTGGAATGAGGATGAGTATAGAGAAGCAATTCTGAAGGAACGAGAAGTACAGACGCGAACAGTGTTTCGAACCGCCTGGGCTCCTCCAGCGAGAAATCCTAATCCGGACGCCTTTGTTGTCGCCTCCAGCGATGGAACCCTAGCTTTCCATTCGCTGAACTCGCTTGTGTCCCAATCGGCGGCGTTTGGGTACTCGAAAGGTCAGGACGTTATGGTGGCTGAACCAGAGGGAGTGGTTAGGGCACACGACGGACCCGCTTATGATGTCAAGTTCTATGGCGAAGACGAAGATGCTTTGCTCCTCAGGTAGATTTCAAAACCACCGTTCGTTGATTGAGAAATGGTAATTTCGAAGCTCGAATTCAGAAATCAGAGGTTGATTTGAAGGAATTGGGCTATTTCGGTGTGGTTTTCTGTAGTTGTGGTGATGATGGAAGAGTTCGTGGATGGAAATGGAAAGAATTTTCTGAATTAGAGACGTCTCAAGGTGTGTACTGTGTACCATTTTCGTTGTTCTGGTGCTTTTTTTTCGAGTTTGAAGATTGTGAGATTTTTCTATGATCTACAGAGAATCATGCGAAGCCATTGCTTGAATTGACTAATCCACAACACAAGTGAGTCTTGTTCGTGCAAAATGCTATATTTACGAGAGTGTAAAGGTGTGAAATTTCGGTGCTGGTGAGACTCTCTACTCACCATTCTTTTTCTTTTCTCATAGAGGTCCTTGGGGTGCTCTTTCACCGATGCCTGAGATAAACGCCATTTCTGCTGACACTCAGGTTGGAATTTTATTTCTATTTGGGTAAATACACTCGATGTATCGTTGTTTTTGTTCCCTTGAATTGTCCAAGTTATATCTCATTGTTTGGTTACAGATTAACTGTTCCCCACTCCCTCGTTGTTTTTCGTTTATGATAGTCAGGAAGTGTATTTACGGCTGCTGGTGATTCTTCCGCGTATTGTTGGGACGTGGTATGTATTTTATCGTGGGGAGTTGTATTGTTGTATTACTAGAGACTTGATTTCTAAAGTTCCTAGAATCTCATTTGTGTATCCAACATTTTTAGGAGAGTGGTGAAATCAAAATGACCTTCAAGGGGCATTCAGACTATTTGCACTGTGTAGTTTCTCGTAGCTCGGCAAATCAGGTAATGGCGTTTCCTTAACTATTAGAACTGCACCTTCATATTCGTATTTGGGTAGTTCCACATTTGGACTTTTGTCTGATCGTATTCAACCTTTTGCTCCAGATATTGACGGGTTCAGAGGATGGGACTGCAAGGATCTGGGGTATCTTGCTCATGCCCATTTTTCTTGCTGCTGTAAATTGTCTAGTGTTATGTTTGGCTCATCTGTGGTTATAAAACTTTGGAGATCATTTGAGTCTTCATGTTGGGACTTGAGATCCAATGCTTCTCAAGAATTTATGATAATTCATTGTGGTGATTACATAACTTTCCGCCATGTCTAGTTTTAGGTTCCGGTTCCGGTTCATGTAGTATACTTGAATTGTCTAGGCTAAGCTTTGTACGCTCAAGGGCTTCCCTTTTGTTTTGTCAACCAGATTGCAGAACAGGGAAATGCATCAAAATAATTGGCTCCCAGGATAAAAGGTCCCGCTTTCGCATTAGTTCTATGGCTCTCGATGGAAGTGAAAGCTGGTTGGTAAGAAATAGTAAATGGATAATCTCATTATACTTCCACAACCTGCTATTTATTTTAAGGGGCTGTTGCCTCCAGTGGATTACGCAGAAGCTTAAAGAACTGGCTTTTGCTGTGATTGCTATGGTTTTCTCCTTTCTCAGGTTTGTGGACAGGGTAAAAATCTAGCTTTATGGAATCTTCCTGCCTCGGAATGCGTATCAACAATATCCTCCCCTGCACATGTACAGGATGTGATGTTTGATAACAAACAGGTAAGCAGAACAAGATTAGATTGGAATCTGAACAGTGTAATTTAAAACCTAGGGAGCAGTACCTGTTATTTGTTTACCAAGGCTTAGATAGGTTTTATGTAGTATCAAAACAGCTGAAATTGATCGAAAAAATTTACTGGATTTTTAAACTGGAAACACAGATAAGCACATAGTTTTGATTACTTTGTAAAGGCTGAGCATTTCTTTTTTAAACGTCGTTTTTTATCTAACAAAGTATCCATCCCACTATCAGATTTTGACTGTAGGAGCAGAACCGCTTCTAAGGCGTTTCGACTTAAATGGAGCTTTGCTTTCTCAAATACAGTGTGCTCCGAGTTCAGTATTTTCCATTTCCTTGCATCCAGCAGGAGTATGTTTCTGATCCCTTTCCCTACACGTTCTTCTTTTCTCCCCTTGTCCTATACATCGCTCTAGAGTTTTTTTTAATCATAATTAGTTATCTATTATCAGTATTGAATCGTTTATATGATCTGCCTGCTTCGTGAAATTGATTACCAATCCTCAACAGTCGCTAGCTATATCCAGAGATAAAGCTATGTTATGGAGTAGAAACGGGGTGTTTAGCCGTTTGATACGATGCTTTTTTATTTTTTTGTATTTGCAGGTAGTTGCTGTGGGAGGTTATGGAGGCCTTGTTGATGTCATCTCTCAATTTGGAAGCCATCTCTGCACATTCCGTAGCAGCTCCTTGTGAAACTCGTTACAATTTCTCGAGCTTTGAACACACCAATGCATGCCATTATTAAAAAAATTAAAAGATAATAGTCTCTAGTACAAATAAAGACTAAGAACGGGGTAGAAGAGGTAAAAAGGTGAAGGGGTAAAGGCAGAGATTTGAACACACCAATGCATGCCATTGTTTTCACTGACAGTAACAGTCTCTCGCTGGATCCATTATTCCCGTTCCATTGAGATTTGGTTTTATTCATTGCAAATTTTAATATTCCTTTTGTATAACAGTAAAATTTCACATGGTAGTGAAAACAACCACTCGGTTCTTTTATTAATAGGAAAAGATTAACTCACCTAATTCTTATGCATTAGCCTTGTTAAATAATAAGAGTGTCCCTTTCGATTAGAGCCTTTGGTGGAGTTTCTATAGAAAGAAAAAAAACCTATTTTTCAGTCGTTGAGAAGAGATTGTGTTACTTGTGAATCAAGATATTGCTTGACAAAGGCCTTGCAAGCCATGAACGAAGCCCAACGAAGATGAGCCCTAAATTCTCATAAACCAACCAAAGTATTGTTCGAATGAAAAAAATACAAATTAATAGATCATTATGGGAAGATCACTAATAAATCAACCTTTAACAAAAAAAAAAGATTACTGAATCAAGAAGGTGTCAAGTATGATCATTATGGGAAGATTACTAAATCAAGAATGTGGCGATTGTATTACAGTGTGAGAGGAGTAGATAATTAATTAATTATCAAACCTAATACTGTAATACAAAGTAATTTAGAATAAATTATTGAATTAACATCCATTGGAAAATTTTGTTGAGATTTGGAAACCAAAAATCAAGAAGACAAAAGGAAAGAGCGTATTATCTTCAAAAAAATATGAATATCCTCACCAGAGATTATGCCCCAAAATATATATATATAAAACAAATAAGAGAAGTCAAAATAAATATCCCCACCGCTTCCCAATTAATCTTCCGTCACCATTGTTGTCATCTTCCTCTCTTCTCTCTCTCGTGAATCTTTTTTCTCATTCAAAACTTTGCTTCTCTTTCTAGGAAGGAGACACGATTAACCGATTTCTCAGCATCCTCGTGCAATTTCCGTTTCTCTACAATCTTCCCAAATTCCACTTTTCTCTCAATTAGATTCTGATTCTCCTTTCACCCTTTCGTTTCCATTTCTTTCTGCATGCTTTTCGATTTTCCTCTGTCTCCGTCTTCTTCTTCTTTCGTTCCTAGCACCTACTCTTTGAAGCTGTTCCGTTGAGCGCTTTGGAATGGCGATTTTGGATTCCGGTGGCGGAGAGTTTGTGGATCTCGATACTCTTCGTCGACGGAAATCAAGATCGGATTCCGACGGACTTCTCTCTGATTCCGCATCCGGTACCGATGCTTTCCCGTCCGATGGTGTTGGAGCTCCGTCCGACGTGAGGGATCGGATTGATTCAGCTGTCGACGACGCTCGGGGAACCGCGAATTTGGCAGGAGATAACGGCGGAGATACCGAAATTAGGGAAACTGGTGGAGGAGGAGGCGGCGGCGGCGGAGAAGCAAGAGGAGACGCCGATATAAGGTATACGTATCGGCCGTCGGTTCCAGCTCATCGGAGGGTGAGGGAGAGTCCACTCAGCTCCGACGCAATCTTCAAACAGGTAATCTCAGATTCTACTCTTAACAGTCTCCGAATTCGGTGCTTGATACTGTTAAATGCTCGAAGAGAATTTCAAATTGAGTTTCATTATCTCAGTTTGCTGTTAGCTTATAGCGATCAATTTCTTCATTTCGTTTGACTTGAGTTTGTATTGTCTTCCATGGCAGAGCCATGCCGGATTATTCAACCTGTGTGTAGTAGTTCTCGTTGCTGTAAACAGTAGACTCATCATCGAGAATCTGATGAAGGTTAGTTACTTTCTTTCTCCTATTGCTTGAAAACTGAATTAGGTTTTGCAAACTTTTCTTGAGCTGAGAACTTCATCTCTGTTGTTGCTATCGTTCCTGTAGTACGGTTGGTTGATCAGAACTGATTTCTGGTTTAGTTCAACATCGCTGCGAGATTGGCCGCTTTTCATGTGTTGGTAAAATACTTTTTTTTCTCTTTCACAATGTTACATTCTTATACATATAATGATGAATTTTAGTGATTCTGATTTTTTCTTTAATTCTTCTGTTTCAGTCTCTCCCTTTCGATCTTTCCTCTGGCTGCCTTTACCGTCGAGAAAATGGTACTTCAGAAATGCATATCTGAACCTGTGAGTAAACAACTGACTAGCTATTACTGGGTTGTTTACTGAAGACAAATTTGTTGTTGTATCCTGAAGAACTTATAACTTTCTTTCTTAATAATACTGAAGGTTGTCATCATTCTTCATATACTTATCACCATGACAGAGGTCTTGTATCCAGTTTACGTCACCCTAAGGTGTGAATTAAGCTAAGGTGTTTCTGATCTCAGCTTGTGATACTCTCTTTTTAAGTTTAGCTGGCTAACTCGATGATCTTGAAAATGGACAGGTGTGATTCCGCTTTCTTTTCAGGTGTCACATTGATGCTCCTCACTTGCATTGTGTGGCTAAAGTTGGTTTCTTATGCTCATACTAACTACGACATAAGAAGCCTAGCTAATTCAGCTGATAAGGTAGAAGAATCAAAAGAAATATCAAATATATATTAGTCACTTGCATTGTGTTACTATTTTAACCAGATATTGTTATAAACTTTAGGCCAATCCTGAAGTCTCCTACTATGTTAGCTTGAAGAGCTTGGCATATTTCATGGTTGCTCCCACATTGTGTTATCAGGTAATGAGATGCGTCTTCTGCTAATAGCATCAAACATTCTTAAAACTTACAAAAGCTTCTTGTCTAAACCTTGCGTCCTTGCTTTTTCCCAGCCGAGCTACCCACGTTCTCCTTCTATCCGGAAGGGTTGGGTGGCTCGTCAATTTGCAAAACTGGTCATATTCACTGGATTCATGGGATTTATAATAGAGCAAGTGCGTTTTCAACATCTTGCTTTTTACTTTTTCCTTGTGAAAATCATCATTTCTGCATCGTCACCCACTTGACTTCATGTTATTTTGTTACTTCTTTGGCAGTATATAAATCCTATTGTTAGGAACTCAAAGCATCCTTTGAAAGGGGATCTTCTATATGCTATTGAAAGAGTGTTGAAGCTTTCAGTTCCAAATTTATACGTGTGGCTCTGCATGTTCTACTGCTTCTTCCACCTTTGGTATGTCGTGATTAGCCCTTCTCTTTCGATATAATTTCCAGAGACGAACAACAGAAAAAGGCTGTCTCATCAAGACATTGAGAATTTTAGCGTCTCATAGTCAGAGATGTAATTTCAGTTACTGAACACAAATCTCTTTGCATTGTTCTTGTCCACAGGTTAAACATATTGGCAGAGCTCCTCTGCTTCGGGGATCGTGAATTCTACAAAGACTGGTGGAATGCAAAAAGTGTTGGAGACGTGAGTTGTTATTAACCTCGTCTTACTCAAAAAAGCATATGATTTTTATATGTTACCGTTGTTTTTTTAGGTCACTTAACTAACCAAAATTCATTTATTCACTGTCTTCCTTTATCAGTATTGGAGAATGTGGAATATGGTATGGTTCTCTTCCTAAAAACATCGCCTTCTTTTCTATACAAAACATAAGAAGAGAGCTAATGGAGATCTTGTTTTTTTTTCTAACAGCCTGTTCATAAATGGATGGTTCGACATGTATACTTTCCGTGCCTGCGCTGCAAGATACCAAAAGTGAGTAAGATATGTATAATAGTGATTTGCGTATCATCTTTCTGTGCTTTATAGCTTTAACCCTCTAAGTCATTTTTTGCCCCCAGGTACCCGCTATTATCATTGCTTTCTTAGTCTCTGCAGTCTTTCATGAGGTATATGTATCTTCTGCATTTCCCTGTCTCTAGACACAAGAACACGTTATCGAAAGAAACGCTGATATTCAAAGCATTGTTCGTACGCACAATCTTATGTTTACAAATTTTCCTTTACAGTTATGCATCGCAGTTCCTTGCCGTCTCTTCAAGCTATGGGCTTTTATGGGGATTATGTTTCAGGTAAAAAAAATTCACAAAACTTCCGTAGTCGCTTCACAATCAATCTGGAAGTTTCTGTCATTTCTAACTTTCTGACCACCCAATGTGTTTTGAGTAGGTGCCTTTGGTCTTTATCACAAACTATCTACAAGAAAGGTTTGGCTCCATGGTAATGCTCTCTGAACTCGAAAGACCGAATAACACTTGTCTGATCATAGCCACTTACAGCTTTAATATTTTGTTGAAACTAAAAAAAAGAGAATCTGTTTTGGAATGTGATCATTTAGGTGGGCAACATGATATTCTGGTTCACCTTCTGCATTTTCGGACAACCGATGTGTGTGCTTCTTTATTACCACGACTTGATGAACCGCAAAGGATCGATGGCCTAAAAACCCCCGACTCAAAAGGACTTTCTTACGCCATTACGTCATAGGTGGTGTGTCTGTTCTGATGCTAAAACCCAAAAAAAAAGGTTGCCTTTTACCAATTGTGAATTGAAGAAGGAAAGAAAAGTAGAGTTTGTATCTGCAAAAATTTTGGTAGTGTTAAAAGACGTAGAAGAGACGAATCCTTTTGAGCTCTGTTTCTCTTTTGTCTGTCACTTGGATCTTGATCTGCTCTGTCTTGTCTTTAACAACCCCCAAAAATCAAACATGTAATAATTTTGACTGCGACAGTTGCCAAATACTGAGAAAAATGAAAATAAATAAATGTTTTTCTTTTCTGCTCTTTTCTGTTTTTTGGAAACTTGGGTAAAAAGGTGTGTGTTTTTAGGTTTTAATGTTAGACCAAATCAAGTAAAAACTTTTTGTAGATTTTTGATTGAATAAGAAAAGGACAAAATGTGATAAATGCATGGGGATTGTATGAGAAACAAATCAAGTTGATTGGTGGTCCCATTAGTGGCTGCTATTTATTTTATTTTTCGCCTATTTATTCAAATATGGTAATATAGTAAAACCTAATTTATAATGTTGGAACTTTAATATTTTATTAATTTATAGAAATATTTTTGGTTTAAATTTTTAACGTTCATCAAAATATAAAAAAAATATTTTCAACAACGTAAAATTTATTCAAAAAATATTATATCAATAAATTTGAAAGATAAGACAAACAACATTTATAAACTCGAAACAACAATATAATCACATTTACTATATTACATTATTTATATATACCTAAATGTATAATTATTAATTTATATAATTATTGGGACCATATTTTTACATAGAAATTACAAAAAAACTATTATCTTATAATTTTATCGAAATTTACTAATTTTTACATTGGTCCGATTCGAAACCGGCAAAATTTATTACTCCCTCTGCTCCTTAAATAAGGTATTTCTAAGAAAAAAAATTGTTTCAAAAAGAAAGTAATTCTCATTTTTCAATGAATGTTTTGGTTCAATTTTACCCGTTTTGTCCTCACTTATTTTTTTTCTTTATTTTTATACCAATTAAAAAAGAAAGTTAAAACAATCATTTTAACAAATTTCTTAAAATCTATGAAAATCCTAGAAATACCTTTTGTCAGCTCTACATGCGGAGATGGACGGACTAATTTGGTCACTGGCATGCTTGAAAGATAGAGGGTTGTAAAGAGTTTGTATCGAAACAGATTGCTCGAACTTGATTCAGATGATTGAGGAACCCGTGGACTGGTCAGCGTTTAGATCATAATTAGATTATTTGTGTTTTTTTAGGAATTCCTTCGAGGAATGTCTTCTACGTTTTTTTCTCGCATAAAAAATGTCTGTGCCGACTTCCTTGCTAAAGGGGCGAAAGCACATGGTATTATATTTTTCCATGTAAGTCATTCGGTTAAGAGAGATGGGATCGGTAAATTCCGTATCTACTAACCAAATTTGATTTAATATATGGATGTTAATTGACAAAAAAAATAAACAAAGAAAGTAATTTATAGTGATTATTAATTTATGAGTATTAATTTATACTTATGTATTTAAGGAGACAAGATATTAAATTAGAATACGAAGTGTTGAACTGTAGCCACCGACTTTCTTCTCTACATAAAATTACGTTGAATCCAAAAGAGTTACCAAATTAACCTTGTCTTGAGATTTTCCACAAATTTTTGACTAGTATAAATGTATATAAATTTTTTTTTAACTCAAAACAAAATAAATTATATCAAATGAAGAAAAAAAAAGGTTAAAAAGGGGCCACGTGGAGATATTGGTCAAACAGAGATATTCAGTTGGAACTGAAGTAATTAATTTTTACGTACCACCGACTCGGCGACAGCTGCATCTGACTCAGCGCCTCATGTTGACTTGGCAGTCTCTAACTAAACAGAGTATTACTCCAAATTTTAATATAAAGTCTATGTTGAAATTACATTACTTTAATTTTCTATAAAACAAATACATGTAATTCAACTGAATTATTGTTTCTGAAGACACTTTTGAAGACATTTGATGAATTACCAGTAGAAATCCAGAATAATTATGTTTTGGAAATAAATATAAAATAGTTTATAAAATCTCTGATTATTGAATTAATTTCACATGCAGTCCAACTGAATTATTATTCATTAATGACGTTTCTCATAACAATAAATAAAATAGAGAAACAAACAATAGTATTACTACATAGTTCTCTCCGTTTTCTTGTTTTAGTATATTTGATCCAAATTAAGAAAATATTAAATTTTTTTTCATTCTTTATTAAAATATTATTTTATTTGATAAGAATAATTAATTAGATAAAAAAATAAAGATAAAACTGAAAAAATTATCATAAATATGTATTGAAAACTGAAAACGACAATTATTTTTTCTAAAAAAAAAATTAAAATAATATTTAATAAAAAACAATTAAATATAAAAATTTAGAAAAATAATAAATAAAAAACTCCCTAACAAATTCTTTTAAGCAATATAAAAATATGTAAATGAAACAAAAAGATTCTTTCCTTCTCGTAAAAGAAAGAAACAAAAACAAAAGCCATTCATCGGCTTTTATTACAAAACCTCCCCACCATCAATCACTTACTTCTTCGGCAGAGTCCAAAATGGAAGACTTCAGATCCAGATCGTACGGTGACGGAAGAACATCAGACCGAAGATCCGACGGTCCAGGTTCATTCGGCGCTAACGGTGGTAACGGTATGCAAGATCTCAGGTCTTACAGCACTTCCTACACCGATTACCCGACCCGGATACCCGAAGAAAACCCGAATCCGAAGAAAGGAAGATCTTCGTCGTCTTCATCGTCTTCGTGGGGATTTGTGGACCCAGATTTACAGAGGAAGAAGAGAGTTGTGAGTTACAGAGCTTTTACTGTTGAAGGTAAGCTTAAAGGTTCTTTGAGGAAAAGCTTCAAGTGGATCAAAGATAGATGCAACAAACTACGCAATTAAGCTTATGTGCTTGAGATAATATAATCTTTTTGTGTTTTAAATTCGATTTAGTTTCTATCTTTTTATCATTTTTTTGTGTGTGTGCGTGTGTTCAAATTTTTTAGTTTGTCAGAGTGATTATGTAACAACAATAAATATATATGCTCTACGATGTTAACGAGGATTCTTATAGATTGAAAATGAGATGAGTACTGAGTGATTATTATACGATTTTTTACTATAAGTTAATTTGGTATTAAGTAATAATGGCACGTTACATAACTAGGACCTGAATGTTTTAGACAATCTAAAACTCTATTTTCTCTTCCAAAATAGAGTAACTCCAAAATAAAATTGAATTTTGCTCCAATGTATAATTCAATTTTTTATTACAAAAATGAATATTTTAAATAGATTCTATTTCTATTTTATGATTAATATTTTTTAATTCTAAAATTTACAAATTAACCCACTTTTTCGTATAAATTTTTTATAAATTATAAATTAAATATTTATTAAATAAAAGAAAGTTATATTTTTTGACATAAAAAATAAAGTTACATAATATCATAAAAATATAAATTTTTTTTATTTAAACATATTATTTTAATTTCAGCATTTGTAACGCATTTTAAGTTTATTTTATCTTGTAATCTTTTAAAAAAAAAATTGTAATTTTCAATTATTTATGATTATTTATTTTATATTGTTTAAAAATTATAGTGTTCAAATATATATATATATATATATATATATATATGTTCAAATATATATATATCGATAATAATTATTCATGTGTTGCTAAAATAGTATAAAATAAAAATATCTAATATTTAAAAGATCAGTTTGTAAATAAAAAAGTTGAACTCCAAAATATAGTAGAATATAGGTTTGCTCCAAATATGGAGCAATCTCCCTTTTTACTCTCTTTTGGAGTGAAAAATGGAGTAGGGTTGGAGAGAACTTTACTCCAAAATGGAATTTGGAGTCAAAAATGGAGTAGAGTTGGAGATGCTCTTATATAGATTTTTTTTTTTCGTGATTACTCATTTCTTTATCATTTAAAACATCTGTAAGTTATTATTACAGTGAAACCTCTATAAATTAATAATGTTGGGAATTTAAAATTTTATTAATTTATGGAGTTATTAATTAATCCATAAATTAATAATTATTAATCCATAAATTAATAATTATTAATTTATCGATAAATTAATATTTTATTAATTTATAGAGATATTTTTCGATTCGAATTCTTAATATTCATCAAAATACAAAAAAAAAATGTTTTCAATAATGTAAAATTCATTCAGAAAAAATCATATTAATAAATTTGGAAAATAAGTCAAACAACATTTATAAACTTGAAACAACAATATAATCATATTTTACAATATTACATTATTTATATATACATAAATGTATAATTATTAATTTATCTAAATTATTAGGAACATATTTTTACATAGGAGCTGCAAAAAAACTATTATTTTATCGAAATTTGCTAATTTTTACACTGTCCAGACTCGGAACCGACAAAATTTATTAATTTATTGTGATTATTAATTTATCGAGTATTAATTTATAGATGTTCTACTGTAGATTGTTATCAACTTATCATGTTGTTAAGCAAAAAAAAAAGAAAAAAACTTATCATGCATGTTTGTAGAAAGTACTTTCGTTTCATATCATGCGTGTCTAAAAATATAACTTGATTTAATGTGATATGATTATTATCTTGTACAAACGTTTTTTTAATTTGCAAGTTTACCATTGGATGACGTCTTATAATTGTTGTTTGACTGCGCATATAAGACACCATTGTTCATGACCAATGAAAACAAATCTCTTCATCATTAATCTTTACATATTCGTTTGATACATCAATTTCTTTCGCATGTTCTCGTTGTGCCAAATTCTAAAAGGTTTTTCTTCTTTCACATGTTATTATTCCATTCTGCAAAATTGTCATTTTCCATTAAAAAAATCCCTCCATGAAACCACATATAGAACTAAATAGGGCTAAAAGGTTATCAGAGAGAATGGTTTTTGAAATTCCAAAGGTTCTCTCTCTCTCTCTCTATACAATGGAGGAGACAGATGAACATCTGAAGAACCATATTTCAGAACTTTGGTATAAATAAATCTCTCTCTCTCTCTCTCTTTCTCTTATATCAAATCTCTAACTGTAAAAATAAAAGCCTTTCTTCAGAAGAATCATAGACAACCTTCAAACTTCTCTAGAAGGTTGAGGCAAGCAACAAAAGTGAATACCGGTTTTGTTTTAAACCTTCATGTACGAATCAGTCTGAGAGCTTTGCTTTGGCTTCTACACGATTAGTAGTATCATCGTCTCCATTTGATTGTGGCGGCGATGGTGCAGTCTCACCCCCTCCACTGTTATTGATCCGCAAGCCATCGATGCCTTTGAGTGCGGATTCATAGTTTGCATTGTCGCTCCCGGCGCTGAATGGTTCACGACTACTCGAGTCCACAACTCGTCTTGATGATGATCCTTCTGATCGACCCAAGTGGAAGGATCCAGGTAGCTGAAATCATTGGATCACAGAACAATGAATTGTCCTGATTCGAAAAGAAAAAGGTACGCAAGAAGAAAAGAAGCATGAGCAAAACTTACCAGCATGTCCTTTGCAACTGCAGATTCATTTACGTTCTTGGTCTTCTGCTTCAGGGTAAAATCCGGTTTTGTTCTCTGATTTGTGAAATCTATGGCAGACAAACGTGCCCTGAGTATATATATACACACACAACTATGTGGCCGCATTTGATCAAGGAAGAATGATAAGCATAAGAAAATATCTATACCTGGACGCTTCTCAGCATTGCCGGCCGCAGGGTTTAATCCAGAACTAGTTCCAACACCACCGTCCTGACAAAAAAAACATCAAATAATCTTGCATTGTTCATCTGTGTATATGTGTCATGAACAGGATGCAAAATTAGAAGTATCAAGAGTGTAGTACATTGGCACGAGGGGAAGGGTTTCCAGATTGTGATTGCTGATACTTGAATACCGTCCAGTCAAACACAAAATCAAATTGAAAACCTGGGGAACGAACAAGAAATACAGAATAGTGGGGGATTCAGTTGGAGTGTTAATAGGAGCTTCTGTATGATTTTAGTAGCCTGAGAGGAAGAGGGAGAGAGAGAAAATGAATGACCTTCACGAATGAAGAGGTTGCGGAATAGTTTCTTCAAATATGCATAGTCTGGCTTATCATCAAACCTAAGTGAGCGGCAGTAATGAAAGTAGGATGCAAACTCTGTTGCATGACCTCTGCATAACGCCTGAAAATACACCGACTCAAAGTTACAGTACATGGACTCGCATAAGTTTCTGAAAGTGCACTTATATGAAAAAGAACTTACTTCGATGGAAGTAGAAACCTTCTTTTCACTAATCTTATCGTATTTCTGTTTCTTGTTCCCAGCTTTCAGTCCCTGCCATGGGAGACTACCAAGAAAATAGAATAAGAGACGGATTGGGAGATAAGAAGCGGGATATATTGAATGTGTTACTCAAATGACTCTCACCTTCCCATGAGGAAGTACATGAGTATATAACCAAGTGACTCTATATCATCCCTCCGACTTTGCTCTATCAAGTAAAGAATATACAGATGAACAGAAGATTGAAATAAGAAAAAGTATCCCGTGAAAGAGAGAACAAGATCCGCGATTATTCAGGAGGGTTTTAGAGAAAAGCAATGGAGTATACCGATCCCTAGGTGAGTGTTCAAGCTGGCATACCTCGGAGTCCCAATTAGACTTTTATTCTCCCTGAATATATAATGACAAACTCAACAGTCATAAAAAAAAATCTGAATCTCACATCCAATTTGCTGAAAATAATGAATCTCTAATATGAAAACCTTGTTACCTGTATGGGATATGTCGGTGAGTTGAACTGTCTCTATATTTCTTAGCCAAGCCAAAGTCTATGATATAGACCTATAGAAAGAAAACAAAAATAGTCATACAAGATCCCGAAGTCAGAGCTGAGACCACGACAAATTCGAACTTGAGTAGTAGTCTATGAAGAAGAAAGATAGATAACCTGATTCGCTCGCCTTCCCAAACCCATGAGAAAATTATCCGGCTTTATATCACGATGAAGATACGACTTAGAATGGATGAACTCGAGACGATTAATCTGTAAAATGTTACTCTTTTAAACAACCGCATTGATAGTTGCATTAGACAATGATGACAATGCAATCAATCCGAAATGATGATATTACCATTTGATCAGCAAGCATGAGAACTGTCTTCAGAGTAAATTTCCTGCTGCAATAACTAAACAGATCTTCAAGGCTTGGACCAAGCAAATCCATCACCAAGACATTGTAGTCCCCTTCGACGCCATACCACTTCATGTTTGGGATCCCAGCTGCATTCGTCATTACACAGCAAAGAAATGAACAACTATAATCCGATGAGAATTCAGAGACAAAGCGAGAGACACGGGTTCGGTAAAACATTTTTCATACTTCCACCCTGTAGAACCCTATATAACCTCGACTCATACGACAATTGTGGATGCGCCGTCTTCACACTTTCCTGCACAATAACACACAATAAAAATCAGATTTTTAATAATCCAACCCATGTTGTGAATTTGGAAATTGGGACTCTTGGACTTCGATTTCAACGAAAGTTTGAAACACTCACAAGCTTAATAGCGACCTCTTCGTTAGCCTGAACATCAGTTCCTGCAATCACAAGAGTTCCAAAGTTCAAACTTGGTCATCAAAACTGAAAAGCGAAAGCTTTCAACTTAATCCAAATACAAGAAACAGTTAAGCAGAAGAGATTCTAACATAACTAGTTGACCTAGTCACACGGCAAACACATCAAAAGCAAATGTTTTTTTTTTTTTTTTTGATAAACGTAGAGGGGAACGAACCAAGGTAAATCTCTCCGAACGAGCCGCTCCCAATTTTCCGGCCAAGCCGGAACTTACTCCCAATACGAGGTTCCATCGTCGATCAACACCGACAAACTGTAAAACCCTCAGTTCCGAAAACGCTGAGGGGCTAGGGTTTCACGGAGAAGAGGAGGCGAATCGGGTAGTCTCTGCAGAGATTGGAAGTGAGTAGGTGAGGAATTTAGAGAGATTCGATGGAGTTTTGGTTAACCAAGAAGAAGAAGAAGAAGAAGGAAGGGAAAAAAACTGCGCGTGTCGCTTGGCCTGTGGTCTTTGTAATTTCTTTCTTTCCCCTCTTCTCTTCCTCCTTCTCGGGTCGGTTCGGGTGGACATTCTCGGTTCTTCAGTTACGATCGGTTCGGGTTATTTTAAGTTCCTTCTCGGGTTCGGTTCGATTTGGTTTTCACTTTTCACTAATCTTAATTGTTTTGTTTTTTGTTTTTTTGGAAGATAGTCGTAGACTCGTAGGTCTATGCAAGGGATTGTAGGTTTGTGAACGCGGGAAGAGGCTTGTATGGCGTTAGAATAAGCGAATTTTGATGGTAGCTAAGTTTCTGGGAACTTGACTTAACATTTTTGAAATTTTTTTGATCCAACATGTTCTTGTATATGTGTGTCCTACGATTAGCTACAATAGCTAACATTAATCTATCCTACACGTCTATGAATGGTCTGGTCTTTTTTTTTTTCTTTTTTTGAGCTAAATTTTGGTCTGGTCTTTAAATCAATGAGTTCTTGTTAAATAACAGAACAACTCTTCATTAATTGGCCTTGGTGGTTACACTAGCCCTATAGGTTTCAATCAAACGCAGCAATCGGAATCAAAGAGAATGAATTAACAACTTAAAAGAAAAAGCTTAGTGGTTTTTTTTTGTTGTTGAAATTTTCACATTTAATCTTAATCGGTTAGAAAATTTGATTTTAGTAAACTAGGTTCTTTAATTAGCTTGTGAATGCATCTATGGTCCTCTTCGTTTTTGCATCTATATACTGCATCTAGATGCAAATGTTTAAATATTGTTCGTTTGAGTATTTTAGAATCAATATCTGGATGTTGCATGTGGATTCAAAATCTAAAAACTGTCATCATCTGCGAGATCTAATAACGGTCATAAAGTTTAGACAAATTCCGTAATCTTCCAACAAAAATTAGGTTTAGATAACATGGTCATAAAGTTATGCGCCTAGGAGAACCCTCCACAAAACGTGGGTGTCGCCTATGTTATCGCGGATGTCATCGCTCACAGACAGAGGCAAGTATGAATGTACCAGATTGAATCCTTGTTCCCTCAAGCTCCACAGTGTCGGGGCATAGCCTCCATAGCCGGCGATCAAAAACAGATTTGACGGCGGCTCGGTTGTTTCAGAGTAGCGATCAAGCCTCTCAAGAATAAATTAACAACTTAAAAGAGAATGTTTAGTGGTTTTTTGTTGTTGAAATTTTCACATGTAATATTAATCGGTTAGAAAATCTGATTTTAGTAAACTAGGTTATTGAATTAGCTTGTGAATGCATCTACGGCCATGTTCGGTTTTGTATCCATATGCTGCACATGAAAATGCTCAAATATTGTTTGTTTGAATATTTTAGAATCAGTATCCGTATGCTGCATTTGGATGCAAAATCTAGAAAATCTGGATATTTGAGATGCTATAAAATGTAGAGTTTGGATACAAATCAAAAACACAAAGACTAAAATACTCTCATGATAGAAACCTAACTAAAATTATATTTATTATTATTATTACATACAAATATTTTATGTTTCTTATTAAAATATTATTTTTTTGGCAAAATTGTAATTTTCCATCAAAACCGGAAAATCGTATTTTCCGTTAAAATTGCAAAATCACGTTTTCCTGCCAAATTTGCAAAATCATTTTTTCTCCAAAAACGTAAAATCATATTTTTCTGCCAAAACAACAAAATTGTATTTTCGTGCCAAAACCGCAAAATCACGTTTTCCCGCCAAAATTGTAAAATCGTGTTTTTCCGCCAAAATCGTAAAATTGTGTTTTCCCACCAAAACCGTAAATCGCGTTTTTCCGCCAAAACCGCAAAATCGTGTTTTCTGTGAGAATCACAAATTACGTTTTTTTGCCAAAACCGCATAATCGCATTTTCCGCCAAAGCTGCAAAATCGTATTTTTGTTAAAATCACAAAATCGCGTTTTCTTGACAAAACAATCAAACCTTATTTTCCATCAAAATCATAAAACCGCAAAACTGCATTTTAATATTAAAAATTTATTAGTGTATTTTTTAGAAAAATATAAAAAATTAATAAGATTGTTAAAATATAAATTTACAAAATATAATTTCTAGTATTTTTATAAAAAATTATATTAAATTATTTATAAATAGCTAAAATATAGATTAAGAAATTATTTAAATGTGTTAATTATTTAATTTCAAATGTAATTTTAAATATATCTAAAGTGTGATAGTTATTAATTTCTTTTCAAACAAAATGATGTTTTTTGGTATTTTTCAATTAGTTGCATCTCAATGCTGTTCTAAAAATCAGAAACGAACAACCTAACTTTGAGATGCAATATCTGAATGTAAAAATCAGAATAAAAAACAAATAACATTTAAATGTAGCGTCCGATGCAGTATTCAGATGTAGCATCTAATTACAAAAACGAACAAGGTCTATGTAAAATTTTGGTTTATGTGAGTCTGCATTTATTGTAAGGTTACCACTAGATCTAGAACTAGTGACGTTATAGACACATGTTGATCTATGTTCTTGGTTCTGGAATGCTCTTTCATGTTCGGTAGAAAGATTACATAACAAAAGGGTTGAAGAATTTTTTATATATGGTTTTACATTGTTGATGGAGGTAAAGTTCTTGGTTCTTGAATGCTCTTTCATGTTCGATATAAAGATTACATAACAAATGCTTTGGCTGTAAAGTTGATGGAGGTCTATCTCAAATACAACGACGATGATCTCAAGACCAAAGCAATCCAACTGCTCTCTTATTCTTTTGTTTTTAAATCAATTTTCTTACAAGGATTTTTTTTTTTTTTTTAAATCAATTTTCATAGATTTTTTTTGGGACAATTGACAAAGTACCCTAATTAACATTTGTAATTTGAAAAATACACTTTTTTAATTTTTGTTTATTACTAAATTTATTGATAAATAAAAAGACTATTTTAACCAGATTATAATAATACATATTTTTATAAATTAAAATAAAAATCAAAAATTAAATAGAGAAATGAGAGATATTTAATTAGATAAATCTTAGAATTTTCTCTAAATTTTATATTTATATAAATCTTTTAATTAGATAAATCTTAAATCAGATAAAAATCAATATTTGAGAAATGTCTATACAAATTTAAAACTAGTTTTAGTAGAATAATCTATAGATAAGTATATAATATATAAAAATCTTAGGATTTATTTTTTCTTTTATCCCTATGAAAAAATATATTTTTAGTAGAATATTCTATAGATTAGTATAAAATTAAGATTTTAGAATTTATAAATAAAGTAAATTCTAAATATATATTATTTAGTTTCAAAATTTTATTTTATTAAATAATTTTAAATTATAAGAATTCAAAATAAAATTAATTTAGTCATTTCATATATAATTAATTCTAAAAAATTTTAAAAATAATAAAAGTGTAGTTTTCACATTATAAATTAGTTTTGGTGTATTTTTCCAAATTTTCTCATTTTTTTATATTTAAAAAAAAAGTGGACACATTATAATTTTAACCATACGTAATAAATGTATTTGCTGATTTAAGCATAAAAAAATCTCCAAAAACACAATGATATCTCAAGTGATCTTAGTCATAATTTTTATATATGTAACTTTATTTACGGTTTTGATGATTTCTTCTAAAAAAATCTCAAAAGCAATAAGTAGATGAAAATATCGAAAACATTGCCCATACAATTTATATATGAAATCAATATTTAAATAACAACATACGTTACGTAAGTTTTTAGAAAATAATTAATTGGAAAACACAATATTTTGGCAAAAAATTTGATATCAATGATTAAATCAAATAAAATCAGTTTTAAGTAATCAATTCATTGTATTTTTTTAAACTTTTGAGTTTTTTGGGCCTTGGGGGCATTCCACGGCTTTACGTTTTCAAATAACCAAATTACGAAAAGAATATACAAAGAAGGAAAAAAAAGATATTGCCGCTTAGGTGGGTCTTATAAAGTGCCCAGTTATTTCGGTCTGGTCATTTCATCGAAGGCCCTTTTCTTTTTTTATTTATTTATTTATTTTTCTCTCCACTGTCCCCAAAATCTAGGGTTTTTAAGGTTTCTTATCTTCCTCTTCCTCCGCCAGATTCTTCTCTTGCAAGATGAGCAACGACAAGGACAACTTGAACATGGCCGATCTCACCGCCGGTATAATTCTATCGAATCTCTCTCTAGAACGAGGCCGGATTCTTTTGTTTTTTTGTTTTTTTTTTCTTCTTCTTTCTAGATTTATTGAAGAGGCTTCTCTTTTGTGGTTTGCTTTGTAGCTCTTAACGAGGAGGATCGTGCGGGCCTTGTTAATGCTCTCAAGGTGAGTTTCCACTAGACGATTTGAGTTCTGATTTCTGTACATTAGGGTTTGTTTGAGGATTGTCTCTGCATCTTAAGTTTTTTTTGTTATTTTCCGTTTGAAAATCTGTAGCCTGTAGTAGTGATTTGGGTTTTGCTGATTTTTGAGAATTGATCTGACTTGGGATGATTTAGATCAATGGAATTTGGTTTGAGGATTGTCTCTGCATCTTAAATTGATTGTTATTTTGTGTGTGTTTGTGCTGTGCTTTGCTGATTTTGTGTGTTTGTGCAGAACAAGTTGCAGAATTTGGCTGGACAACACTCTGATGTCCTTGAGAACTTGAGTCCGACGGTCAGGAAGCGTGTCGAGGTTCTAAGAGAGATTCAGGCGAGTGAATTTTCAGCTAGATGACTTTGGACCTAGTTTTTTAATTTGTGATCTTGGATTTTGCATTTTGGTTTGCTGTTGTGCTCTGATGACGTGAATTTTATCTGATTCCTTTTTCAATTTACACTGCAGAACCAACATGATGAAATGGAAGCAAAATTCTTCGAGGAGAGGGCAGCTCTAGAGGCTAAATACCAAAAGTTGTATCAGCCTTTGTATACCAAGGTATGAAAATGATCTTTGGGTCTGTGATCTTTAAGCTTCCTAGTATTAGATTATTATTCTTGATACACATGAAACCTCAACTAATAAAAGTTTAATAGGACTTCTCTCTGCTGCTACTTAGATCAATAGTGGTGTTTTTTTTTTTACTTCATCTCATATCCTACGTGATTATAACTGATATATTGATGGTTTTCTGCTTTCCCAACGTATAATGGCTAATATACTTCTCTCTGTTGTTTGATTATAAACTGATTTTGATGGTTTTCTGCTTTCCTGACGTATCAATCACATACAGCGATATGAGATTGTGAACGGTGTGATTGAAGTTGAAGGTGCACCGGAAGAAATGAAAACAGAACAAGGAGAAGATAAAGCTGCTGAAGGTGTGTTATCAGGCTTTACTTGCACTGAAGTCTCCTATGATGGTGAAATCATGTTTCAACTGATATGAAAAAACTGTTTTTTTTTCCTGCAGAGAAAGGAGTACCGGATTTCTGGCTTATTGCATTGAAGAACAATGAAATTACCGCTGAGGAGGTTTGTTATTAGGACACTCTTTTTGTTTTTTTTAATGAAATGGCGATTCTCTTTATCTTGATGTTTTTTTTTTCCCAATGATTCTAGATAACTGAGCGAGATGAAGGTGCTCTTAAGTATCTTAAGGATATCAAGTGGAATAGGGTTGAAGAACCAAAAGGGTTCAAGCTTGAGTTTTTCTTTGATCAGAACCCTTACTTCAAGAACACTGTCTTGACCAAGACATATCACATGATTGATGAAGATGAGCCTATCCTCGAGAAGGCCATTGGGTATGATCTTTCGCTCTATAATGTATTTGATGTTTTTGTTTCTCAAGACAAGAAGCCTTATAGATCGTTAACTATTTTTCAGGACGGAGATTGAGTGGTATCCTGGAAAATGCTTGACTCAGAAGATCCTTAAAAAGAAGCCAAAGAAGGGATCCAAAAACACAAAGCCGATCACTAAGACTGAGGACTGTGAGAGCTTCTTCAACTTCTTCAGTCCACCTCAAGTTCCTGACGACGAGGAGGAGGATCTTGATGATGACATGGTATGGCCATCCCCAAAAGCAGTTTGATTTTATATTTAGTACTTAAGAATGCATTAATCGTTGATCGTGTCATTTATTATTTCACAGGCTGATGACCTCCAAGGCCAAATGGAGCACGACTATGATATCGGGTTTGTACCTTTCTAATTCATGTTCAGTTCTCTTTGCTTTTTAATTCATTTATAGGATCTGAATCTGTCCACTGTTAATCCTGTAGATCAACCATTAAAGACAAAATCATCTCGCATGCTGTGTCATGGTTCACTGGTGAAGCTGTTGAGGCAGATGACCTTGAGATGGATGACGACGATGATGAGATTGATGAAGATGATGATGAGGAGGACGAGGAAGATGATGAGGAGGACGAGGATGATGATGAGGATGATGACGAGGAAGAAGAGGCAGAGCAAGGAAAGAAGAGCAGAAAGAAGGTACTATGTTGTTAAAACGGTTTACCTTCTGTTTCTCTTATATAGAACGAAAACATCGGAAACTGATTTTGGTGGTTTCTCTTTGTTTTTGGTTGCAGTCATCATCTGGGCACAAGGTTTAACAATAACGCAATCTCTCGACCGTAGGATCTCTTTCTTGTTGATTATTTAAGGGCTGTGCTAACCTGAGCTCTTTTTTTTTTCTGTGAACAGAAGTCTGGAAGAAGTCAACTTGCGGAAGGTCAACAAGGGGAGAGGCCACCGGAGTGTAAGCAGCAGTGAGGAATCTTCTTCTCCGGCGAAGAAGCTTGGCTTATTTATGAAGAAGTAAGAAGAAGAAGAAGGGTCTTTGTGTTTCTTAATTTGTAGAGTCATGGTCCGGTTTATATGATTATATATCAAGTTTTGGGTGGTGGTTTGCTAAAAAAATTGGTTCTTTGGATTGGTTTGTGTCTGGTTTTTCATTTTTCATTTGTAATGTGTCCTCGTGAACTGGTTTGAGCAATATTATTTTGTCGTTTTGGTCAAAATTTTGAGGGTAATTTTTCATGAGCAGCTTTGCAAGTTTAATTGATCATATTAACGGTAACTAAACTGTAACTAATATCACATTTGCTTAACATGCGTCTACTACATTCAGTCACATTTAATTGATCTACAAAAGGACATGATAGTGATATTATAATATTGAGAAATATAATATTGTGTATATACTGTTGCTTTAGAGAGAAATATGTTGATCTTTCGATTCCTTTTAGGTTTAGTTTAATGTTCTAATGAGTTAAAATTGGAGACTTTAAATTGCTTGTTAAATTTTATATAGTTTAAAAGTGAGATTGCAGAGAATTTAATAACAAATCATTACAAGTTCACTTAAAATTTGCAAACTTATCTAAAAACACATTGAAATTCAAATCACTCAAAATATTTGGTCGAATACATAAGTTTGTTATTTAGATTATCTCCAAACGAAAGCAATTTAAATCCCTCCGCTGATTTCTTCTTGTATATTTGTATAAACTTTGGCCTGCAAATGTTTATAACTCTTACTACAATAATCCTCATATAATTCATTAAACAACACCCATTATATATTATGTTATTAAGACCATCTGCAATGGGAGTCTCTCAATGGGTCTCTCACCATTAAAAAAAATGAAAAATAAAAAAAAGAGAAGAGAGAGAATGAGATGAATCTCTCATTTGAGAGATTTTGAGAGACTCATACACATGGCTTTTTATAATTGGTTTATTTTTTTTTGTAAATCTAAAATTAATTGTTAAATTAAATTATATTTATAATATTAATATTATATTGGATGAGAAACTCATTTGAATCTCTCACCATTGCAGATGCTCTAACAATCATTGGCCTGGCCAGATTATGTTAGTGACAAACTAGAGAAAACAATTATTCAAAAAAATTAACGTTCGTTGTATAATAGATATAAATATGTGCTTCGGATTCAAATCCCTTTGGGACGGGATGTATTCTTTAAATAGGAATATATAAAAGGCTAACTCCGGGTACTTGGAGAGATTACGGGCCTAAGACCCAAAATTTCTACAGTTAATTAAAAAAAAATAGATATAAATATAATCATTCACTCAAAACGAAATTGTGAAAGAAAAGACAAGAGAAAGAAGATAAAAGGATAATTACGTTTGTGACAGGGTGATCAAAGATGATAGAACATTCCCTGCGTCATGGCATATAAAATTTTGTCACTAACATAGCTACGTCGAAATTGAGCTAATTAAATCTCTATGTTTGCCCAAAAAAAAAGAAAGACCTCACCTCACTCGCTGTATAAACCGATCAAGAATAATTAGGATAAACATTGATTGTAACGAACACTTTATAAAATGATCCGTGGTTAGACTTTAGCCCAAAGCAAAAATTAAATGTACATGTGAATTAGCGATTGATTTGAGTTCCACGAAAGCATCTATAACACTTCAGATTCAAATTGCTGATATAAGTCTACGCTAATACACGAAATCAGTACCACATTACACACACACCTATAGATAAGTACACGACTATACGTACAAAGAAAAATATATCGATAGAGGCGCAGATCTTACCAATAATTCCAATTAATGATTATACGAATACCCTTCGTATTAGTCATTGTGAAATTCGGGAGAGAGAGAGTGGTGAAGCCAGACTTCGTATTATATTTGATTCGGTTTTTCATATGTTTTGTTTATGCTATTATTTTATTAAAATTTATAAGTTTATTCATATTCTCATTAATATCATTATACCATAACTGTAAGTAGTAAAACTATTTATATATTCATTTAATATATCATTCATGCATTGCGTGAATAATCCTCTCTATAGTGTAATTTATATTTTTTTTTGGTCAAGTAATTTTTCTTCATTAAAACTTAAACAGTCGGGCCCAACTTGCAACTTTTTGCAAGGTCCAATTTTGTTAACCCGTTCGCAACACCATTTGCAGATCAAGAAATGAGCTTAAAAGACAGAGAAGAGAAAATAGTAGCAAAGTTTCCGATGTCGTAGAGAAAACCTGCAATCTCGTTCAAATCTGTCACTAATGGCAGGGCATTAACAAGAACATTAGAGTCCGAAATGATTTGGACGCGAAGGATGCATGAATCCCGAGCTTGCCTGAGCGCCAAAAGAAGCACTACAAGAAAACATACTTTTTACGAGGGCCGAATTCGTGGCAAATTCGTGGCAAATCGACAGTCGCAACGAATTTGCCACGAAAATTCAATCGTCGGTAATCGATCGTCGCGAAAGCAAATTCGTCGCAAATTCCTCGTTAATGTTGGGAGATCCAGATTTCGTCGTAAAATCGTCGTTAATAGTGTCGTCGTAAATTCGTCGTTAAATAGCGAGACACATAATTCGTCGTAAATCCGTGGCAAATTGAGAGGAAAAAAATCGTAGTAAATTCGTAGCAAAATAATAATCGTCGTAAAATCGTGACAAATTGAGGGGAAAAAAATCGTAGTAAATTCGTAGCAAAATAATAATCGTCGTAAATTCGTGGCAAATTGAGGAGAAAATAATCGTAGTAAATTCGTGGCAAACTTAAAAATCGTCGCAAAACCGTTGCAACAGAGTTCGTCCTTAAATCGTGGCAAACTTATTTTCGTCGTAAATACCTAGTAAACTTTTAAATTTAAAATAAA
>JAHZTW010000001.1:453852070-454038128 GCA_020283515.1 Alliaria petiolata | reverse complement strand
AAAGGAATATATTGAAAAAGTGTTTAAAAAGTGTTTTTATGGTGAAAAGTTTTTTTTTGTAGGTGAAGAGAGAGTTTGTTTTTGTTTTTGTAGTTTTTATAATGAAGTGTTCCTTCTATATATAGGCAAAAAAAAATTTTTTTACATCGAATTACCAACGAATTGCCAACGAATTAACAAGGAATATTTTCGTGGCAAAAAAACCAGTAAAACACGTTTTCATCTAACTTTTTTTCCTCTCTAATACGTCGTTAATTTACTTTGAAATACTTTCTCGGTAATTCGTCGGAAATTAACGACGGATTTCCGAGGAATACACGTCAAACATGTTTTGTCGCGAATTCCTCGTTAATTTACTACGTATTAGCGACGAAATATATGTTCGTCGTTAATTCCTTGTTAATTCGTTGGAATTTTACGACGAATTTGCGAGGATTTATTTTCGTTGGTCTTTCCGACGAATTACCGACGTTTTTACTTTTCCTCGTAAATTCCTCGTTAATTCGATGCTAATTTACTACGATTTACTTTCCTCGCAAAAAATCGTGGCAAATGTCATGTTTTCTTGTAGTAAAGGGTAAGAGTTTCCACCATTAGCGCTGATCCGACAAAATCTCTGTGTTCAGATCCTAAGATCAAGTTCAAACGACATGACTGAAATACGGAGCAACATGAGCATGTTGAAATTTGAATGTTCGTGTTTGTCGCAGGAACATCGAAACAAGAACAATCGACCCCAACGTCTATGAATGGGCGAGAATAATAATTCCATTAAAGATAAATTATATGATACGTTATTTTTGAAGCACTAATTTAATTTCATATATTTTAATTAAATTACTTATTAATAATAAAAAAAATTCCATTAATATTCCAAAAATAGCACAAAACTAAAACTAAACCTTAAACTCCCAAATTTAAATTCTAAACCCTAAAAACTAAACCCTAAACCTAAAATACTAAAACAAAACTCAAATGTATTTAAATTATAAACCGTTAAAAATCATTTTTAAAGTTTATACTAATTTTTTTAAAAATATCATTTTGTAGTACGTTTGGAACAAAAATTTATTTTAGTGGTATTTTAAGGTATTTCTTTTAAAAAAAATAGCTGGGTAATACTAAACCCAGATTGCTTAACCGTAAATTTACTTAAACCGATCAATCTAAATTATCGGTTTAAATAAATGAACCGGTTTATACTTCCCTCTGAAGACAGAGGACAAAAACCTCGGTGGGGGGACTCGGAAGGAAAAACCGATCAAAAGAACCCAAAAAGAGGAAAAAAAAAATAGATTGGGAGGGAAACGAAAACCTAAAACCCTAAAAAACTCCTGGCTTTGCAGTTATTCTCTGCGTTGCGTTTCTCTTCTTCTCCAGTTCGAATTAGTGTTCGCATGAGTCTGTGTTCTGGGTAGCC
Organism: Alliaria petiolata; assembly: GCA_020283515.1. Lineage (NCBI taxonomy): Eukaryota > Viridiplantae > Streptophyta > Magnoliopsida > Brassicales > Brassicaceae > Alliaria > Alliaria petiolata. The sequence goes on along the minus strand of JAHZTW010000001.1, from coordinate 454,036,708 downwards.
TCGAATTTTCCATCTTTAGATACTCGAGTTTTCTGTCTACCTGTCGCTAAAGAGTGCAGAAAGAAGCTCTAGTGCATTTCTATGGCGGGGATTCTCCGAAACGTGTCTTCACTGAGACGCTCTCTGTTCTCGTCTCAGGTATTTATCTTATTTCTTACTTGGGTTTTGCGAGAAATAGAACACTCTGTTACTGTCGTTTTCATGGCTTATTTAAGTGTATGATTAAAGTAAAATTTTGTATTGAGAAAAATCCCAAATGTTGTCTCTTTTTTGTCAAATCTGCTTATTGCTTGAATCCGCGCCCTTATTGTCTTGCTGGGTAATTTTGTTTGAGAAGGATTCCATCGTTTTTACAGGTATTTAGTAGAGGTGTGGTTGGCACATCGTTTCAGCTCCGAGGTTTTGCTGCCAAAGGTTAATTAAAGCTTTCACCTTTGTGTCTATTGAACGGGTTTACTGAAATTGGTTCAGGATTTTTGATGAAGCCATATCCCTTTTCCTTTTCTGATTGCTTGGCTCATTGTCTTTCTTACAGTTAAGGTATTTGTTATTTACTCTGCGATTGTTTTTCCTTTGAAGCTAAAAAGAAGTCCAAGTCTGATGGAAATGGATCATCTGAGGAAGGTATGTCGAAAAAGGAGATTGCTCTTCAGCAAGCGCTTGATCAGATAACGAGTTCATTTGGCAAAGGGTCCATCATGTGGCTCGGTCGTGCTGTTTCTCCTAGAGATGTTCCGGTTTACTCTACCGGATCTTTTGCCCTCGATGTAGCATTGGGAGTCGGTGGCCTTCCTAAGGTATATATATATCTTTTAGTGATATTACTCTGGTGTTATTTAGGCTGGTTCATTTTCGATGGTTAGCTTTGTTTATTGAATTCCAATATCCTTGAGGTCCATGTAGAACAGTAGAAGTTTATGTGTCTCTTTGAAGATTCCTGTGATATTGCCATAGTGGTCTCAGCTTTGGGTAGATTCTTATTGTTCTTCTAATTGATAGGGACGTGTTGTGGAGATATATGGCCCTGAAGCATCAGGAAAAACAACACTTGCTCTTCATGTAATTGCGGAAGCACAGAAACAAGGAGGTTATTACATGTTTCTTTAACTCTTCGGCTATGTTGTTTACAGATCTTTATTGTATTTGGTTGTGAGTATTCTAAAAAAACGTTCTTTGCGTACAGGAACCTGTGTCTTTGTCGATGCTGAGCATGCTCTTGATTCGTCACTTGCTAAGGCAATCGGTGTAAATACAGAAAATCTGCTTCTATCACAGCCTGATTGTGGTGAACAGGCCCTTAGTCTTGTGGACACTTTAATCCGAAGTGGTTCAGTTGATGTTATTGTAGTTGACAGTGTAAGTAAGGTGATCCATATGTGATGAATTAAATGGATCGATGATTTTGGTCCGGGGCTCTATATTTCTCTCCTCACGGTTTCATGTGATTTTTGCTTTTACAGGTGGCTGCTCTTGTACCTAAAGGAGAACTCGAGGGGGAGATGGGTGATGCTCATATGGCTATGCAAGCAAGACTGATGAGCCAGGCTTTGCGTAAACTGAGCCACTCTTTATCGTTATCGCAAACACTTCTGATCTTTATAAATCAGGTAAAGGAACTTTGGTAGTTGAGATTTGTAGAAAAGTTCCTGATTTTGTGGAATGTAAATTCTCTTATGTGAGTGTATCTTTCTTTCAGGTGAGAGCAAAACTATCGACATTTGGCGGATTCGGGGGTCCGACAGAAGTTACTTGTGGTGGAAATGCCTTGAAGTTTTATGCTTCCATGCGTCTGAATATTAGGCGAATCGGTCTTATCAAGAAAGGCGAAGAGGTAATTTCAAAAAAAATTTGGCTGCCTCCATATTTTTGAACAAATACTGATCCTGAGATTGAATAAGAATGGTGAATAAACTGCATTTGCTAGTGTTTGAAACCTGACATTGTATGCTATTGCAGACAACGGGAAGTCAAGTATCTGTGAAGATTGTGAAGAACAAACTCGCACCGCCATTCAGAACAGCACAGTTTGAGCTCGAGTTCGGGAAAGGAATCTGCAAGGTCACGGAGATAATCGAACTGAGCATAAAGCACAAGTTCATTGCCAAAAACGGAACGTTCTACAATCTAAACGGGAAGAACTACCATGGAAAAGAGGCTTTGAAGAGGTTTCTGAGACAGAATGAACCGGTTCAAGAAGAGCTCATGAACAAGCTCAAAGACAAGCTCATCGCCGATGAAGCTGCAGATAAAGAATCTGAATCTGAGGAGGAAGAAGAAGATTCTGGTCGAGTTGTGGTTTCATCTGAGAACACAGATGATGAAGCACCAGCTGTCGTTGTTGCTGCTGCTGCGGTGGTTGAAGCATGATCAGACCCCTCCGGTTTAGTATAATATTCTTCTTTGGTGTAGACTTTTTCGGTTTAATGCGGTTTGGATTCGGTTTCCCTCCCCCCTCATGTAATTTAGGTGTGAGTTAATCACGTTTACATATAAACCCATTTGCCGTGGGTGAGAAATTTTTGTAGTTTTATGGGGAATTTCAATGTTAAGGAAAAAGAGAACATTTTTTTTCCAATATCAATTTTATTTCATTCCAAATACTCCATCCGTGTTTCATACTCTCTCCGTTTTTTATTAAATGTCGTTTTAGGCTTATTTTTCTGTTTTAAAATAATTGTCGTTTTCGTTTTTTAATGCAGATTTGTGACAAAAAATTCGAGTTTTATTTCTATCTTTTTAACTTATTAGTTACTAATATCAAACAAAATACCATATTAATTAGGGATAAAATAGAAAATTTAATGTTTGTCTTAATCTGTGTGAAATCATGTAGAACGACACTTAATAAAAAATGGAGGGAGTATTACTTATGGTTTTAAAAATAAATTTTTTTTTAATATTTACTTGTTGTTTTGTATTTCTAATACAAATTTTATGATAAATTTTCCAGTTTTATCTATATTTTTTTAGTTTATTATAACTAAAAAAGTATTCCCAATTTATATCAACCAAAATACTGTATTAATTAGGGAAAAAATTAGAAAATTTAAATTGTGTGAATTTTTAAAAAATATAACTAATATGAAATGGAGAGAGTAATAGTTTTTCTTCATAGTAAGACAAACACAAAAGTAACAGGAGGATTAGAAATTCTTAACACATTTGATTCAATTAATACATCTTTTCATACATAATGATGTGGGTTGGTTACCCTAAAATGAAACTAATTGCAGCGTCGATTGTTTACTACGGGATTTGCGTTGTATTTTGTTTATTTAAATCATCGGAAATTCTTGTTGATGGGAATGATAATATTGAACATGTAAGTGAATGGGTTGTCTTGGTTTTCATCTACGTAATAATTTTTTAAGATTTATTATTTTCCTTTTTTTTGCTTATTTTTTTATATATTTTGCTTATAATTTACTTATGTTTTGCTCAATTTTTGTTAAATTTCCACTTAATTGCTATTTTCTCAAATTCGTTATGTAATTCGTGATCAAAGTATAAGGTTATGGTTGCTATCGCTTTGGCATTTCGTTTGTCTTCATGATTGGAGTAAAGGCAGTTTTAGTAGTAGCTGCTTTGGTGGTATCTATATATTCTCTTCTTTTGTAAAAGATTTGACAGCGTTAGGAAGTTTAAAGAGACTTAGAGCATCTCCAACCCATGCTCTAAAATTTTATATTTGAAGTTTATTTCATTCCAATGGAAGCTTTAAAACTTCAAAACTTCAAATTTGAAGTTTTGAATAGTGAAACTTCAAATTTTTTTTTTGCATTTCAATCCTTTAAATTTTTACACCATTCATTTTTCTTCTTATATTTTTATATCTTATCAATAATTACATATATTCATATATAAATATAATTTTCACATATAAACTTAAATAAACAACTTTAAAATATAATTAAACATATTAATAAAATAATTATTACATAATATTAAAAACAAATTTTACAAACAACAATATTACATCAAGCAAATTTAATACAAAATAAAAGTAACACAAAATATAATTACATAAACACATAATATTATACAAACTAAAATATTACAACAATATTAAAACTCAGGTAAATTTTGTGTGTGTGCTTTATTTAAATTTACATGTAATTTTATCTTGTAAAATAATGTTTTATTAATTAATATTGAATATAATATTTGTTAAGTATGATTTATAGTTATTTATAAAAGTTTTATGATTTTAATTAAATATAATCAATATTGAAGACTATAATGCAAAATACAAATTCTTTTGAAGTTGTATTTGAAGTTTTACCATTGGAGAACAAATCACATAAACTTCAAATATAAAGTTTTGCAAACTTCATTTTTGAAGTTTCCTTCGGAGATGCTCTTATGTTAGAGACTTTTTCGCTGTTCATATTGCGTTTAAGGTCATAGGATTCATTGCTGCTAATGAGGGCATTTGTAGAGTTGAACGCGGATATAGAGAAAAACCACAATTCAGATTTCTATGCCATAGCGTTTATACTCACTAGCTATCTATCTCTGGTATCCCTAACGAAATTAGTTGGCTCTTGTATGGGATTGGAGATTGTCTACTATCTGTGTCCACGGTGATGTGGATTCAATACCTTGAAGAGAAACTTATTTCAGCTCTCGGAGAAACTGCTCCAAAGTGGGCTTGAGTTTTGTATTACGAGATTTGCGGACTACTATGCCTCTTCAAGTCATCCAAGATTCCTATTGACGGGAACCCTAATGTTCAAGGAGTTGATGATCAATCCGGAGGTTAGTGAAGTTTTACTTTCTAGTTTGTAGTGTGAGGAACATTTCGTTTCTAGTTTGAACAGCAGAGACTAAGAATAAATTATCCTTTTAAGCATATACACTTGATTTTGAGGTGACCTATCCAAGAAAACATGAAAATATAATAATTTTTTTTAAATGGAATTTAAGCATCTTTTGATATATATAGTGATGGTATTTGTTGGTTATCGCAGTTATTCAAGATGGAATATGTGAGCATGGGAATGTGGGTGGAGAAGTTCAACGAGACTAGACCGGTGACTTTGAACAACAGAGACTAAGACCATTTACATCCATAGTCTCTAAATGAATTTTTCAAAAAACAAAAAAATATAAAAAATAATATAATAAAATATAAATTGAGAAACTCTCTCCAAAGTCTCTCATATGAGTATGTATGTATATCCACCAGTGTAGGCTGCAATAACCTATTCTTCAGGTTGCACTAATTGTGGTGTTTGAAACGCAACTGCACTAGATTGACCATGTTTCATTGATGATCTTTGCCTTTCCTCTTGAGAAAGATGAATTGTTGATAAAAGGTTTTGGTTCCATCATAAGATCTGACCCCTTGTAGTATCATTTGAGGAACTTCAACACTCGATCTTGCTCATCATGGTGCATTAATCTCTTGAGATTGATACAATCACCACACTACAAGAAAGCAGGGCAATTTCCAACGGAAATTCCGACGAAAAATCGTCCGTCGGAAATTACCGACGAAATTGCAACCATATTGTGACAAAGTAAAAAATCGTCGGAAATCCGTCGGAAATTTCCGACGGATTTCCGACGGAAAACATCCGTTGGTAAATTCCGACAGATTTCCGACGGAACTGCGACCATATTGCGTCTAAGAAACAAACCGTCGGAAATTTTTGACGGAATTCCGACAGATTTCTTAGCCGTTTGAATATTATAGTCGTTACTTAGCCGTTGGAATTATGTCAGATATCCATCGGAAATCCGTCGGAAATATGTAACCATTTTCCTATAAATGCAACTCCACCTTCCCTCATTCACTACAACAACAAAGAAAAAACTTATCTCCTTTGAAATATTAGAAAATGTCTTCTTCAGATCCTTATAATTATTTTCGATCATGGATGGAAAAGCCTCATCAAATTCTGGCAACGGGTCTTATCACGGAAGAGTACAAAGAAGGTTTGCAAGAATTCATGCGATTCGCGACTATGCAGCCGAAAGCAAAAAAATCCGGTAAAATTTATTGTCCTTGTATAAAGTGTCGGAATCGTAGATTCATCATTATAAGCGAAGTATGGTCACACCTGTATTGTAATGGATTTGTGGCGGGTTACAAGATTTGGTATTATCATGGTGAAAATGATACAATGGTGGATATTGCTAGTACTAGTGAACAATTTGTTGGAGATAGTTTAGAGGAAACTAGAACGGATCAAGTAGAAACTGTAGGTCATGTTCAGATGGTGAATGATGCGTTTCGTGAAAGTATACCATCGATTGTTGAGTATGAAGATAGAGGTGAAGAACCTAACTTAGAAGCTCGGAGGTTCTTTGATATGTTAGATGCCGCTAAACATCCGTTATATGATGGCTGTAGAAAGGGACATTCCCCTTTATCAGCTGCAACTAGGATGATGGGTATAAAGACGGATTTCAATTTGAGTGAGAAGTGTGTGGATGCAATCGCAGATTTTGTGAAAGATATTTTACCAGAAGATAATCTTGCACCTGAATCGTACTATGCGATACAGAAACTTGTTGGTGGCCTTGGATTGCCCTATCAGATGATAGATGTGTGCATCGACAACTGTATGATCTACTGGAGAGAGGATGAAAACCGTTCGACATGTCGATTTTGTCGGAAACCTCGGTATAAGGAAACAAGTGGAAGAGTTTCGTATGATTTTTGAGTTTCGTATAGTATTCACTAACACTTGAGAGAAGATTTCCTGTTTAATCTCAGGGTCCATCACTCTGTCTTTTTCTGTTTTGTTTCTTTTGACAGTTAGAATACTCTATAATCTCAAATATGAGGTTTGTTGCACTACAAGAGAAACCTCAAAATTTCAAAATTTGAGGTTTCATCTTTTTATTTGCATATCAGTCCCTATCATTATATATTATATAAATATTTATATTTTAGTTTTGTTGTTGTTCTTGAGTTCTTTTTTTGTATGATTTTTGCTTGTTCAGATCGAATAAACTCACGTGTATTACTATCCAAGATAGTGTCTAAATTTGTTAACAATATTTTATTTTCCAAGATAGTGTCTAAATTTGTTAACAATCCCCTATATATTATTTGAGAAGCATTTTTAGAGAGTACCCTTATTTTTTAAAATATTTACAGTGGTGCCATTTTGCTGATGTGTCATCACCACATTCATTCTCATCAACCTTCTAAAAAAAGACTTATTTCAATAAACTATTTACCTTATATGCTATTATCCATTTATAAGCAAGAAATTTATAATTTATTTTCAGTTATGATATATTTCCAAAAAAAAATCATAACCAATAATTTTATACAAAATAATTAAACGAAATCAAAATTTACAAATAATTTATGATATAGATAAAAATATAATTTTTAATTTTTAATATAACCAAAAAATTATAATTCGTTTTCTGTTATGATTCATTTCCTAAAATTTTATAGAAAATAATTAAACAAAATCAAAATTTACTATGATTTAATATTATACACATTCAATTACTACTTTGCTTAATTTTGTTTTCTCTTATCAGAAAATATTTTTTAAAAACATACTAATATTGTCAACATAACAACTTATTACATAAAAAAAAGACTGGACTAAATATTTTAGGATGGTTTAATTTTTAAATTATACAAAACTAAATAAATAAAAAATTTATCACCCTGCGCAGGGCACATGTTATCACCTAGTATTTTATTATAATGTAATGTTTTATTGATCAATATTGTTTGTAATATTTTTGATGTATGTTTTAGTTATTTATAAAGAATTTATGATGTTGATTAATTGTTATCATTATTGAGGAATATAATGTAAAATATAAATATTTTTGAGATTTTTTTTTAAAGTTTACCATTGGAAAATAACACCTTTAAACTTCAAATTTGAGGTTTCGCATACCTCTAATTTGAAGTATCTCTTGGAGATGCTCTTGGCAACTAAATACATTTACGAGACTACAAACAGACAATATTTTACCTTATTTATTCCGTTCGGTTGATCTCTCAAGCCTTAAAGCTTTAACAGAATAAAAATGTTTGGATGTGGTCTACACTACTTAATAATTCTTTACTAAATCTGGTTAATCATAAGTCTTAATTTTTTAAGAGGACCACAAGAATGTTCTCGGCAGCAGAGTCTTCTCTATTACTCATATACGATGATTTGGGTGCATTCTTTACCGAAAAGCCTCGTAAATTATTCAAGTTAGCTCTATTTCACTTTGATATATTGAACAGACAATTGTCAATTTCAATTAATATTATTAATAATAAATTCGTAAAACCAAAATCTCTATTCTTTGGAAGTTTTCCTAAATACTAGGTACAATAGATATTTTCTTCACATGTAATTTTATTTTATTTTTTTCCAAAAATTTAGTAGTATTAGGTATCAACTTTTTCTTTATAAGACACAAATATTATGCATCAAAAAATAAATTTATGAATTTTTTTAATAAAATAAATTTAAGTGCATTTTCACTCATAATTTTTAGTATTATTTATTATTGCTATAAAATAATATTTTTGTATTAAATATTTATTTTATCAGTTTTAATCATAAAACAAAAATTAATAAATCTAGATTAAAACAAAAAAAAACACAAAATACTTAAAAACCAAAAACTAAATAAATCACCATTCAAGATTTTAGAAAAAATAAAATCTACAAGAAAAATCAAAATCCAAAATCCAAAAACCAAAATGTAAAAAAAAACCAAAAACTAAAATTTAAAAACCCTACAAACATTCACCACTTTACTCTCAAGCCTTATGCTTTAACAGAATAAAAATGTTTGGATGTACTCTACACTCTACTGTTAGGGTTTTTGATATCCCAACATCTACACTACTTAATAATTCTTTACTAAATCTGGTTAATCATAAGTCTTAATTTTTTATTTTTTTTGCTAAAGGGTTTATCTTAAGTCTTAATTCCTTTACTTATTCCGGTTACATTTAAGTTGATCAAAATATATCTTGCCCTGGTGATAACAATTTCTTGGGATCAAACAAATCTTTCCTCTTCTGAAAATCATTCCATTTCGATCCAAAATGCTCAATCCAATCTTCTTTTCGGGTGTAATGCATTAGATACTGCTTAATATTAATACCAGACTCCTTGCAAAACGTAATTATCTTCTCGTTAACGCCTTCGACTTCTGGCAAATTTTGTAGGTTTGCTGATTGTAGTAGTCCGATTACATAGATAACATCTTCATCTGGTATCATGGCCGACATACGATTGTCCCATCTGACAATAACAACGAAATCATTATCATCGAAATCTAGTTACTTGTTCCTGAAGATGTAATACAAATAGAAAGCTTACTTATTTCGGTTTGTGGGATAGATGAGAGCAAGTCCAGAAGCCGATTTCTGCTTAAGAATAATGTTTTTGATAACACCGTTATGGAAATCGTGAATCCGAGTTTTAGGGACGTAGAGGTTAAGCCATGGATGAGGAACTTCCCATAAACCCAAAGATCTGAGTCTCTCTTCTTCGGTTCGTACACGGTCCAAGAAATCGAAGTAGGGCACGTCGTGCATTGCTATGAACCCGGGCAGGTAATTTAGGGTTTTAGTTAACTTGTCAATCACCTACAAAACAAACAAATTTTGATTCGTCTGAATTTATGAGCGATATGTGTATGTGGTGCAACGATGATGTGTTACAAAGCCATAGTTGTATACAAAAAAAATTACGTCAATTTGGCTATGCGTTTATGTATAGTACCTGGCCAATGATGGGAAGTGTGGGATCATCATAATACTTGGCTACTTCGATAACATAGATGATACCGTGGTTCTTCACTAAATCAGCGACTTTAGATTGATCGGACGGTGGGAAAAAAGAGGTGTCTACGATGCCGTTCGACATCATTAGTTGACCCTCTAAATAGTCGACTCCAATATCATTGGCCATTGATATCAAACGTTCTTGGTCCTTTGTAAAAGCTGTGAAGTCACTGTACAGCATTTGAAACCATTTCACCTACACCATTTCATTTGAAAAGTTCCCTTCTAATTAACACTAACACATATATAAAGAAAAACATATTATTTTCACATATTTGAAGTACTTTGAGTGAATATACCATTATTTCAAATTTTCGTTCCATAAGTAACCACTATTTTTTTTTTTCAAATCATACAACCATATACGTAGCATAAGACAGAACGTACGTCATCGCATATTATGACCAAAATAATAATAATCATCTTTGTAAATTCTTTAAACATGATCATAACCAATTGTTGTGTTTACCGTCGTTGTAAGATTCCAACTAGTCAACAAACTCACCAATAGAATACAAAATTTACATAAATGGATTAATTTCCTAACTAAAGAGCTTGACTACAATAAAAGAAGATTATTTATTAACATCAGTTAGATTTGCAAGCATACGACAAGATTGGACAATAACAAGTCCTAGGATTTGAACCCAAAAAAAAAAAACAAGTCCTAGGATTATAAATTATAATAAAATATAAGCCATATCAATTTTTCATTCAACGCATAGATTTTGTTCAAATTAAGCCTTTGACTAGATTCCAAATTCGTACCAAATCAATCATATGATTATACCTAATTATAGTTTTGGGCTACCATCGATCTAAGAAATTTTCGAGAGTTGTGAATTAGTGTGATCCATACGTCTCTAACTCTCTTTTCGTAGAATCACGATAATATTATCCAATATGTAACCAATTATATCTACCGCAATATATATCTACCGCAATATATATCCATAATTATTCACAGCCTGTCCGATTCCATTCAAATACGGTGAACAAATTTACAGTTGATACCCAAAGACTAGTCAAATATATAACTTTCCAAAATTAGCCAGGTCAGCGGCCGAAAAAGGAAATGCATAGATTTTAATAGACAAAACAACAGAATCAAAAGGTGAGATTTGATGATACGTACCCTTTTAGGTGCATGGTTCAAAACAATTCTGGCTCTCGTTATTATTCCAAATTGACCCAAACCTCCTAAAACTCCATAGAACAATTCTGGGTTTAGCTGTGGCGAGCATACTAACATTTCACCTTTTCCTGAAATATACCACACACATCCGTAATAATAATTAAGCACAACTTAATATACAAAAAAAAATTAGGTGAAAGAAATTATTATAATTGTGTACTTGGACATTTACATATGTATAAGACATGAGAAAAACTACGAAAATATGTAACATGCCTAAATATAATTAATATGCTTGATTAAGTATATCAAATATGTATAGAAACCAAAACCAATGCCTAGATTAAAAAAAAAAAAAACCATAAAACCTGACGTAACGATGATGTTTGAATAATTAGAAGATTATTGGAAGAAAAAAAAATCATAGTTGGAGAAACTGAAAGCCAAAGAAAAATCTTTGAAAGGCAAAAAGTTCCATTTACATGCGTCATGCATGAACATTAGAAAAATTGCACATATACACACGCATATACTACCAATTGTGAATTGTGATGACCAAATTAGTCTATACAGATGCGTTACGCATTTATTTTTCGAAGATTCAATTGCGTGTGGCGCAAAAATGTGTAGTAGAAAGAACTATAAAAACATGAAAGATACCACACCAAAAAAACTTATAAAAATATATAATATATTGAAATTTGTATTGCATGCCTTTGCGTACCAGTTATAACGTCCAACTCAAGAACGTTACTGATCTGAGGACCGTTTCTAAACACTTGACCGCCGATTCCGGCGTTCGACAGCGTTCCTCCGACGCTAATATGCAAATAATCCGTCCAAGAAACCGGCGAAACACCTTTCTCCGCCGTTTCCTTCAGCACATCCACCCATAACGTCCCCGCCGCCACGTCTGCATACTTCTTGTCTTCTGAGACCACCACGCCAGCGAGACACGTCATGTTGATGATTACTCCGCCGGAGACGGAGGCTTGGCCGTCTAAGGAGTGGCCTTTTCCCCGAGCCGCCACTTGGAATTTCCTGTCTCCTTTGGCGGCGTATCGGAGGAGACGGGATATCTCAGCGGAGGAGGAAGGGCAGAGAACGCCGCCGGGAGTTACGGTGGTGATGTTTCCGTAATCGTGAGAGGCGGCGGAGATGGTGGAAGGATCGGTGATGAGGGTGAGGTTTAGGGATTTGGGTAAAACAACGTTAGGGATCTCTGACGATATGGTGATGCCCGGAAGTAAGTAAATATAAACTGTGATTAGAGTGCTTATTAGACGAAGATTAGCCATTTCTCTCTCTCTCTCTTTTTCTTTTTTTTTAATTTGAGATTTTTTTTTTTTTGTTTTTTTTTTTTTTGTTTTTTATACAAGTGTAGTATCAACCAGACGAAGACTAAATATGGCAATGTATTTTTTTGACATCAATTATATATAACATTAAATTTTGAAGTCAAACGAAATTTATTATTAGCAAAACAGATTTAGGCACAATTGGATACATAGTAACTTTTTTTTTACTGTATTTTCCTGTATAAAAATTTATAAATTTTTCTTTTAATATTATTGTATAACTTTTTTTTTATCAACAGCTTAAGTTCCTTACGGTTCAAAGATAAGTCGGTGGAACTGAGTTTACATAATGTAAATAGTAAAAGTAGCCGCGAGCATTCTCTGCCAACTTGTCCGCCTTTATATTCTATGCTCGCGGGATGTGCATAATAGAAAAAAAGTTGAATTCATTTCTACTTCTCTACTATTCCTTCAGATGTAGTGTAAAAACTGGCCATTCTTCTGGTTTAGAAACTATGCTCACCGACCTGGAAAAGTCTGTGTGATAAAAGCCACCGTCAATTTTCTAGCGTCGAGCATATAATGCATAGCCCATATCAATGCTTCAAACTCAGCATGTAAAAGAGATATACTTCGTCGTACATTATGTGCCCTCATTAGAACCACTTATGTTTCAAAACCAGAGCAATACTAGCTCAAACCAGCATTGGCTGATGTTTCCTTCTATGCTCCATCCACTTGACAGCATACCCCGTCCGATCCAAATGTCTCCAATATATGGGTACCTGGTTGTGAGATAATCACTATCTCGTCAACTTGTGCCAGTTGCCAAGCCATAGCTTCTGAGTACGTTAACCTGAGCACTTTTCTTGGGTCTCAATTTATATTTGAAAAAGAATTATCATTGCGTGTTTTCCGGATATATTATAATATCTAATGATAACTTTACATATTGTCATCATGTGAGAGATGCCATTACAAATGTGCAATGTTTATCATCTCTTTTTCCGCTCCACATCTTCCACATTGACGATCACAAATTATTCATCTGCTATGAAATCTGTCCATAATCGATCGATAGTATCTACCATAAAAAAATGGTTTCAGTTTAGATGAACACTTAACTTTCCAAAGGTGTCCCTGCAATTGACTTATATCCGGCCCATAAACCCTCTCAGCAACCCCATCAGATGGGAATGTCTTCAGCTCCGTATGATACCAAAAACGTTTTTTACTCACTTTTCACTTGTTTAATTTACCAAAAACTAATAAAAAAAAACCCAATAATAGTTTTTTTTGGGTTTGTACGTAATGGAGCCAATGCTGAAAACGCGGTCCTTGAATAGTTTACACGCTCAAACACAAAAAACCAAATTCATGAAATTGGAATTGGGAGACGACTCCTCGTGGCTATGGAAACCGATGATCTCAACCGTCCACTTGAATGGGAAGAAGTTTCTGGTTTGACCAGTAATGGTCATAGTTAGAACAATTTTGTAGCTGGTCCATTAATGGTCATAGTTTGATCAAGTTTCTGGTTTGACTATTAATGGACCACAAAGAACGGACATAACCCTTCACTAAACAATATCCGATGGTTGTAACATGCAAGAACGCAAATTGCACGGCTCAAAGCTCTTATGCAGGAGCTGATGGAGATAGATCCTTAGTGACTGCGACGAACCGGAGATAGATCCTTAGTAACTCCAATTAGACTATTTTTTATTCTGGAGAGAACCTACATGGTTGTGAACCTAAAAATCAAGGATAAGGGCTCTCCTCAGATTATGTGGTTTGATTCCAAAATGTAGAGAGTGAGGCTTTTAGCCTAGAAATAAGATCAAGAGATAGATTTGGAATTGGAGCCTATTTTTATACCTAATCAAAAGAATCTCTCATCTTCGAATTAATTTGAGCGAGCCATGACAATATGACATGCACACATACATGCATGATCTTCCGAAAGAAGACTTCCGTTGCTTTCTCTCCACGTATTGCTTTCAATCGGTGAAGATGACGTCATCCTCCTCAGAGTGAGACGTAGGGTTGCTTGTATTCCAAGTCGTAAAACTTTGTGTGTGATCTTTTTTTCTCTTTATCTCTTTCTATTTTCATCCGCGAGTTAGTCTTGAGTTGTTTGGTTCGTTGTAGTGATTAATTAAAAAGTCTTTTTGTTGAAAAAACAAAAATAGTTTGTTGGCATTTTGCGGATTCGGAATGCTGCCAACAACACTCATGTGGCAGATTCGATTACTTAGAGACTACCTCAGCTCTCCTATATATTCCCTCCGTTTCACAAAGAGTGTCATTTTAAGGTTTTGTTTTTGTTTCACAAAAAGTGTCACTTTGTATTTTCAATACAATTTTTAAAACAAAAATTCAGTTTTGTCCTTGTAATATTGATGTATTAATTAGAAAAAGAAATGTGTTTAGTATATTAATAAGGGGTAAAATAGTATTTTTATCAATTTTTTTAATATGTGTGAAAAAGAGTAAAATGACACTTTTTGTGAAACAAAGATAGTACAGTAATAACCTTACTCTTACTATTATTAGTTTGTTTTGTTTTGCTTAGGTACTCCTCAACCTCACTCTTACTATTATAGTATATATTATCTAAACAACCCTTTTTTTTTAAGAGAAACTAAAAATATGAGAAATCAAAATAAAAAGTAAATACATATAGACAAATAAATTAGTTAATGTTTTGAAAATAATATAAATAGACATTTAATGTGTAAACGTGTGATAAAATCAAACTAATAATAATGATTAAGATATTTTTGAGACGTGTCGGAAAATAATATAATCGTTTGACTAACACATGTTTCAATCTCGTTTGAAAAAGTATTTTTTACACATATCAAAATCTAATTAATGAATTGATATGTGTCAAAAAAAAAAAAAAAGAATTCGAGATTCAACTTGACTTACAAATAATATATAAATTGCTATAATTATATATAACATTAAATTTTGAAGTCAAATAAAACCTCGAATTATTTTTAAAACAATAACAAAAACAAAATCAGTAAATTTTAGGCAAATTTTCATATTTGGTGACTTCTTGACTTTATTTTCCAGAATTTTTTCTATAAATACTTCTTTGCTAATATGTTTTTATTCGTTTTTCAATTATTAAGTTTTTGAATTATTATTGTCAAAATTTTCTTAACAAAATAAGTGATGAAAGTCGTATAACCAACTCTAAACGTGGTTGTCGTGCAGTTTGCACCACATAAACGATTTATGGCGCTGTTTTTATTCATTTTTCAATGATTAGGTTTTTGAATTATTATTGTCAAATTTTTCTTAACAAAATAAGTGATGAAAGTGGAACCAACTCTAAACGTGGTTCTCGTGCAGTTTGCACCACATTAACGAAAACAGCGCCATAAATCGCGAATTTGCTTCCAATTTTTTCAACCCGAATATTAAACTTTTTTTTTTACTATACTGTTTATTATTATTATTATTATTTTATATATACTGTTTATTATAAAAACCACTACTACTAAGATTAGTTATTTCTGGCGTAATTTTTGTTCTTGGTGATGTAAACTGCACAAGAACTATGTTTAGCGTAATTTCAATTATTAAGTTATTTCCGGCGTAATTTCAATTATTAAGTTAAGATTACTAGGTCATTTTATTTGTTTAGAAAAAATAAAATAGGAACCCAATTCTCAACGATGATGGGTGTGGATGTGGGAGAAGAGAAGAGAAGAGAAATAAAGTTATAGGATGTCTCAACCAATTTTGGACTTTTTAAATGTTGAATAGGTAAATGGTTCATTTTTTTTTAAGTATTAATTATTTGTTAGCCAACAAATGAGCTCTAAATTGGGAATACCGCATATACGTCTAAGCATAAAAAATTTTAGAGCTCATTTTGGATAATAGTTAAGCATAAAAAACAATTATTTATGTCTAGATAGCTCGTCATAATTTTTGGATGCAGAAACACTATAAGCTTTTGATGTAATAAGAAAAATTAAAGGTAAATCTTCAATTTTAAGAAGAAAAAATTAAATTACACTAGACTCATATTTTTAGTTGATATCTTATCTATATCTATGTACATTAAAACCTCTATAAATTAATATTCGATTCATTAATATCTCGTTAAATTAATATTTTTTGTCAGTCCCAAAATTAGTTTTTCAACCAAATAATATATTTATAAATTAATGATCACTATAAATTAATAAATTTTTAAAAAACCTCATGATCCCAACATTATTAATTTATAGAGGTTTTAATGTACAAGTTTTTAATAAAATAACTATTAATCTATGTAATTGATGAGACCATATATTTACATATAAGTTTTGTTAAAATTATTATTTTATTGATTTGTGTTATATTTTGAACTAGTCCAACTCAATACCAAATTTCGGTTATTCATTTATCATATTTATAAATTTATTGGTTATTAATATATAGAATTTATAATATACAACTTACGACGACACACGAAATTATATAATTTTGAAAATAAATAAATAAAGAAAGTAGCTTGCATTACAAAAGTGGTATAGCTGCAACAGAATCTTTCGATTCGATTGGAAGAGAACTACTAGCCACGTCCACTCTTTATTCGCAAATGCGCTAGGCGTTAATCGGACGCTCGGTCTGGGCCTAGCGATTTTTTCAAAAATCGGAAATAAATCGAGGATTAATCAGGAGTAATTTTTTGTACAATTTAATATTTTTTTTAAAAAATTTATACATCTCACATCCAAATTAAAAATTCATAACACATATATTTTTAAGATTCATATAATACTTAAATTAAATAAAACATAAATTGTTATTTCTTCTAATTCACATCTAATACAAAAAGCCAAAAATAGATTATATTGTTATTTTTTCCAAATCATATAATTATATGGTTAAAATAGATCTAAATCATTAAAAGTATCATTATTTATTAAATAAACAATAAATGATATGCATATATATATTTTTTTTTATAAAAAAAAACAACCATTGCCTAAGAACAAACACGCCTAAGAACAAACACTCTTTGTCCCACATCGACTAAATGATTGAAAGAAAGAGTTAGAGAGTTACTATATAAACAAGGCACCTGCTTGTCATTTTTATATCACTTATGGGCTCATAATAAAGCCCATTAGGTTTGTCAATTTTTTGACTTGATCCAAAGTTAACTGTTTTGAATAGTTTTGTTGACGATTTGTCAAATAATGGCGGCGATTAGTTAATTAATCGCTCTACTCGGATGGTAAATAGGAGATCCGATTTATTAAACCGAATAGTCTATAATCGAGGCGGAGTGGTGGCGCCGAGCGCCTCAACGGCCGTATAATCCCCTAGCCGCCCGATTTTTAGAACAGGGCGTCCACTCCTGTTCCCACATCCTTGGTTATCACATCCAGCGACTTTTCAAGATGATTGTATCGCGAAGTTTTCCGATTTGTTAAAATGAAAAATCACCTTGCGATAAGTGGTGCCGTCATCTAATAAGCACAATACTCCATGGTCGAACAGTTTTGCTTGCTTGGTCTGAAAAGAAACTTGACTTGATCATAAGTCATAACTGAACCTTAAGGCGCTGGCTGCTATGACGGTGGCACATGTTTTCTTCATAGTTGTGATTTTTTTTTTGTAATGCATTATTATCAATGAACAACTAATTAGCTAAATGAAATTAGTTAAACTCTCTTCTTCTTATAATCAGCATGACGTGCAATTAAATGAATAATACTATAAGATTTGTAGAATAGAGAAGGATGGCTTTGCGCAATTAAAGGAATAATATAAGATTGATGACGAAAGGGTCATTCTCTTCTTCAAGATCGTATAGTTTTCAATAATGGGAAAATGCATTTAACTGAATATGAATTGTGTGGTTGATTCAATCCTAACTCAGTAACTTGTTCAGTGGATATACTGGGTTGACATGACAATATTCAACTTAGCACTGAAACAAAAATAATAATAGAAAGTTAAAAAAAAACAAAACAAAAAAACAAAAATAATAATAGGAAAGGATATATATTTTTTTTTGCAAGAAAATAAAAACTTTATTGATAAATAAAAGTGAAATAATCAAACTATTGAAAATTATGGACAAATGGAAAATGTTAACTTAAAACTCTACTTTATTTTTACTTTTTAAAAATAAAAAATCTTATAAAGATATGAATATTTATATTTTTGGAAATTAATAAGAACCATAAGATAATAGATTGTGTTTTTGTAACTTACTTTCAAGTTCCTTAATAATTTACGCCAACAATAGGATTTGGCGATTTGCCAACATGTTCTGAGATGTAAATATAATCAAACTAAAGATTTCTTTGGATCTAAATTTGTCAATTAATATATAAAAGATTTGTTAATTATATATGTGACTAAAAATTGTTTGGTTTTAATTATATTATAAATACTGCAATATCCATATAAAAGTAAAATAAAATTTGAGTTATTTTACCCACACAAAAAACATTTTTAATGCACATCGTCATATTTAGATATATAATAAATTTCTTTTGATTTTATTTTGCAGAATTTTACCTATAAATATTTAGTCATATTGTTTTTTTGTTTATCTTTCAATTACTTAATTTACAAATTTTTATTTCAAAAGAAAATTCAAAACAAAAAAATTGTGATGGCACCCCGAGTAGCCAAGACTAAACGTAGGCCTTGTGCAGTTTGCACCACGAGAAACAGAAGATGCAGCAGAAATTGCGAATTTGCTCCATATTTTCCATATGAATTGTATTTATTTTCTTATATATTTTTTTTTGCTAACTAATTTTTTTCGCGATGCTGTTTCTTATAATTAAGCATCAAAATTAGTTATTGGTGCTAATTTATTTTTAAATCTATTTGTTTTATAGGTTAGGCGAGTACGAAAGTGCTAATGAACTGTTTGGTACGCCAAAAATTATAAGAATGATGAAACTTGCTCCTAGAGAACAAAAATCTGCGTTGGCATCTTCCATACTCACTGAAGGTGTCGCATGGACACATGATCCTGTTCGAGGTGGATTCGGAATGCTGCAAATGCTCATGTGGGAGGTTCAATTACATGAAGTTTACCTCAATGAGTTGAAGGAGAAGATTAAAGATAAAAAAAAGAAAAAAGCAATTAGATTTATACCTTTAAATCAGTGATTGAATATATGTATGTCCTATATCATATTTATGTATATATATATATATATATATATATCATCCTTTTATTAAATAATTATTACTCGATATTAAATAATATAAGTGGAAATTTGAAATACCATTGAGCACAAATTAAGATTCTAGATTGATTTTTATTGATAATTGTTTATGATTTAATTGTGCGTGCAGTATAGTGATTATAAAAGAAAACTTTAAAATGTAAAGAGAAATATCAAATGTCTTAGAGCAACAATTATAAAAGGTTCAAGAAATTTAAAACTTTTGGGTGAATACCCAGCTAGAACGCGCCAATTTTGTTTTATATATAATACTAGGTGATAACCTTTGCCCTGCACATGGTAAGTAATTTATTATTTATTTATTTTTGTATAATTTAAAAATTAAAACATCGTAAAATATTTTAGTCTAGTCTTTTTTTTTTATATATAATAAGTTGTTATGTTGACAAATATAATATGTTTTTTTTAAAACATTTACGATAAGAGAAAACAAAATTAAGCAAAGTAATAATTAAATGTGTATAATATTAAATCATAGTAAATTTCGATTTCATTTAATTATTTTGTATAAAATTATTGGTTATGATTTTTTTCGGAAATGAATCATAATAGAAAATGAATTATAAATTTCTTGGTTATATTAAAAATTAAAAATGGATAATAACATATAAGGTAATTAGTTTATTGAAATAAGTTTTTTTTAGAATGTTAGTGAGAATGAATGTGGTGGTGACACATCAGCAAAATGACACCACTGTAAATATTTTAAAAAATAAGGGTACACTTTAAAAATGCTTCTCAAATATTATATACTAGGTGATCGCCTGCACCGTGTGCGAGCTATAAAATATTTTATATGTTCAATATATAATTATATTCTATATTGAAGTTGATCTATTTGAACATAATTAATTATGTATTAATAATAACAGTATATGAATATTTAATAATAAAAAATAATGATAAATCAAATGAAAAATGTTATAGATTTCAATAGAAATTGAAAATAAAAAGCCATTAACCAAAATTTTAAAATACTTCCTTACATAAAAAGTGTAAATAAGATAACTAAATAAACTGAAAAATATTCAAACATATAATAAGTTATTTAATTTTTATAGTTGGCTCGCAGACATGTGCATATATAATTTTTTTTATAAACATAAATAGTTGTAATATTAAAGTATTGATTAATTTTCTTATATATTGGCTGCAACTGGATGTCTATTTTGAGGAATAAAAGTATGTGGAATGAGTCATTTCCTTGAATTCCATAAAAATGTTACCATTTATTTGGAATATAAAATAAATTTCATTCCATCAATTCCATAAGCATAAATTGGAAAAGAAAAGGAATATAGTGTAAAAGTATTCCCAATCCAAAACGTAGAGGAATAGATAGAATAGATGGAATAACTTTATTCTTTTTTTTATTGCATAACTTTTTTTATTCCATTTTGTTGTATTCCAATTTTTTAAATTCCTATTATTCATGATATTCCTAAAACTGATTATCAGTTGCACTCATTATGTAAACGTTATATTTTTATACATATACAGTTTTAGTGTTTAATAACAATAACACAAACGTTTCATATCGTTTTGTGTTTTTTGAAACTGATTTATTTTAAATTTTTTTATTTTTTCTACGGTTTACAGTAACATATAATTACAAATGTAAAAGTTATATTAAATAATAATTAAATTCTTATAATATGTCTTGAATATTATCTACACTATGCTTTCTTTTCTCTTTACACAATATAATCTTGCCAATATATATATTTTCCTTAACCTATTGGTAATTAAACCAAAATGAGTTTTATAATTTTTACTTATCATAAGAGCGGGTAGATGGTTGGCCCGCACGTTCGTGTATACCAACCACCTCACTGCTCTTAGGACATATAGAGATAAAATATATATATATATATATATGAATTGTTTAATAACTAAAATTAAAATTGGACTGTAATCGAGGTTAACAAAATGCACGCATGACAAGTTCGCATGCGACTTTGACTTTTGCATAATTAATATTTATATACATATGCATATTTGTGGAAAAATCGAAGTATGAGTATTATGTGTTAAAAAAACAAAGTATATGTTTTGTAATATATATTTTTATAATGTATGGTTGAATTTTAAAAAGAAATAAATACATATATTTATTTATGCATGTAAGTACTCCCTCTGTTTTTTTTTAATTATCGTTTTATGTTATTTCACACATATTAAGAAAACAACTAATTTTTCTATTTTACTCCTTAATTAATACATTATTTTATTTGATATGATCAATTAATAAATTTTTAAAATAGGGTTAAAACTGAAAAATTTATCATAAATCTGCATTGAAATCCGAAAACAACAATTATTTGTATAAAAAAAACAAGTATAGAACGACACTTAAATAAAAACGGAGGGAGTATGAGTTAAACATAAGTGAATTGTAATATTTAGATGTTGGTTAATTTTTCTGATATTTTCGGCAAACGTTATGTTTTTAGAAGATGTAGTTTTTGGTATTTAAGAACAATCACGAAAACCGTTTCTATCATTTTATTATTTAATAAAAAATTTATATTTTTCAGCATTTTATGATATATGGTTTCAAATTAAATTTATATTAAATATTAACAAAAATTACAAGTTTTTTTTTAATTTAAAATATAATATTTGACTTTATCATGAAAATAAATGTAATACATTGGATAATCTATTAGTAATTTTCCTTTTCAATAAAAATTATAATAAAAATTTGTTATAGAATTTGTGAAATCATATTTTATAAAATTCTCCAGTAGCTCTGCGCTCATCTCTTTGAACAATATTGAGGAATTGGTTTGATAAAGAAAATAAATTTATTATTGTTGGCATGTATGCATGTGTTCATTATAAAATTTGAGCCGCACATGCGTTTATTATAAAATTTGTTTCTTAAGATTTTTAAAAACTCCGTAAAAAAAGGCACGAGAATGTTACGGAAAAACAAAACTGTAGAGATTTATTTTTATTTTTACTTTTATTTCTTATTCATATTTGTTTTATCTTTTATAATTCATTTTTTCATCCATTTACATTTCATTTTATTTCTGACTATATATATGAGTATGATATAAACTTTTTATTTATTTTAAGAGATAAAAATGGTATAGCGTATTTACTATTCTATTGGATAATATATTATTATTTTTTATATAAATATATAATATATATTGGTTGTAAAATTTTTGTAATCATATTTTATGCAATTTATTATGAATATATGTAAAAAAAATTGAAATCATAGTAATTATTATTTTGTGTTAATTTAAATTTATTAATTTTAATGTTATAATATATTGTATTCATGTTTTAATTTTATAATTTATTTAATTTTAACTCAACCAATCAAAACATTTAGTTTATTTTAGAAAATTTGACATGTCACATTTACATGTCATCAAAAAAATACACTAACTTTGATTATAGAGTGACAACTCAGCTTTTTCATTAAAAAGGATTGGAGGATGGGATTTGTTTGTTTTTATTATTTAAATGAAGTATTGGGTATCAGAATATCATATTTAAGAGATTCTTCTAAAGTTACAGTATTGGGTTTTTGTCATTCGGAAGTGAACATGTGCTAACAATTCGCATTAGAGCAAAACGAATACAAAAAAGGAAACTATGGTATCTAGCGAGTAAAATCTGTATATACTGTATTTCAGAATTTGTCTAGAAAAAATCTCAAATTTTTAACACCATTACCAAAAGTGACTAAGCAACAGTCATTTATTATTTATTCTATGTTATCTAATTAAATTTTATGTTGATAATGTTATTGATTTTTCAACTTTTCATCCGTTGCCGACAAACAATCAAAAACTTTTCATCCGTTATTTTTTTTCCAGATATTTTACTTTTGTTATTTATATAATTTATTAGGTCTGCTTTACTTTTTTACTGAATAAAAAGAATGAGAAAAGGGTATCGTCACCAATCACCCACGACTGGCTCGCCAACCCTAACATCATCACTCTCTTACAGGTCCCGACAGTTATATTCTTCTTTCTGTTTCTTAGATTTTTTTCGTGTGAAAAGCTTTGAACATTCTGATGTTTGGATTGAATTGCATTTCCGCTTAATTTTAGAAAATGCTGAGAGGTTTTTTCGATTCCTGGGTTTAAGTGGGGCTTCGGTTTTTAGCGTTTTGGATATATTTCGTTCTTAGATTATTGTCCGCTTAATTTAGGGAAATGATGTGTTTATTTCCTTTTTAGACATTATCCCGATGTTCGATTTATGAATTTGACACTGGTAAGCCTTAATCAGCACAAATGGTGGTTAATAACGCGTTGGTGTTCTGTCTGCTGTGTTACTCTGTTGATTCCAAGTGATTTTTTTTTGATGAAATTTCAGTTTTTTACTCATGTTTTAGCTGTAATTTGTCTTTAGTTCTTGTGCTAAGAGTTACCGTTTGGTGAATTGTTGTTTGATTTTTTAACAGATAGGTTCCACAGAATCGCCAGTGTCTGTACATCTCAGAACAAGTAGGTTTCTGCTTTCTCCTGTATCTTGTTTGCGACAGCATTTAAGAAAATTGTCTCATTTTCTCAAAATGTCGTATATATCTACTCACATTTGTATTTTTTTTCTTGGTTGTTAAGCCGACGAGGGTCATAGCAGCCAAGCACACATCTCTCAGGTAAATAGTGGTTTTTTTCTTTCTTTCTGCCAATTTTGTGCCTTTTACTTTGTTCTTGACTCCTCACAAAAATGGACTTTTGTCATTTCGTGATGCTTATCTACTATCTTCTGCGTGTGTTCTCAGTTCAGTGAAGAAGTACAAGGCCATCATTCACCCTGGAGAGGTGTGAATTCTAATTGTATCTGCATCGCTGTGAACTCCCACTACATAGTAAGATTGTTGCTACTCACACCAACAGTGTTGCTTTTTCTATCCTTGTTATGGTCATAGCAACTTGACAAATATAGAGCGTTTTGGAGATACTACTTGTATCTTTAGTATTTCACGCTTGCCATTGCCTTTGTTTCTCAGGATGGTGAATCTGTTGGCCCTCGTCGTAGTCTTCGGATTTGCAATCCTAACAGGTCCTCTGGCTCTTGTGGTTGATGGGCTAGGTGTGAACTGGGGAACAATGGCAACACACAAGCTGCCACCAAAGACGGTGGTTCAGATGCTAAAGGACAATAACATCAACAAGGTTAAGCTTTTCGACGCGGACGAGACCACCATGAGCGCACTCGCTGGCTCGGGTCTCCAAGTGATGGTCGCTATTCCCAATGATCAGCTTAAGGTCATGGGGAGCTACGACCGAGCCAAAGAATGGGTTCGCAAGAATGTCACTCGCTATAACTTCAATGGCGGTGTCAATATCACGTTAGTTCCTGCCTTCTCCCTCTTCTTTCTCAATTCGATTGTTACAGATTGGTTCCATTGTTGTACATTTGGTTGCTCAATTGCAAAACATGTTGAGTTATGTTTATTACAGAATAATAGACAAAATGTTCATATATGAATGTGTTGTCTAATTGTGAAATCAAATCTCTGAAAAAAAGTAAATCTTGTAACAACACTGTCAAATGCAAAACATGTTCAGCTAATCTCTTTGCTGATACGTTAAAGATTGGTTCTAATGTTGTATATTTGTTTGCTCAAACCTCATAAACCCTTGACTGTTTAGTTTTAAAAAAAGGTTGGAAATTTTCAGTTGTAACACATGATGAGTTATACTTGTGTTTCAGGTTTGTAGCTGTTGGGAATGAGCCGTTCCTCAAATCATACAACGGATCATTCATTAACCTCACGTTCCCTGCACTCCAAAACATCCAGAACGCATTAAACGAAGCCGGGCTAGGAAACTCCGTCAAAGCAACGGTCCCTTTAAACGCGGACGTCTACGATTCGCCAGCGAGCAACCCCGTGCCATCTGCAGGAAGATTCCGTCTTGACATCATCGCTCAGATGACTCAGATCGTCGACTTTCTTGGCAAGAACAACGCTCCCATCACAATCAACATCTACCCTTTCCTGAGTCTCTACGGTAACGACGATTTCCCACTCAACTACGCCTTCTTCGACGGAGCTCAACCTGTAGATGACAACGGTGTCGCTTACACCAACGTCTTCGACGCCAATTTCGACACTTTGGTGTCGGCTTTGAAAGCTGTTGGTCATGGAGATATGCCTATAATCGTCGGAGAAGTCGGCTGGCCAACAGAGGGTGACAAACACGCAAACGCCGGTAAGAGATATCATCATCGTCTTCCAATAACATTTCTCAGTAGATGCAGTTTTTTTATTTTGTGTTTTTTTCGCAGGTGATGCTTACAGATTCTACAACGGGCTTTTACCGAGGCTTGGAACAAACAGAGGTACACCATTGAGACCTACCTACATCGAGGTATACTTGTTCGGATTACTCGATGAGGATGCCAAAAGCATAGCACCTGGAGACTTTGAACGACATTGGGGGATATTCAAATTCGACGGGCAACCGAAGTTTCCTATTGATCTCTCGGGTCAAGGACAGAACAAGATGTTGGTTGGCGCGCAGAACGTGACGTATCTGCAAAACAAGTGGTGTAGTTTTAACCCAGAAGCCAAAGATCTGACGAAACTCGCTAAAAACATAGATTTCGCCTGCACTTACTCGGATTGCACGGCTCTCGGTTACGGATCTTCTTGCAATGGTCTTGATGCGAACGGGAACGCTTCGTATGCGTTTAACATGTACTTTCAGGTGAAGAATCAAGATGAGGAGGCTTGTATCTTCCAAGGCTTGGCCACCATTACCACACAGAACATATCTCAGGGGCAATGCAATTTCCCTGTTCAGATTGTTGATTCTTCGTCTTCTTCCTCTTACTCTTCTTCGTCTGCTTCTTCTTTGGTTTTGTTCATTGCCGCAGTAATCATTATTATCTTTTGGGAAGACTTATGATTTATAATTTTTGTTTATGTAATCATCATTATTTACTTGGAAGAGTGACAATCATTTTAATTAGACTCTTTTAATCGTCCAAATACGAATATATATTTGCATTGCTCTTCTTCCCTTTTCCTTTTTCCGATTTTCAAAATTTTACTTTTAATCAAATTGAGTTGGAATCTGAAGACTAGAATATTTAATTTTTGGGAATTTTTTTATTTATTTAATAAAATATCCCAATATTACTGAATAAAAAGGGGAAACGACGGTGGTTTTGTTTGTAAAGCAGTGGAGAGAGAGAGATACGGTATTTGTCACCGAAGAGAGTAAATCAATAAAAAGACAAAAAGAGGAGAGAGAGAGAGAGAAAAATGGAGAGCGACGAAGCAGCAGCAGCGTCTCCTCAAGGGACGACACCGAGCGGAGGAACCGTGACTCCGGCGCCGAAGAAGAGAGGCCGGAAACCTAAGAGCAAGGACGATTCTCAGACGCCGGCGTCGCAGCAACAGAGCGGAAGCAGCGGCGG
This sequence comes from Alliaria petiolata, assembly GCA_020283515.1. Lineage (NCBI taxonomy): Eukaryota > Viridiplantae > Streptophyta > Magnoliopsida > Brassicales > Brassicaceae > Alliaria > Alliaria petiolata. The sequence goes on along the minus strand of JAHZTW010000001.1, from coordinate 454,009,861 downwards.
GAAAATGAAGGAAAGCGGGAAGAAAACGCAGCAGCCGAGTGTCGACGAGAAGTACTCTCAGTGGAAAGGTCTCGTCCCCATTCTCTACGACTGGCTCGCCAACCATAACCTCGTCTGGCCTTCACTCTCTTGCAGGTCCTCTTTCTTACTTTTCTCTACTTTCTAGGGTTTCGGTTAATCGTATCTTCGGCTTTGATTTTTTTTTCAATTAGATTTTGTGTGAGAAGCTTTGAAACATCCTGGTGTTTGGATTGAACTGCATTTCCGGTTAAATTAGGCAAAATGCGGAGATATAGACATATATTTTTCGATTTCTGGGTTTTAGCGAGTTTTTGCGAATGTTCTAGTTAGGGTTTGGTGTTTAGCGTTTTGGATGTGCCTCTGTCTTCAAGCGTTGCTATATCTGATGTTCGATTCATCAATTTTACACGATCCTCTGGAATTTGATAAGCCTTGACAAACACAAAGGATTAAGAAGGTTTTGGTGTTTTGTTTGTGTTACTTTGATGGTTCCAAATTAATCAAGTAACTCTTAGGCTACTATCAATTTTGAGGAAACGTCAGTTTTTTTCTTGTTTTCAAATGTTTTAGCTGTAATCATATTTGATGAATTCATTACTTCTTGTGCTAAGAGGTTCCATTTGGTGGATTTGTTGTTTGGTTTTCACAGATGGGGTCCTCAACTCGAACAAGCAACATACAAGAATCGCCAGCGTCTTTACCTCTCAGAACAAGTTCGTTTTTCACTTCCTCGTGTATCTTACTCGCTATATCATTTCAGAAAGTTGTCTCATGATCTCAGAATATTTGTATGTGTCTCATCACATTTTGTATTTTTCTTGGTTGTGTCACCAGACTGATGGCAGTGTGCCCAATACTCTAGTCATAGCGAATTGCGAAGTTGTTAAGCCAAGGGTTGCTGCGGCAGAGCACATATCTCAGGTAATTAGTGGTTTTGCTATTAATTTTGTGCCTTTTCCTTATCATACTCCCCCACTGCAATGAATTTCCTGTCGTGATTCCTATTTACTGTCTTCTGCAAATGTGTGTTTCAGTTCAATGAAGAAGCACGTTCTCCATTTGTGAAGAAGTACAAGACCATCATTCACCCTGGAGAGGTATGAATTCTGCGCACTCTAAATATTCCTGTACTAATATTGTTGCTTATAGTTCTATTTGGTGCATTATTTCTCTCTGCACCGCTGTTTAAATCAGTGCATGAATTTACTTGTTTGGCACTTTGATGTAAGTAAAACCCTGTTCTGACCTGTATTTATCACTAATTTGCAATTGCAGGTTAACAGAATCAGGGAACTCCCACAAAACAGTAAGATTGTTGCTACTCACACCGACAGTCCTGATGTAAGTGCTACTTCTATTTTGTTATGGTCATAGCAACTTGAAATATGTCGGTTTCATATCTCTTTATTTGGCAGTCAAAGACCATCCTTTGTTTTGGACGTATTTTCCAGTTTCAGTTATCTGAATACAATATGTTGATTCCAGGTTCTCATTTGGGATGTTGAAACTCAACCAAACCGTCATGCTGTGCTTGGAGCTGCCAATTCCCGTCCGGATCTGGTATGTCTACTCCTGAGATGTGTTGTTGCAAATCATTGCTTCTGCTTCATTCTTGTTTGTCTTATTCTCATCTTTGGAAATGACATATCTATTTTGTTAAATAGTGCTACTTGTTTTCATCATCTGAACCATTTTTCTTGCAGATACTAACTGGACACCAAGATAATGCTGAATTTGCTCTTGCAATGTGCCCAACCGAACCCTTTGTCCTCTCCGGAGGTTTGTGTTTTTGTGATTTGTATTGTCCGATCATGTGGATTGCCAGTTTCTCATTCTATGGTTCTTCTCTTAGGTAAGGACAAGTCAGTTGTTCTGTGGAGTATCCAGGACCACATCACAACAGTTGGTACAGATTCCAAATCATCTGGATCTATCATCAAACAGACTGGTGAAGGTGGTGATAAGACTGAGAGTCCCACTGTTGGCCCGCGAGGTGTATATCATGGCCATGACGATACGGTTGAAGATGTGGCATTCAGCCCGACTAGGTAACTTCTTAGAACGGTCTCCTCTTTTCGATCTCGTATTTCTTCATGTAAATTGCAGAATAATTCATGCTTTTCTGATGATGCTTCTGGTGAATTTTTATGTCGTGAAGTGCACAAGAATTCTGCAGTGTTGGTGACGATTCCTGCCTTATACTATGGGATGCAAGAACTGGCACTAGCCCTGTTACGAAGGTACTGTATCTTCTTGATCCTATCAATTTTTTTGAAGTTTTGCATTCTATTATCTTTTATCTTGTTTTTTTTGTGTGTTTACCAGGTTGAAAAAGCGCATGATGCTGATCTTCATTGTATCGATTGGAATCCTCATGACGACAATCTGATCCTCACAGGGTATGGGGAAATAGATATTTACATGTGCCACAAACAGATTATTAAGGCACAGTTAGCATCTAATTAAGAAAACTTTAAGATTATGCATATGTGTACTAATTAGATATAGTTGAATGTTTCAGGTCTGCAGACAACACTGTCCGGTTGTATGATCGTAGGAACCTGACCTCAAAGGGAGTTGGTACGCCTATTTACAAATTTGAGGGTCACAAAGCTGCTGTTCTTTGTGTTCAGGTTTCAACAACTGCTAATTTTTATTAATCCTTCTTCAATATGATGTATATCTTTTAACCCGCTGATAACATCTTGTTAATCAATTCAGTGGTCTCCTGATAAGTCATCTGTATTTGGGAGTTCCGCAGAAGATGGTCTCTTGAACATCTGGGATTATGAAAGGGTGTGTACATAAATCACTCAGATATGTCTGAAATTAATATTTCTTCGTATCATCATCACTGAAACTTATTCATTGTACTCATGTTTGGTTTTGATTAATCGACGTCCATCAGGTGAGTAAGAAGTCTGATCGTGCAGCTAAAAGCCCCGCCGGGCTCTTCTTCCAGCATGCTGGTCACAGGTTCTTAAAGACTTGATCATAATTCTCCTGATTGCTTTCGCATTTACTTGCTTCTAAATCTAAGCTTCTGTATTTATATACTTTCTTAGGGACAAAGTTGTTGATTTCCACTGGAATGCGTCGGACCCTTGGACTATTGTCAGTGTTTCTGATGACTGTGAGACTACTGGTGGAGGTGGAACATTGCAGGTAACGTTGAAACACTTTCTTGGTACTCTGATGAGCAATTTTGTAAAATGTTGCTTATACTTTCTTCTTCTTTGGCAGATATGGCGGATGAGTGACTTGATTTACAGACCAGAAGATGAAGTCCTGGTAGAGTTGGAGAAGTTCAAGTCGCATGTTATGACGTGTGCCTCCAAGCCTTGAGGGCAAAGAAATAAAAATACCATTGGCTAGCTATCTATCGCCCCCTATGGTTAAAAAAAAAACTAATGCGGTTTAGTTTTCGGTTTAGCGAGGAATCTTGGTTTTCAAAAGGATGGTTTGTCTTTTGAGATATTCGTAGCGTTAGGACCTTTCCAAATCGTTTAGGATACATTGGTTTTGTTTGTTGATCCTGTTTCCTCGAAGACTACTCAGATGTGAACCGACTCAAACCAACTCTACATGTGATTTGGTTTTAGTTTTCATTGCATTGAACACAAGCCATACCGAAATAAACCGGCTATAAAATCAGAGTTGCAGAATGCAAAAGGAATCAAATTGGACCAAAACAATTTAATAATGGCAATGTTTTAACCTCTAATCCTGTCAATTTGGGATTTAAGGAACCTCTTGATGAGTTAGAGACTTTCAAGACCCAAACGCAAATCATACCGTCAAGATCAGTCAGAGTCTCGAAGAAGATCAAAGCGAAAAACTTTGTTCCAAAAAAAAAAAAGTACATAGAGACGGGAGAATCAAAATTTGCTTGGCAAAGAAGCAAAAATCAAATCACAAGGAGAAGAATCGTGGGATTTCATCAAATTGGGGATTGAAACCTACATTTTATTTCCGACGAAACTTTAATTTCTCGAGAAAGCTGTATAATACGGAAGATCCAAGTCGGGTTTGGCGATATTTCCATCGGGATCGATGGACCCATCTCCCTCTGGATCCCAACCTCCACAAAAAGCCGTCCCGAGGCTGGCTACAGTCGGCTGGCGAACCATGTTGATCTTCAATCTCGGTCTTGCAGGTTAGTCTTCGATACTTTTGGTGTTTTTTCAGTTTACGTGCATAACGTGTTTGATGAAATGCCTAGCTGAGAAACTTTCTTTCACATCTTTTTACTAATGTATCAAGAAACGAGACGATTTCTTTCTTGCAATCATCAAATGTAGAAATTCAAAACTGATTATCCCATGGCATTACTAGTATCTGCTTTTAAGAGAGTTTGATTCGCCATACTCATTGGTGATGTTCTGAGAGATATGAAAATACATTGAACTTATAGAGAGAATTCACATACGTTCTTGTAATTTTTCTGGTTCATCTTATTGTATTGTGCTCACATTTTTAGCGTATTACCTAATAAACCACATTAGATTTCTTTAGCATACCCTCACTAAACCCATATCGGGTACATTATGGTTCCTATTGGTTATATACTTCGCTGGCTGTACTATTAGCTTGGTCTGAATGAAAACAATACTTGATTTTCTGGCATTATAAGCAGCTTGAAGTTGCTATAGCATTCATGACATTTCACTTTGGTGTTTGCTAATTTTATGATGTGTTTCTGCAGCTTATATATTTGCTAAAAAACGAGAAAAGGACATTGATGCGGGGGAGAAAATGGTAGTTAAAAAGGGCAAAGGTGCGAGAAAGGGTGTTGTTAACGCCGAGGTCGAGAAGAAAGGTGCAGAAAACAGCGAGGTTGCAGAAACTGATAAGGCTAAGAAACAAGAAACAGCAATACCGGAGAAGGAAGAAGCCAAACCGATCCCTAAACCGGATCCTCTGCTTGAGTTTACAGATGCAGCTGATCAGTTGGTGTTTCAGACTGTGGCAACCGAGCCTGTTACAGTAGCAAGGAAACCGATTCCAGAAGACGAGCAAAGGGAGCTCTTCAAGTGGATCTTGGAAGAGAAGAGGAAGATAGAACCAAAAGACAGGAAGGAGAAGAAACGAATCGATGAAGAGAAAGCTATCTTGAAACAGTTCATTCGCGCCGAGAGGATTCCCAAATTTCTCCCTGATGATTCTGTTGACTCTTCGCTTCGTGATTGGGACAAATTCTTCTCCAAGTAGAATCAGAAAAACTAGTGTGTGTACTTGGTTTTTTTATTGGTACACCAAAGGATCATCATTGCCTTTTTACTACTTTGATTGTTGACTCTAATCAACGAATACTTGTTTCATTGCCTTATTGCTACTTTGATTGTTGACTCTAATCAATGAATAGTTTAATGAACAGTTTGGATGTGATCTGTTATAAAAATTTGGGGTGATTTCTTCGTAATTCAAAATATTGAGGAATATATATTAATTTTAAACAAACAGAGGGTATTTATGCAAAAAAAAGAGAACTATTTGATTAGGTATAAATTGCTTAAACCCTAGCGAAAATGAAGAACCTCATCGTTCTTATTTCACAAAAGTCGATCAAAAGCTTCGAATAGTTAGAATCAGGAGGAGGCAAAATGTGTCCCGCCGTAAACCGTAAGAAGGCGAAGAGGAAGAACAAGGTTTGAATTTTCAATCCCAAACTTGCTCTTGTTCAATTTTCAATCTGATTTTTTTTTATATTCAAATCAAGACCTAGTATCGTGAATTTGGATGTTGAAATTGACAGAAGAAGGGAGATGCGTCTTCTTCCTCGATACCATCGATGCCAACTAGGGTTTGGCAGCCAGGTGTCGATAAGCTCGAAGATGGAGAAGAGCTTCAGTGCGACCCTTCTGCTTACAATTCCCTTCATGGGTTCCATGTTGGTTGGCCCTGTTTGAGGTAATTTAGAGGATATATTAGCTAAAATCGTGATACTTTAGGATTTTATTAGAGATGATTTTATCTGTTACCTGGAATTTTTTTTTATGAGAAAGCTTCTTCTCTGTCTATGAAACAAATGTATTTGCAATTACATTATCTTACCATCTGGTTCATAAAACTTAGAAATTTAGTGTACGTTTGGTGAGTGATTTGATGGATTTTATCTTTTCTTTTGTCCAGTTTTGACATTTTAGGCGATAAGTTGGGTTTGAACCGAACTGAGTTTCCTCACACATTGTACATGGTGGCTGGGACTCAGGTAAGTCTGGTACCTTTAGATCTTCAAATGTGTTTTTGGCTTTTTGCTTCTAGAATCTCTCGTAATTTTGTGAATACTTTCTTTCCCCTACCTTTTAGGCTGAGAAATCACCGTATAACTCCATCGGAATGTTTAAAATCAGCAACGTATCTGGTAAGAGACGCGATGTAGTGCCCAAGACGGTAGTGAATGATGATGATATGGAGGATGAGGATGATAACAGTGATAGCGATGAGGAAAGCGAAGATGAAGATTCCAGTACTCCAATTATTCAGGTAATTCTCGATTCTTTCGGAACTATGATGTTATTCATCGAGTTGTCTCTGAAGTTCAATAGTGTCCTCGTGGTTGATATTTTGGCTTTAAAATTTTCGATATACAGGTTCGCAGGGTTGCTCACCATGGATGTGTTAACCGTATACGTGCAATGCCACAAAATTCTCATATCTGCGTCTCTTGGGCAGATTCTGGTCATGTACAGGTAAGATAATGTCCTTACTGTTTCTGAAACCGGATATATTAGTTTAGCATTTGGCAATAAGAAACAAAAACCATGAAGAGATATTTTTTGTCTGCTTGCATGTGTCCCTTAGAAACTGGTTTGTGTTTCTGTATTCGTGGGTAGGTGTGGGACTTTAGCTCTCATCTTAATGCTTTAGCGGAGTCAGAAACAGAAGGCAAAGATGGAACTTCACCGGTTCTTAACCAAGCACCCTTGGCTAACTTTTCTGGCCACAAAAACGAAGGCTATGCTATAGATTGGAGTCCTGCAACTGTTGGAAGACTTCTTTCTGGTATAGTTATCTCAGAAATTTCTACTATACTCAAACAGTTACATGCTTTTCTTTCAACATAGTCAATGTGTGTTTATTATTTTCTCCACGGCTTAGGGGACTGCGATAGTAGGATTCATTTGTGGGAGCCAGCTTCTGGTTCATGGACTGTTGATCCTATTCCGTTCGCCGGACACACTGCAAGTGTTGAAGATCTACAAGTAAATTCGTCACTTTGCAGCTAAATTGTGTGTCTACTGCTAGTTTCTTCTTTTGGCTGAATATTCTTTTTCTTTGTTCCAGTGGAGTCCAGCTGAAGCCAACGTGTTTGCGTCGTGTTCTGTGGATGGGACTGTTGCAGTTTGGGATGTCCGAGTTGGGAAGTCGCCTGCATTAGCTTTCAAGGCACATAAAGCAGATGTGAATGTCATCTCATGGAACAGGTTCTCCCGCCACTTTGATGTGTAACTCAATTCTTCTTTGTTTTGTGTTACCTGCAAATGGCTCATTCTTTGTATTTACTCTTTCATGAAGGCTGGCTAGTTGCATGTTGGCCTCAGGGAGTGATGACGGGACATTCTCTATCCGTGATCTTAGACTGATCAAGGTGCTTTTAAAGACCAAAGCTTTATAACCGTAGTAGCTTTATAATTTCCATATCAATATTATCTTAACAAGATTCTAATGTGATATCATTTGAATCTTGAACTAGGACGGAGATGCTGTGGTAGCACATTTTGAGTACCATAAGCATCCTATCACGTCTATTGAGTGGAGCGCTCATGAAGCCTCGACACTTGCAGTCTCGTCCGGCGATAACCAGCTGACGTGAGCCACAAAGCTTTATATATACATAAAACATGGATTATTATCCCTATAAAGAAAACTGAAAATCTGTCTAATGGGTTTTGGCAATCTGTTGTATCTGCTGCAGGATATGGGATTTATCCTTGGAGAAGGATGAGGAAGAGGAAGCAGAGTTCAAAGCGCAGACCAAGGAACAAGTCAACACACCTCAAGACCTGCCTCCTCAGCTTCTCTTCGTTCACCAGGGACAAAAGGACTTGAAGGAACTTCACTGGCACAACCAGATTCCAGGGATGATCATCTCAACTGCTGCTGATGGTTTCAACATCTTGATGCCTTACAACATTCAGAACACACTTCCTGATCTCGCTGCCTGAAAAAATCTGAGTCTTTATCTGAAAACTATTATAGTCTCGAGTTTTGTGTCGTCTCTCTCTCTTCGTCTATTGAACTTATTTGTTTGACAAGTTTCAAGACCTATTTGTCTTTCACAATTTATTAAAAATATTCTCTTCTCCATCGGTAGTACTGTCAAGAAATGAAAAATTACCTAGTAGCGTAAATAAAATCGATCAGGTATTAAAAAAAAGTTTATATAGTGCTTCTCGTCGACTATAGTCATTTGTCTTTTGCATTTATAGTTGGTAAATGATTGTTTATACATATGGAATTATTGTGTATTTTTAGAATCACTTTTAATAGTGTGGTTTGCTGTTTGAATATATGGAACATCCATTATTGATTATTGATTTTGAAGAAGAGAGCGTGTGTTACTGCAGTTTCTTTCAGCTAATCAGATTCTGACAGCCAAAGTGTCATGATGAACAACAATCGTACTCGAAATAAGAAACATGGAGAGACTTTTAACTACAATGATGTGACGGTCACGCTTCCTTGGAATAGAGATTATTAATACATACAAGCAGCTTTGAGTTTGTTGCTTCGCATAAGACCTCGCTTTCTTTTGGAATAATGTCAATGTTGTTCTCGCTCTGCTCCAAAATGAGCAGTGTAAATCTATTTATAGCAAACTAGAGGTGGTGGTTTTATGGGCGGAGCTACATAGTGGATAGTGGAGTCAACTCACCTCACTTAATTTTAAATATTGTATAGTTTTCTTTAATTAAAAATATGTTGACCCTAATCAATTTTTTGGGAACAACAAAAAACATAAGTTTAATTTAATTGAGAAATTTGACATTTGGGCTTACTTTTTTATTTTGATTTTGCGCTCATTTTTAGTTTAAACCCAATTTAAATGAATAATTCATAATTTTTATAAGTCTTTAATTAATTATTTGCTAATTTTAACAAAATATATAAAAAATAATGAAAATATGAAAAAAAATCATCGTTAGCCTAAAACGTAAAACATGTCTCATTTGTTCAGGTTAGATTTTTTATTTTATTTTTTATTTACTTTGTTCTCTTTATACTATCCATTAGATTTTTATTTAATTAGAGATGACATAACTTGAACTCATAGAAAAAATTGGGTCTATATTTATAAGCATATGAGTTCAAATATCTTTAACCTTTACTTTTATAATTTAAAATAATATAATTTATTGTTATTCATTAGATAACTAATTGATCGATTATTTTAAAAAAAAAATTATCAACATATGATATTCATTTTTGATGACTTGCCGTATGATTTTCATGAAAGAAAAAAATATTATAATATCATCTTGATCAAAGAAACAAGATTAGATGTAAGTATTTGTGTAAGTGTTTATATCATTTTTTTATAAAAAATATATTTAAAGATATAACAAATGAAATCCTAAATGATAAGAAAATCAGCCTATAAATGAATGTTGTAAACTTTTTGGTAATTTTTAAAATATACTTTTTGATGAGCTTTATGAAATTTTTCTGTTGATCGGGCCTAATATCGATTTGAGCGAGATCAATTGAGAGGGTGTTAAGTCCACCACCAACATAGAATATTCTTTTACTTCCATTTGTTTTCTTTCTTATTATCCTTCGGCAGGCTTCCAAGATCTTTCAAATGGAAGCCTAACAGGGCAAGTATCTTTGATTCTCTCATAGAATCATTGAGAAAGCACCTGGTGGTTATCGGCTCGGAAAGAATTTTCAAGAAGCTTCTTGAACACACCGATGAGGATGAGTTTGTGGCTTCAAAACTCATCTCTGTCGTGTCCTTCAGCCACAGAAAGAAAGCTTCAATCATGAACATACTCCTTAGTAGCAAGAAGGCATGTGAAGGCTTTCAACAAGAAGAAGGCTGCTCTCTCTGCATCGAAGATAGCAGCTACGCTCTCTATAGCTGCCATGTTTGGGCTTTTTGCTATAGGAATTCATTTCATACCTCTCATGAAAGAGAAGAAGAAGTGATCTGAAGAGCTGGTGAATCTCACCGATACTTTTGAGGAAAAATTGAAGCTAGCACGTGATGAGTTTGAAAATAAGTTGACTATAGAACAGAAGGAGCACATGAAGGAAACCTCTCTTCTAAAATAGAAAGTTTCTCTTTTGGAGAAGAAGAACAGGTGTTTATGTTTTGGAGAGAGCAGCTATTTTCTTGTTGAAGGTTTTAACATAGGTGAATTCACATGGAGATCTAACATAAACACAAAAACAAAATCCGTGCGAAAAAAACTCCCATTTTTAAACAGTCATAATATCGCAAGCTATTTCCGAATAATCCAATCTCAACAACTACAAACAAATTTATACACACATACACTCAAAGGCGGAGGTACTTGAGAGATAGGGGTCAGTTGACCCCAACAAATTTTGATTATAAATAATTAGAGTGACTCCAATATAAAATAACTTTTGACCCCTACGCAAAACCAACTAAACACATAAAAAGAAAAAGAAGTTAATTCAAATATCTATGATTGAAGATTTAAAAACCATTAGTAATTAATTATCCATGACTAAATTAATAATGATCTACCAAAATTGGTTTTTTATTTTATGTATCTTTTTTTTTGTTTGAGTCATCAACAACAATCCATAAATATTACAACATTCAGATCCATTTAAAATTTCAGTTCGAGTAAAAATATTTTTTTTTAATATATAAGAATATTTGTTTTCGATTTTTATATATTTGAACGCATCATTTTGTGTTGTTATTGTAACTACATATAATGTTTATATTTATTTAAAACAATACTGTAATTTTTTGAGTGAATTTATATATAATATATTAAATCATTTATTTTGACCCCGATAACAAAATTTTCTAGCTCCGCCACCGCGAATTATACTCTTTCAAAACTTATAAAATTTTCATCGGTTGATTGGTTTCTATTGTGACAAAATGTCAGTTCATAATAATCGGTTGATTGGTTTCTCCATGATGATCTATTATTGTTCATTACTGTCAATGATTCATCATTGGTTTGATTGATTTCAATTGTGACAAAATTCAGAAAATTTTTTAAAGGGCACAACAACTCGTGAAATTGTAGAGACAGAAAAGGAGAAAAAGGCTCAAGGCCTCAAGCCTGTAAAATAATCTGAATGTTCTTATTACTTTTCGACCATTCCTTATGCCAAATGAAATCTATCAGACTACTACAAAAAAAAAAAATTTGAAGTAAATAATGAGTTTAAACATGGTTTCTTGATACAACAACAAGGATAACCCGCAATTTGCAGGGTCTGGATGTGAATATATATGTATATATCTATGAGCCAACAGGCTTCCCGTTGAGTTTAGGGAAAGGATCTTGCTTGCTTAGAACTACCACTTTGCTCTTGTGAGCCAAATAACCTTTCACTAGGTTCTTGTATATCAAGATCGTCATTATACATTCCACCTGCAAAAATATTTTTCAGAACTGGTTAGTGAGTTTACAGAATTCATTCTACTAGTTAAACAGTAGACGAATGGAGGGAACATAGAAGAAACCTCGTCAAGATCCATGTCCATCTCTAGCCATCTAAGTGTTTTGGCAATCACTTCAAGCTTCAGCTGGTGAGCTCTCGCTGGATCACTCAGCTTCTGGCTGATATATCTGAAACATTGTTAAAGAGATATGAAACTAATGTAATCTGAGAATGTTCAATGGATATATAGCTTGTGTTATATTAACTACTTCTTACATTTTCTTCATGAGTCTCTGGTAGACTTGGAGCTCCAGCTTTTCCAAGACCAGATACACACCGGACCTCAAGAACCTGATTGATATTAAGTTGTTCAGCGATATAATTCAATTCATCGAACAAGTAAACATCATAGAGCGACTTGACTAACGAGAGCATCTCTGCTCTCGACCTAATTGCCACAACTTTCTTTTAACCTATTAGCTCTATAACTAGCCGGTCATTGCTGAGTGTCAACACAGCTACAATCCACTACAAGCCAACTAAGCTAATTAAGATGCTCATGCACTAGTCTAACACAATGTCTTATTAAGATGTAGATAAGTACAGTCAGATGTCATACCGATCTTCATGTTCTTGAAGAGCATGTCGGAGAAGCCTGAGATCACCCTTTCTCAGAGCCTGCACAATGTTTATGTACTGGAGACATAGAGAAATTGGATTAACAGAGATAAGATATTATCACTCGCAGATGCAAAATAAGTTTGACATATAATTAAGGAGAATTTTAGTAAAATAAAAGTAAAGCTGTTACCTCATGAAGATTATGCTTTCGCAAGAGCTCATCTCTTGGTATGATTCCTATCGAAAGTTTTACAGGTATCAAATACTTCAATATCATCCTGATCCACATAAGCCACATAAGCTCATTAAGCAACGCACTGCAAGAGTAATGTAATCACAGAGTAAACCACAATCATACCTTATATTCCGTTCTTTCTTGGGGTTGCAATATTGCAATGCATATGATAGCTTTGTGTCAGCCTGCAAGATCGAACACTATCAATATTTTTATAAATGCTACAAAATGAACGTTGTTGATTGAACCAGAAAATCTATTGGTGACTCACAGCAGGAAAATTCTCGTTGAAGACTTCTAATCTTCCGGTATAATACATGTATGTCACCTGCGGTGTTTGTAAACGAAAAAACATCAGATAAACGTTACCGAATCAGGAGGTCAAGAACTAAAACTGGTTGCAGAGAATTGCACTAGACCTTGTCTCTTCTTGGAAATTCCTCAAAGTCAAATATCCGAGCAGTCTCAATACTTCTTATTACACTTCGACAAAGATTGACAGTTCCAAGCTGAAACACATAATTTAGAGACACATGTTTAGTACACCAATCAATGGTTGATCATACTACATATACGAATGAATGTTAACCACTTCAAATTATGAATATCAAACTGTTGAAATCATTTCACCTTGAAGTAGGTCTTGAACAATTGGCAAGTCACATATAATGCTCCCACTCGTTTTGGACCTTTACCCTACAGTTTAAAACTAGATAAGGAGCCAAAAAAAAGAAACTCAACACAAAGGTAAAATTACCAAAGGGAGTTTTCCTGAAGATAGATAGACAAAGGCAGCTTACAGCAAGAACTCCAAAAACTTTCATGAGAAGAGATCCAGCCGCTTTCAATTTCTCGGGCGATTTTCCGTTAGAGGTCAATTCTTTATCAGCCTGCATTTCCATTGCGAACCAATCAGAAACTCAAAACTCAAAGAGATATGAATCTAAACAAATCTAAGATTTTGGATGAGTGATATAAAAGTGAATGACTACCTTTTCAGCAAGAACTCGAACTTCATAACAAACTACATACAGAGCTTCCAATGCCCAAGCAGATTCCCAATTACGAAACTCCTGAACAAAAGCGCTGCACACATATAGAATCCACCAAATATCAGACATTGTGAACACACACACACAAAAAAAAGTAGCTTATCCATTCTACAACAGGTAACAACCTGAAATCAAATTAAACACATCAATGAGGCAGAGAGGAACAAGAAACATTACTTGGCGAATTTCTCGAAAGCAAGGTATGCTTCGACCAGATTCCCAACCCGGTAACTTTGTAGAGAACGAAACAAATGAGTTAGAATCTCGCCGTATTCAGAGAATTTATCAGATTGTCTTATCAAACTGCTAGCATCCTGCATCATTCAAAGAGTAAAATTCACTGGACTCAGTCTTTCGAAGCTCTTCATCATAAGAATCTAGCTAACTTGTCAATATACATTCTCAGACATCCTGCAAACTAAGGACGACTCCGCCAGTTTACTCAATCCTAATTTAATCAGACAGTTTCAATCCCTAATTTGAAAATCATACTCAATAAACTCAAGCATAGACAGAGAGTGTTATCTACAATAACAGTTTCAAGCCCACAATTCAATATTCATTCACTGGTAAGTAAGAGGACCCAATTGGAATATCACACTCTAGATATCCTCGACTACAATGAACCTGAAAGCCACAAACTTTACCAACACATAGATCATGCTCTATCGCAGGAACATACTCCTACTGTTTCAAGCCCTAAATCCTAAATTAGCACTCATTGGTGAAGCAGTAGGGCCTAATTAGAACATATCGGAAGCATCCTGGATTGAAACTGAACCTAAAAGCCACAAACTTTTACCCAACAAAAAGCCACAAACTGAACCTACTGTTTCGAAGCTGCTAATTTACGACATGGGTCTGGATCAAACAGAAAAAAAAATCATCAAATCAGAGAATTTTTATGCACCTGGAAGACGTTGAGTGCGTCGGCGAGTGAGAGAAGAGGTGCAGAACTGGAAGAGAAGGAGAGGAGACGACAGAGTGTAGAAGAGTCTTGGTACGAAACGGCGTCGCAGAAGCGGTTTAGGTACTCAGTGATTCGCCGATGAGCTTCACCCATGCTAAGGTACGCCATTGTCAATCTCTTCTCCTTCTTCTTTGCCTCGTCTTTCTTATTATTCCAGAGATTTAACGAAATCAAAAAGTCTTGACAAAAAAAGGAAAAACGAAATCAGAGTCTCGATTTTTTTTGTTTACAAGAGAAGAAACAAAAAATGGAAATTACAAAGATACGGAAACGACGACGTATAAGTAGACATCTGAAAAATGGAGGACCGTCTCTGATGGATGAATAAATGGAAAGTTTCAAATCATAATGGGCTTAATGCAAATAAGGTGACCTATATTTAATTGGGCCTTTTAAAGGCCTACTGTAATTACAACAGCATGTTTGGAAAAAACTGTGTTTCTCCCACATTTTCTCTCTTTTTTTTATTTTTTTTTTTTATAAGAATTAGAATTTTCTCGACTTCTCGACGATTTACAACAGAAAAATTTACATATGTGGATTAGTAAGTTTTTCAATCTCTGTAAATCACGAATTCTTACACTAATTAATCTTGTAGCTGTTTAGAATCTTATTAGAATACTCGAATTGAGAGAAGTTATCTTAGGATCTTAACATTAAAACCAAAAAAAGATAAAAAAAAATTATCTTAGGATTAGCTTGTTAACCACTCGTCTCATAGTAGGAGTTGCTTCTGGACCATCATAATTGTATTCTCTGCTTTCGTACTTTGCAGATTATTCCAACAAATTTTAATGCGTAAAGGCATCAATATGTACATTTATTTTTGCCTTTTGCAATGTGTAAATAACGTTCATAACTTATTCTTTTGAGATTCTAATAAGTCTATATATTATCCTTGATTAGTAGTCAGCTTCTACTAATTACACAACAGTATACAATATATATATATATATTTTGTTGCCGATGCAATTAATCTCGTTTTATTTATAACTAAATAAAATGATGTTGTTAGTCGTGAGATTTCGGGTTTTTGAGACTTATAGAACTAAAATCAAGTTTTATAAAGTTTGGTCGACTGAACTAATCACATATGCATCCTCGTTTGTGATTGTGATAGCCGACATTTAAATAAAACAATTCAAAAGGGAAGAACAATATTTGTGATCAACCCAAAAATAATTAACAAAGTACAGTACAAAGAAGAAAAAAGAGTTTTAATTATTCTCTTTATCTGTCATCAGCACTCATCAGCACGAATTAAAATTTAAAAGTCCATTTTATTATTTATTCCCTGATTTGTTCCTTCTTGTTTGGATGATTTGATATCTCAAGGTCAACGGCAATGGAAGACATTGAAACTGCATTTCGGCGATATAGTCTGTAGAAGCAACCTCGCCGTATGCTCTTGCCGCACCACCGCGTCTTCTTTCTCCACCAGCACAGCTCCGATGATTCTCTCGTAACCTCCTCCGCCTCCGTTGGCCACGTAATCCACCAGCGCCGCCTGTACTGGCCCCAAACTTGGGTTATAAGCCGCCGATTCCATGTACCATCCTCTGTACACTTTCCCGTCGCAATCAACCAGCGAAACTCCCGACGGACACAAACTGTACGGCGCGTACGATCTATTCGCCGCCGCTAGAGCCGTACGCATCAATTCGACGGAGGAATCGGAATCGGAATCGGAGTTTCCGTTGGAGATCGAATCGAGATCCGAGATCGCGAGACGGTTATCGTGATGCTCGAGGATAAGAGGAAAGTCTCTTTCGAGAAGATCCTCGGGACCAAATCTGTGCGGCAAGATGCTCCCGAGCCGTAAGAATCCGTCTGAATCGGCGTCTGAATCGGCGGTGGCGTTTGGATCGGTGATCAGGAGTCTGATATCAGGCGCGTCGCGGATTTCCTGGAGGAATTGACGGCAATGGCCACACGGTGCGGCGGAGACGGCGAAGTATCGGAGCTGACGCTCGCCGTTGAGGGTGAGGTTGGTGACGAGTAACTGCTCGGCGTGGATTGAGTGGTGGAGAGGGAGACCTGGGAATTCGACATTGACGCCTAAGAAGATCCGACCCGATGATCCAAGTCCGACGGCTCCGACGTGGAATTTGGAGATCGGTGGTCGAGCGAAGGTTTTCGCCGGTTTGACCAGCGACGGGAGGAGCTGGAGGACGGAGACGCCGAGTTGTTTCGCGGCGGATTCAGCTTCTTCGTGTCGGATTACGAAGCTAGGCTTATCCATTTTTTTTTCCCTCCGGCGGATTCCGGGTTGACCCGGTTTTGGGTAGCGTAAATGGGTCGGGTCGGAGAATGAAATTGAGATGGAGAGATCCGGGAAATGAGGATTATGAAAATGGGATGCGCAAGACGCAAACTATTTATAGATACATCATACAATTAGTATGAAACTATTACGCAAAAATAAATATTTGGTTTTCGACTTTTCGGTTTAATTTTGGTTTAGGCTATCATAAAATAGTTTATGAAATTCAAAACTCTGTTTCTTTTTGTCAGAAAACATAAATAAAGACTTACTAAAAGTGTTTTTATATTTAAAAAAAAAATCAGAACTACATCAGTTTGGGGATTGGTAAATTAAAAATTGGTATGTCAAAATGATTAAATAGATGTGATTTCGGTTTGACTTAACCGAATGGGATACTCTTATGCAAGCTACACAATAAAATGAATAAATACCACTAAACACAATTATTGGGTTTTTTTCAATAAATTATTATTGCAACATTGTAATGTTAAAATCGTGATCACTCATCTTAAATTAAATATAATATATTTATGGATCAAAGGAACTTACCTAGAAGTTTCGAACGTACCACGTTAGGAAACTTCAACAATCTCCGGATAATATTATTATTTAAGGTTAAGATGAATTGGAAGATAGCTAAAGACAGCCTAGGTTTTTATAATTTTGTTAGGAATGAATAAACATTTTAATTCCAGAGTAATCAATTTAAAATTTAATGGAGATACCCAAAAAAATGTTAATATCAAAGGCGTTACTATTGTTTTGTTTTGTTTGAATCAAAGCGTCATCATTGTTGATGAAAAAGAAATCAAAGATAGACGGACGAAAAAGAGCTTTGTTATGTTATGTTTTTTTGTTCTTATCGTTGAAACGTCGTCACACACTTCGATTATAGGATGAGAATGAGAGAGCCCAAACGAAAGATAAGTCTTTCTTGAATCTTGATCATTATGTTTTAACCAACGTTTAAAGATTTCTTAGCTTGAAACTAAATATTCTTTCGGAAACAAGCACTGATATAATTAGGGACATTTTTCTGTCTGAACAACATCGTTTTGTCTAAATGGATCATTATGATGATCCCACACTTCCCATCATTGGCCAGGTACTACTACACATTTACATATGCATACACACTATGGTCGTACTCGTTTCTAACATGTATCATCATCTTTTACACCACATTAAGACATTCATCATCATCATTTTGGTTTATAGGTAAGAAATTCGGGTTCATTGGATCTTAGTCTTCTCATTGAAATATATTGCCATTTTAATTGTTAATATTCTAACATTTGTAGGAACTTAATTATACGTCAGATTATGGTAAATTAAGATTGTATAAATAAATCTATTAGATCAATACAAGTATGGATTTCTAATAAATAAGACTTGGATTTTGCTATGGGTTGATGCTCATCAAAAGGGACGGATCTAGGTGAGCCAGCATGCAAACAGTTGCCACCACTCAATTTTTATTTTTTTAGGTTGAATGTTATAACAAAATTCAAATTAAATCTCAAAATTTGAAATTTGTAGCTTAATGCCCCACTAAAATTTAAATCTGGATCCGCCCTGCTCATCAATTACTATACATAAACGCATAGCCAAATTGACGTAATTTTTTTTGTATACAACTATGGCTTTGTAACACATCATCGTTGCACCACATACACATATCGCTCATAAATTCAGACGAATCAAAATTTGTTTGTTTTGTAGGTGATTGACAAGTTAACTAAAACCCTAAATTACCTGCCCGGGTTCATAGCAATGCACGACGTGCCCTACTTCGATTTCTTGGACCGTGTACGAACCGAAGAAGAGAGACTCAGATCTTTGGGTTTATGGGAAGTTCCTCATCCATGGCTTAACCTCTACGTCCCTAAAACTCGGATTCACGATTTCCATAACGGTGTTATCAAAAACATTATTCTTAAGCAGAAATCGGCTTCTGGACTTGCTCTCATCTATCCCACAAACCGAAATAAGTAAGCTTTCTATTTGTATTACATCTTCAGGAACAAGTAACTAGATTTCGATGATAATGATTTCGTTGTTATTGTCAGATGGGACAATCGTATGTCGGCCATGATACCAGATGAAGATGTTATCTATGTAATCGGACTACTACAATCAGCAAACCTACAAAATTTGCCAGAAGTCGAAGGCGTTAACGAGAAGATAATTACGTTTTGCAAGGAGTCTGGTATTAATATTAAGCAGTATCTAATGCATTACACCCGAAAAGAAGATTGGATTGAGCATTTTGGATCGAAATGGAATGATTTTCAGAAGAGGAAAGATTTGTTTGATCCCAAGAAATTGTTATCACCAGGGCAAGATATATTTTGATCAACTTAAATGTAACCGGAATAAGTAAAGGAATTAAGACTTAAGATAAACCCTTTAGCAAAAAAAATAAAAAATTAAGACTTATGATTAACCAGATTTAGTAAAGAATTATTAAGTAGTGTAGATGTTGGGATATCAAAAACCCTAACAGTAGAGTGTAGAGTACATCCAAACATTTTTATTCTGTTAAAGCATAAGGCTTGAGAGTAAAGTGGTGAATGTTTGTAGGGTTTTTAAATTTTAGTTTTTGGTTTTTTTTTACATTTTGGTTTTTGGATTTTGGATTTTGATTTTTCTTGTAGATTTTATTTTTTCTAAAATCTTGAATGGTGATTTATTTAGTTTTTGGTTTTTAAGTATTTTGTGTTTTTTTTTGTTTTAATCTAGATTTATTAATTTTTGTTTTATGATTAAAACTGATAAAATAAATATTTAATACAAAAATATTATTTTATAGCAATAATAAATAATACTAAAAATTATGAGTGAAAATGCACTTAAATTTATTTTATTAAAAAAATTCATAAATTTATTTTTTGATGCATAATATTTGTGTCTTATAAAGAAAAAGTTGATACCTAATACTACTAAATTTTTGGAAAAAAATAAAATAAAATTACATGTGAAGAAAATATCTATTGTACCTAGTATTTAGGAAAACTTCCAAAGAATAGAGATTTTGGTTTTATGAATTGATTATTAATAATATTAATTGATTATTTAGTGATAAAATAATAATAAAAAAACAGTGGCTTATGTTTAGAAACCCATAAATTGTGGGTTTTGGTTTTTGTTAAAAACTAGTTTCCCTAAATTTTAGAAAATCTATTTTTTCAAAAACTTGAATGGCAAAAAAAATAGATTTTTTTTAAAAAAACTAAAAACCATTCCAAAAACTGCAAACATTCAAGCCCTCTTCTATTAATAATCAATTAATATTATTAATAATCTATTGTATCTAGTATTTAGGAAAACTTCAAAAGAATAGAGATTTTGGTTTTATGAATTGATTATTAATAATATTAATTGATTATTTAGTGATAAAACAATAATAAAAAAAACAGTGGCTTATGTTTAGAAACCCATAAATTGTGGTTTTTAGTTTTTGTTAAAAACTAGTTTCCCTAAATTTTAGGAAATCTATTTTTTCAAAAACTTGAATGGCAAAAAAAATATAGATTTAAAAAAAAAAACTAAAAACCATTCCAAAAACTGCAAACATTCAAGCCCTCTTTTATTAATAATTAATTAATATTATTAATAATCTATTGTAACTAGTATTTAGGAAAACTTCCAAAGAATAGAGATTTTGGTTTTACGAATTTATTATTAATAATATTAATTGAAATTGACAATTGTCTGTTCAATATATGAAAGTGAAATAGAGCTAACTTGAATAATCTACGAGGCTTTTCGGTAGAGAATGCACCCAAATCATCGTATATGAGTAATAGAGAAGACTCTGCTGCCGAGAACATTCTTGTGGTCCTCTTAGTCTTCTTCAGTGTTTACCTCTTCATTTCCCCATCTTCTTCTTCTTTTGTAGCTTCTTCGTCTTCTGCCACTTCTTCTTCTACAACGTCATTTTCTCCAACTTCTTCTTCGCCAATGTTCTCTTCACCAACTCTTCTCATGTTCTCCGGCAAATAGTTGAACAAAATTGGTAATACATTAATTGTCATATATATTATCTTTGTTGGTTTTGAACTAATGTACATTAATGCATTACGATTTTTTGTGTTGAGAGACATGTTTTGAGTTAAATCTTAGAATCAGTTTGAAGAAAGAAAATATACACAATGCTTAGTCCCACAAGCTATTTATATGCTTTTATAGCTTTGAATTGATTCTGAATTTTAACTCAGAGCATGTCCCTGAACACAGAAGATCGTAATGCATTAATGTACATTAGTTTATAACCTAATAAGATAATATATATGTCCACTAATGTTCTATATTCCTTTCCAAAATATTAAGATAAAACTCTGTCTCATCCTTTATCATGATTTTGTGTGTCTACGACTAGTTTCATCTTGGTTCGACAATTGTGCAAAAAGATTGATAACTTTCAGTCTGGTTTGAAATTTCCTTCTTGCTTACTTACTTATACCACCAACCGAATCAAGTGTTTTTCATATCCAAAACTGTGATTTTCATTTTTTCTAGATTCATTTTTATCCATGATGTGGCATATTACGATTTATCATTTATCAAGTGTTGACAGATTGTCCATTAGCAAAACTGTGATTTTTCCTTCATTTTTTTTGTTGATCACCATCTTTTAACTAAAGTATCACTTATATGGAGTAAAAACAATGGCTGCAAGCCTCCCATTGTACAAAGAAATGTGAAGCCGACTAATATTATAATCAACGAGATGCAAAAGAATGTCTTTTATTACAAAAATTAAACATCAGTCAAAACACAGAATGAAATCTGAGATATCACAGACAAAATAGAAACTCTTTTTTTTTATTATTACAAAAAGACATTGGATGATCAACCTCTTCTTCCTTGCTTACTTGGACCACCAACCATCGAACCACCTCTGCTTCCTTGCTTACTTGGACCACCAACCACCAAACCACCTCTTCTTCCTTGCTTACTTGGACCACCAACTACCGAACCACCTCTTCTTCTTCTCTAAAAGAGAGACTCTCTCTTTTAGAAGAGAAGTTTCCTTCGTGTGTTCCTTCTGTACTATAGTCATCTTATTTTTAAACCATCACGTGCTAGCTTCAATTTCT
The DNA here is from genome assembly GCA_020283515.1 of Alliaria petiolata. Taxonomy (NCBI): domain Eukaryota; kingdom Viridiplantae; phylum Streptophyta; class Magnoliopsida; order Brassicales; family Brassicaceae; genus Alliaria; species Alliaria petiolata. Next base: position 453,987,993 of record JAHZTW010000001.1, on the reverse strand, counting down.
TCTCAAATGTATTGGTGAGATTCACCAGCTCTTCAGATCTCTTCTTCTTCTCTTTTATGAGAAGGATGAAATCGCTTCCTACAGAAAAAAGTCCCAAACATGGCAGCTACAGAGAGCGTAGCTGCTGTTTTCGTGCGGAGAGAGAAGCCCTCTTTCCTGTTGAAAGCTTTAAGCTTTAACGTGTGTGAATTCACATAGATGGCTCAGAAATGTGTTCATTAGTGTAGCCTTCTTTTTCTAGGTGAAGGAAGTCACTGAGATGAGTCTTCGGAAGATATTCTCTGAACCGATAACCACCAAATGCTTTCTCAATGATTCAATTGGAGAATCAAAGATGCTGGACTTGTTAGATTTCTATCTAGAAGAGTATGTAAGCTTGCTGCCGAAGGAGATCTATGCAAAATTAGAGAAAGAGAAAAAAAAATGGAAACCATTAAAGACAATATATATGGCAACTAATGCTCTATATTTTTTTCCAAAATATTAAGATAAATCTGTCTCATCCTTTATCATGATTTTGTGTTTCTGCGACTAGTTTCATTTTGTTTCGATAATTGTGCAAAAAGATTGATAACTTTCAGTCTGGTTCGATATTTCCTTCTTACTTAGACCACCAACTGAATCAAGTGTTCTTCATCTCCAAGATACGAACTCTTTTTTGCAACTTAGAATTTTCATTTTATTTATCTTACATGGAAGATATATAAACTCTCCACTTTAATGTTCGTATGTTTGTCAAATTTTCCACATGCTTGAGCCAGCTTCTCGTTGAAGTTCTTGATGAGCTCCAACATCTGTTGAGTTCTTTATTCTCTATCATAAGAGGGACTATATTCGTTCCTATAATTGAGAGAGCCGCCAATTTCTTTTTGAAAATTTTCATATGGTTGTATTCACATGGCTGGCTTAGTAGGAGCATGTTTATGAATAATGCTTTCTTTCTTTGGGAGAAAGAAGCTACTTTGATGAGTTTTGAAGTGAAAGCTCCATCCTCCTCAGCTAGCTTGTGAAGCTTATGGAAAATACTCTCTGAACCGGTAACATTCTCCCCAAGACAACTTTTCAGGGATGCTGTTTTTTTTGCAGTGACGCTTTTCGGTGGAATTATCGTCTACGTTATAACTGGTATGAAAAAACGGATTTCAGCATCATCTTGCTCTGTGTCTCCAATTTAGGGTTTTTGGCTCCGGGAACGTATTGAAATCCAACTTCCCACACACGGCTTCCTCTATTCATAAATAGATAGATATATAAACTAAATCGACAAGTTTCGTAATATATTATAAATGTAAGGACTAAAATTCAAATAACTAACAAGGACTTTAGAGCTAAAATAGTAAAATGTAAACTAAATAAGGTTGCATGTTAAGAGCATCTCACGCCCACATATTTCTCTTCTATTTTTTTTACTTTAATAACATAGAGTTTAGAGTAAAATGTTCTCCAACCCACCTCTATTTTTACTTCTAAAATAAAAATTGCTATTTCCTCCTCCAAATATATAGAAAAAAAATAGAGATATGGAGGAAAAAAATTTAATCTATATTTTAGAAGTAAAAATAGAGGTGGGTTGGAGAGAAATCTAATTCTATTTTAGAGTTCTTCTCCAACGGTTTTTCATCACTGTCAACACATATTTGGTATCAGGTTCATTGAACATATTCTTTCAATCGAGAAAAAACTAGCAATCTATATTTTAGAAATAAAAATAGAGGTAGGTTGGAGAGAAATCTACATGTTCATTGATCATATTCTTTCAATCAAAATCCAACATATCGCTTATTTACTTGCCTCTTTTGCACTTTTTCACTCATGAAAGCATGCAGCAATCGTGAGATAATTTGCGATTAAGGAAGGATTTGGCGTCAAAGGCTCAAAGCCATCCCATAAACACATAATCAGGATCCAAGCTTTTAAAGATATTATCCACAAAAGGAAAAAAAAATGGTGTACCTTCGACATAAAGCATAAGAGGGAAATGAAACAGAAACCAAGAGAACATTAATTACACACTCCTATCCAAAAACAATAAAGTTTAATTGACCCTATAGAATGGTTCAAGTTCCCTTTCTTTCACAAACAATCTAACATAAACATATATAAAAAAAACAAACTCTTTCCAAACACAAAGTAATAATATCACAAGCTATTTTCGAATGCTCCACAAACAAATTACAAATCTATCCACAGGTAACACTTTAGACCCAACCCTGTTTGTATTTACGGAAGAGATCCTCAGTCTGAGCATTCCTAAACGCACTACATGCAATAACATAGACCCAAATGAGAACAACGACAGTGATGATAAGTATGAGATTTGCTTTACGCCAATCTTTTCTAAGGTTTCCCAAAAGACCAGCTTTGCATGAGTTGCAATTGTAACAAAGCTGGCTTTGGTCGTTGCTCCACAGGTAACAGTCTGCATCTGCTGCCATGTTGGTTGGGTTTAGCCACAGTGTCGGGTTCACGAAGTTGTAGCCACACGCAGAAGGTGGTTTGCAGCAACCGGACTGCACAACACACAGAAAATGTCATAATTAGATGAAAAGCTCAAAGAAATGAAAATATGATTATTATTTGAATAGTTTGGAATTTTTAGATATTTTTGTTACTTAAGCTTGACGTTCTTGTAAGTATTCCAGATTATCGCCAAACATAAACGTTATAAAAAAAATTTCATCTGCCACTGGCTTCTACGTTTACAATTAACATTTTTTTTTTTTGTTTATCATGATTAAGACTGTGGGTGATCATTTGGAGAAAATTTACACTAAAAGAAAATACAAACACAAACAATGAGGCATAAAACAATAGTTTATCACAGAATAATCTTCTGACTAAACTTTGGTTTGGTCTCGGGGAAGAGAAATTGTATAGTTCTTTCTTAGAAATCTTCGTATATCCTCCGTCTTGAGAACATGGGATATAATTATTTATTACTATGTTTTATGATGGGGACAAAGACTTGTGATTGTAATTATTGAACTTAATCATTGGTTCAATATTTAATAATTTATTTATTAGTGGTTCCAATCTAATTAAAGTGGACTCAGATGCTCTTAAACTATGCCCTTAATTTCTCCATGTTCCAAGCCTAAAAGACATGAAAAATGAATTTTAAGAGTGACTTTATCTTTAATTTTTGTATTAAAAAGTTCAATATTTTGTCAAAGTTTGAGTTGAGATAAAAGAGACTACTATCTAAGGACTGTCTCTTATACACATCTAGATGTGTATAAGAGACAGACCATATTGTGGGTGCATGGGTGGGTCCTTGTGATAGTGTATTATTTTGAATTCTGGTTATCTTACTATAATCTTTTGGACTGTTGGTTTCCAGCAACTTCTACACCAGTCTCCTAGGAATAAATATGCTTTTAAATAATATCAAGTTTCAAAATATGCTTTCAACAAGTGTGATTACACATATGCCTCGAATTTGAGTATTTTACCATAGAAATGGCACTAATTGCAATATGTTGAGAAATTTAATGGAGTTCCCTCTCCGACACAGGTTTCTAGAGAATAAGAACAATGCTCTTTTGGACTTCACAAAAGCTAAAGTGAAATTTTTATAACTTTATGATATAAGCACCATATTTTTTACTTTTGAATAGTGGACCTTTCTCTCATTCTTTTTTTCATATATAAGAACAAACCGTAGGTCTCACATAATCTAGATTTTAACAAAACATTCTCTTTAATATCGCATCTTATCTTCATTAAGCCATTAATCTAAATTAATAAGCTGTTGTAACAAAAAAAAAAAAAAAAATCTTTGCTTAACAAGATGATTTTTGTTGGCATCTTGCGAAACTAGCGATAAATAAAATTCGGATAACAAATGGTATACCATTTAAAAGCAAATACAAACCACTAACTTACGATGTGGACTTTCTGACTCAGAGATCTAATTATCCAATTAACTAATGTTTAGTTTACAAGTTACCTATCAATAATCATGTCGAGGGCGGCGCTAATGACTTTTAACATTTCGGGTTTTAAATGTAAGAAGAATAAAATGCGTGTGGGGCTAAATGCAACAAACTAGAAAGTTTCGGGGTCAGAAAGAGAAAAAAAAAAGGGAGAGAAAGAGAAACATGCCTGGAGAGGAGTGATGGAAGAGGAAGAGAAGAACTGATCAGCGGTGATGAACTGTTGGGTGAGTTTAGGACAAACGTCAGTATCAGCCAAACAAGCCCTTATCTTCCTCCAATTCTTTGAATCCACGACGTTCTCTCTCAGCCAATTCGAGAACCCTTCGAGCCTGTACTCTTTGTAACCTCGACCCGGAACCGGATACGACCCGTCGGGTCGGGTCACGACGAAAGCGAAGATCAGAACCACCAGCAAAAGTCCGATCAGAATCGCCATACAGCACAAGTACACAGCCAGTAGAGTCTCCTTGTACCTGAGAGTGAGAATTTGAGCCCAAAGTTGAGATCTTTGTGAATGACAAATCATTGAATTAATATGTAATTGGGAAATTCGGTTGTGAGATTCTCTCTGTTTTCTGGGTTTTTCATAAGTTTCAATTTTTTGTTTTTGTACATGAGAATGATTAATTTGAGCTCAAAGCTGAGATCTTTGTGCAGTCTAATTTCTTTACATAAGTGGACCAACAAAATTTTCACAGAATTATTCTTAGATTTGCAGTGAAAAAGCTTGAGATCAAAAGAGAGAATAAAGTATATAAATTTTGAATGATTTGGAATCAAAATTACTGGTTTGAACTTACTGGTAGGCGCCGATGAAGCCGCAGGCAGAGACGACGAGGATGAGAACGCCGAGGACGACGACGGGCCAACGGAGGAGATTGACACACTCGTTGTCGGGCTTTGAGGCAAGCCATATCCCTGACGCCGTGATCGGAATCGAACATAGTAACGCTAGTAAGTTCAGTATCGCCGTTAAGTTATTCGCTAACGCCATTAATTCTCTCTCTCTCTCTTGAATATTTGAGTTTTTTTGTTTGCTTATGTGTAGAAAGTGAGAGGACCGTCTCTGTTTTTCTCTCTTACGACTTTTATGAGGTCGGTGCCTCGGTTGTTAGAGATGATGATGAGAGAAGTGTGAACCGGTTCGGTCCGGTATAGTCTATCCGGTTTGGTGCTGATTTAAACTGATGGATTTTTTTGGTTGTATTTGATCAATTAAGCATGTTTAATGCTGTATTTTTAAGTTAAGTGGTTTACGTTACGACAAACAAAAAAAAAACTTTTAAGTAGTTAACTTTTTTTTTTTCGAACTTTAAGTAGTTAACTTAAAAGGGAAATTTTAGCCGACAAAAAAAAAAACAAAGGGAACTGGTTAATCTGGTCGGACCGGCTTTTTGGGTTTAGGAGTGGAATCATGTCACATGGATGGCCACGTGGAGACACGAGATGCCTTTAGTGGGCTTTGAAAGCGCATTTGTGTTTTACAAACGGACATTTTAGCGCGTCTCATGAACCGCATTATACCACCAACGGGAAATAGCCATGTGACACCGACGATTTTGTGTTTTGGCATATTTGCGTTGCGCTAAACTTTACTGCCAGGAAACGCGAAAATGTTGACATGGAAAAGATTGAAAACCCTAGCTCTCGAGAACAATTTGCTCTCCGATTCTCCGGCGAGATGCCTTTCCTCTCTCAAACCTTCAAAGCAAGTGCTGAAACACCACGGCACCGATCATCCGCAAGTCGCAGCGCAAGAATCGGTTCCTCTTCTCCTTCCCTGGACTTCTCGCTCCCATCTCCCATCTCCGGCGCCACCATCGGCGATCTCGATCGATTGTCCACCAAAAACCCTGTCCTCTACCTCAATTTCCCCCAGGTCGGTTTTCCCTAAGCCTAATTGGTCACTACGTTTCTCAGTGCTGAGGCATTGCCATTGATCCTCCTGCTGCTGCTTTAATCTTCGGAAATTGTTGTTCTTTTAGGTTCGCATGAAACTCTTTGGAACGATTTTGTATCCCAAGAACAAATACTTGACTCTCCAGTTCTCTAGAGGAGGCAAAAACGTCTTGTGCGATGACTATTTTGATAACATGGTCAGTCTCTTCTGCTTCCCACCTTCATAGTCCTCTCAATCTCTCTCTCTCTTTCTATTTCTTGACTTTTGAGGATTTGATAATGTCACACAGATTGTGTTCTCTGAATCATGGTGGATTGGGACAAAAGAAGAAAATCCTGAAGAAGCCCGCCTTGATTTCCCTAAAGAACTGTCTCAGGTTGATACATTTCAGCTAATTTACATTCTCTCAAGTCTAGTTTGCCACAGAGATATATAGATGTTTAATTTGATGAGAGAGCTGTTTGTTTCAGGCATAGCAAACTGAGTTTGATTTCCGAGGCGGTGCAGGAGCAGCAGATTCGGCCAAGACGCTGGCGACTCCTGAAACTGGTAGCCAACCAACAGAGACAGACTCACCTGAAGTTGAAATGGAGGAGTTTTTATCTGAGGATGGAGAATTTCTTGACGATAAGATTCAAGTGACACCACTTCAAGTAACACCAGTTCGACAGTCTCAGAGGAATTCTGGGAAGAAATTCAAGTAATGATCCTTTCGACTTCTTCACTTAAAAAAACACACTCTTTTGAGCTAGTGGCGAGATAAAAAGTATGTGCAGTGGATCACTTGCTGTTCATTTGATTTGTAACTATCTCTAATGATGCTGCCTAGTTTTCTCTGTTATCCTTGATTATTTCGTTTGTTGTGTATACGTCTGCCTCTATGTGACTTCTGTGTTTCATTCTCCTGCTCAAAACCTTTAGTAGTATCAGGTTTAATAGCCTTTCTGTAAACTGTTTCCACAGCTTTGCAGAGACTTCTCCAGAACACTCATCAGGTGAAAGTGGTGGCAATACGTCTGATGAAGAAGATGAGAAACCTCCGTTGGAACCTGATTCTTCAACAAGAGGCCGTGGGGAAGTCCAAGCTGGTACTACTGCATCAGCAGGCAAGTTGCTTACCGAACTTCCGGCTATAATGGAAAAATTAAACAGCAGAGACGGTAAGCTCGTTCAAGCTACCGTAGCTAACCTGTTCAAGAAAGCAGAGAAGAAAATATATGTTACTTCAAAGGAGAAACCATCCTCAAAAGGATTAAAGAACTTTGTTCCCAGAAGATATAGAGGTCTGTTGTTTCTTTTGCTGTGAGAAATGAGAATGAACAGATTCTTCTTTCTAGCTCTTTTAGTTATGTTTTGAGAGGAATAAGAAATTGCTACAAGACTGAGGATTATGTTAGAGAAAAACAAGAATAGGATTATGGATCCATCATGTTTGGAAAAAGTGTATCTTCGCCGAACTATGTATACATCATGTTTGCACAACAAACCGTCTCTCATCTACTATCTATACGAGTGACAAAGGCAATACACTTTTTTATCATTGTTTTCAAAACTGGAACATCATTACACATTTCTACTCATCAGATCTTCTCATTGGGCTTATTGTATTTTGTTTACAATGTTATAATATAAATTTTTTTTTTGTTAAGAACCCTATTAGAGTTTTACCAGTGGAGGAGCTAAAAATCAAAATCAAATATAAGGTTCTTAAAACAAGAAAGAAAAAAAAAATATTAAAAAATGTTTTAAAACCCCATATGGATTTCTACCAATGGAGATGGTCTAAAGGCTTAAACCAAAAGGCTTAAACCAAAGAACAACCAATAAACATAAACAAAATCCTTTGATCTCAATCAAAGATTATATTTTAAGTTGAAATGACAATGGAGTATGTATTAGGCTATTAAGATTAAAACCCAGCCTGATGTTAAGATATATACAATGGAACCTCTATAAATTAATACTCGATTGATAAATTAATATTTTTTGTCAGTCTTAAAATTAATTTTTCAACCAAATAATATATATCTATAAATTAATAACCATTATATATTACTCTCTTTATCCCATTTTAAATGAGTTTCAAGAACTTTTATTTTGTCCCATTTTAAGTGATTTTCTCACTTATCTATGCAAAAATTTAATTTATTTTAATCTAATACATTAATTAAAAAGGTTTTGCTTGAAGAAGTTAAAGAGTTGTCTAACTTTTTATTGTTTTCAATTTTTTTATTAAATGACAATCTCTTTAAAAAGTAGTTTTCTTAATATATGTGTTTTATCTTGAAAATCATTTAAAATGGGACAGAATGAGTAATAATTTTTTATAAAACCTTATTATCCCAACATTATTAATTTATAGAGGTTTTACTGTATATCCTTACCTACATACTTTTGTAATTCTGTCATTTATATTTTCTTTTAAAAAAAAACATAATTTCGAGCATTATATTCTCTATATCAATAGGCAAATTAAAACACACATATTCTAGTTGGTTTTATATTAAAAAAAGAATAACAAGACCAAAATCAAACAGACGATATTTTATAGAGAATATAATGCTCTAAATTATGTTTTTATTTTCAACAGACGATATTTTAGCTGAATCAGCATGATTCTTTATAAAGGAAACACAAGAAGAAGACAAAAAGTTTAATAAAAGGAGAGAATATGAATATCAAGTGAAATACAACATAAGCGTGACATTCAGATGCATCCTAGACGGAACTCTCCTTCTCCATTGTCTTCATGGTATGAAATCTGGAGCCTTTGTCTCCAAACTTAGTGGTTGAATAAAGCTTAAGGTAGTCTTGAAACCGGTAGCCACTTGGATACAAGAGCTCCGGACCCGGGGATATTACGGCATCACCAGCCGGATTGTAAAATGTAGCTATCGAGAGTCTACTTCCATGCTTCACTGTCATTACACGGTGTACAACACTCTTGTACCTCCCGTTACTCAGTATCTCGACTTGATCACCGATGTTGACAAAAATGGTATTGTTCTTGGATGGCGGGATAGGGACCCACTTCCCATCTTTCAAGAACTCAAGACCATTCACTTGATCGTCCTGCAAGAGCAATATGATTCCCCCAGCATCGGTATGTTCTCTCAGCCCTCTCATGAGCTCAGGACGAGGGCATTCTGGGTACTTAGCCACTTTTGTCCCAAAAGCTGGACCTTCTTGACCAGAGAAGGCATTCACTATGTATTCTTGATGAAGACCAAGGTTTTCACACATGAGGTTCGTGAGCCTTTCTGCAAACTTGTGCAGTTGAGAAACATATTCATCCATCGTCTTGCTGCAATATCAGTTTCACCCACACACATCGTATAATAAGCAAAACATGTAAATGGTAAAAGCTTTGGAGATATCATCATTTCTTAGTTACTTACATGAGTTCATCCGAAATGTTTGGGATCTTGCAGATGTTGGAAGTCGGCTTATGCCAGATGAAGAAACTGCTTTCCCAATCAGCATCTGAGGTTTTGCCTTCACCCAAAGCCTTTACCATCTCTGACTTGTAAAACTTCTCTTTCAAATGCTCCTCATAGTGAGAGTTAACCATCTTCTTCACTTTCTCCATCAATTCTTTATCAATCCCATGATTATCAACCTGAAAATTCATCGCTCAGTACTTATGGCTATACACTAAAACTGGATCTAGGAACATATTCATGTATATCTTAGAAACATTTGATTTGTGCATAAAGATATATTACATACCATGAAGAAGCCCCACTTATCACATGCATGATCAAGAAGCGACATAGTCTTGATTCTGTTTTCTCCATCCAGATCACCAAAATCAATAACTGGAATCTCCATCTCGCTCTCTTTGACTAAAACCATCTCTTTTGCTTTTTGTTCTCAGACGACACAAATTTTTTGATGCATTTAAGGAGTATTTATAGGCGTGGAGTTAAGAGTGAGGTCTCTTTCCGTTAGAAGGCATAGTTGCCTACTTGGAGACACAAAATTCAATTGTTTATTTCAATACTGTTTTTGTTCTCTCACTGATTTTGTTGTTGTTAAAAAATTAGGTCTACTCATTTACTTTCTTTTTTGACATCAAAAGCACCATTTTATTAAGTTTGCGGAAATAAGCTCTCCTCTAAGAAAAGCCAAGAAGGAACCGCCGAATTTACATGGGAGAAACAGTAACCATGTGCTCTTACACATTTTGCAAAGGAATATGCACGGACATTTTCAGATCTAAGAATATAAAAGATATAAAAAGATACAAAAGATTCCTTAAGAAGTCTAAAATTTTCTAACTCTGACGCAAAAGTAGGCCATTCCGATGGGTTTGCGAGCATAGTGATCAAATATGTGCAACTGTTGCAAAGATAGTACTAGTCATGGATTCTGAGATTAGACACTTCATTGCACATAAAAGAGTATCAAGCTCGGCATGTAGTGGCGATAAACTTCTCCTTGATCCCTTCAATCCTAGTCTTACGAGCTTTTCTTCAAAGATTACAATCCAACCATGTCCACTCCGAGTGTCGGAGTCAAGCCAAGAACCATCAATCTGGCAAATCGGAAAAGACGGACTCGGAGGGCTTGTGTCAATACGAACAACCTGATTCGCCTCAGTAGACTCATCTCTAGAATTAGCAATCCTCCACTCTTCTGCCTCCTTTATTGCATGTGCAAGGGTGTCTGGGGGATCTTCGACCACATTCTCAAAAATCTTTCTATTTCTCGCTTTCCAAATGAACCACATAATCCATAGAAAAGCCTGGATTGACTCCTCCCTCGCACCTCTTTCTTTGTCTCGTCTACTCATTTACTTGAGAATAGAGATTTGTGAGAAAATATTTATCTAATTGTTTATTTCATGGATTCTCAGAACTAGAATAAATTAATTCAGCTAAAATATGTTAGGTTGATGGATCCGACAATGGAAAAAAGTTCCATGTGGGTCTAAGCGGAATTAAGCGAAAGAACTATAGCCCCTCGATTCAAATCCTATGTGCGCTCTCGGTTTTGAATAAATGTTTTATAACTTCTTGTATATATAGGGATGTTGTTTAGAGTATGTTATCTTTTTCCTTTTAGCTTCGAATATTCCTCCGGTTTATCATTTGATTTATAAAATCGCACCGACATAAGTATCTATTTTGGTGGTTAAGCATATTCAACCATGGCGGCCCATTGAGCTTAATGGGACAAGACCTAATTTACAAAGACGTATCATTTTTTTTATCAAGGGTGATCTAACTTATTATATTTTTTAAGGTTATGGTGTAAAATTTACTGGAGATTCCATCACATTTCACATTGCATGTAGAATCGTATATCGTTGCTTCATGTGTTGTAAAGAGCACTATCGTCGTAAAATTGGCATTCATCGTAATTGCATGTGTGGTTAATCGACTAATTAATCATGATTTGCTAGGATAAAAAATTAAATATCTCTTGATGATGATATAATAGATGGGAAAAATGACTGAAACCAAGTAAACGATTTGCATGTGACGAACATGAAAATCCCCAATAGATGAAACAAACTTGTTTTCTTTATCACTCCAAACAAAACGCATCTCTGTTATGTATGCCACACACACTAATGGAGTGCATAGTTGCTTATTAAAAAAAAAAAAAACGTAATTCTAAAAACTAACGTTACGCGCCATAATCATCAACTCGAATCCGAGGAACTTGACTTCCAAAGCTTTCGGACCATTTTCCGGTCCAGCAAAACATCCGAAACCAACTCAATTGAAAATGTATAACCAAAGCGGTTATGTACGATTAAAGAGCATTCCATAACCTAAATTAGACTATATGATGTTCAAGATTAAGGGTTGTGAATCTTGTGATTACTCTGTGACAACCTTTGAAAATGAAAATTTGCATTTTTCATAAATGAATTTCAATCGATCATTTTTTTCTTGTAAAATAAATATTTCTAGATTTTTCCATCAATTGTTAATTTGTTATATTTTTCTACATTTTGTCCCCCAAAAACTTTCTTTTCAGAATAACCAGAGCTGTGCCTGAGAAAACTGGGGTTCTAATACAAAACTCAAAATCTGGGTCCTAAATGATACATAGAAAAAAAATTCATAAACCCCATTCAAATGTATATGTTCATGGCTCTGAGAATAACATTTTATTTTGTCAACTGATTAAGCTTTTATTTAAGCTTCACTTTTTCTTGTCAACTTTGAACTTCACTCCTTAATTTGTTGTCTCAATTTAAACGTCACTTTAACAACAACAATCTTATAACCTAAATGGAGTTATTATAAGGGGCTGATAAGTGATAACGTAGTATGCGGATTATGTTAAGTTCAAGAAATTAAATTATGTCAAATATACGGTTCTGATCTTCGATGTTAATTAGTTTGACATTCTGACTAAGGTTGATCAATCTCTGTAATTAATAACCTTCCCTTCAAATGTGAAAATCATACATTTATATATGTATTTATGCTTATCTTTATCAAAGCAAACCAAAAAACTGATTAAAATTAAATGACTAAATCCAAGTTTTGCTTAGGTAAGACGAAATCAAAGAAAGGGAGTTTGGTAAAAAAATACTCAAAATTAAACAAAGCCAAAAAAGACCAAACGTTTCTATCAAACCCAAAGAAAAAAAAATTCAAATGACCAAACGTAAGCTTTTGGATTTAATGTGCAATTTCAGCAAATATCACCTTTACTTTATTATAGTGAATTTTTTTTCTCTCTTCGCAGACACGAAAAGGAGAACCACGCGCCAATTAAAAGCGCGTATGATAAGGATTCGGTTACCACTTACAACGTCCCACACTCTTTTGTTTCGAGAATCGATGGACTTATAACGCTAACACAAAAACAGTAGGAAACAAAAAAAACGGAATTTTTAAATTTTTTTTATTAATCACTAATTAAAATAAAATAAAAATTAATTTCCCCTCGATCTTTTTGCTTTCTCGTTCTCCAACCACCGGAAAGAGAGAGAGAGAAGAAGAAGAAGCACACATACACGAGGAAAATCGATCTCACTCTCTCTTCCCTCTATCGCTCCGCCGGGCCAACATCACTGAGATGCGGCGGTGTAATACTGGCAAATTCTTCTCTGTGAGAGCGATGAGGTTTCTCGCGTTTCTTCTGATCTGTAGCTTCTCTCTTGCTTTCTCCGCCGAGTCCGATATCGGGACTGACTCAGCTGTCACACGGGAGATCAACGGAACCTCCGTTGAGTCCAATGCGACGAGCGCGAAACCCAAGGAAGACAGTTTCGCTGATATGATCGATCGGGCACTTGAGAAGGAGTTTCCGGAGAATGACCAGAACGAAGGTTCCTCACTAGATCTTCAATCTTCTACCATTTTTTCCTTTCTTTCCCATTTTCGGTTGTTTAGTACGTCGCTTTCGAGCTAGGGTTTTTGTCTCTCTAGATTTCAAGTTTATTCACTTTTTTTCTCTCTCCCGGATTTCAATTGCATTGATCCTCTCTAGGGATTTATCATTGATTAGCTAAGTGGTCTAGACTCTGTGTATGACATCTGTATAAATCTATTGAAGAATTTTGTCTATTTAGGTTTATAGATTTTCTCATGGTTAGTGGCTTCTAGCATTTAATGAATTGCATGTTGAAATGAAAAAAAAGTCATTCTTTGAATATGTGAAATGCTTTTGCTTTTTGCAGTTCCTGATCCAGGAAGCTTCAATAATAGTGTTGCTGATCAGCAGGTTGGTAATTGCAAGTTTTGATCAATATTGCTTTTACACAGAACACTACTCAATGTTGTCTTTTTTTTTTTTTTATTAAGCCATTTGTTATGCTTATTAGGCTGTTCTGGAGACAGTTGCTCGAGTGAAGCCCAAGAAAAATGAGACCAAGACCAAGGAGGAGAAGTGAGTCTTCCTAATGCATTATTTACCCTCTCTGGAGTCGAATTCGTGCAAGTAGTGGCTGTTATCTACTTTTGTTTCATTGGCTAAAGCAAACTGTAACATATGAGTGCCTTTTATTCTAGATCATTCTTTAATTTGGATAACGAGAATGGCGTAGAAGATACTCCAAGACTGATAGATAGGAAGGTAAGCTTGCATAGCCTTAAATCATTTGCACTATATATTTCTGAAGAATATGTATATCTATTATGTAACCGTGTGTTAAAACGTTCTCGTAATGTGAATTTGCTGCGATTCCAATCCAGGACAACGTTTTTATTATGTCCAATCCAAAATCCAAGTACCCTGTACTGCAGCTAGATTTACGGTAAGTAAAGCATTCATAAGGGATGTTCTTTGTTCGGTTATATTTTGTTGTAAGAACTTAATAATAGTTTTTTTTTTTGTTGGGGACATCACTCTTAAAACGGGACACTTGTAGGCTGATATCAGATTTGGTTGTCGTCATTGTTTCTGCTACTTGTGGCGGAATTGCCTTTGCTTGTGCTGGTCAACCGGTGAGCACACGCTTACTTTACAAAGCCTGTGACTTTCAACTTCATTTCGTTAGCATTTGAGTATTCAGCTTTCCAAGAGTGTAGACTCAATTTTATTGGCACTTGAATGATCGAGCCATGATAGCTTGATTTAATTTCTACACTACTTATATGGCAGGTCATTACTGGGTATCTATTGGCTGGATCTATCATTGGACCGGGTGGGTTAAGCTTTGTTAGTGAAATGGTGCAGGTAGCTTACATCAGCTTTAGTTCTTCAAATTTCCTCTTTTGTTGTCTTCATATTACGTTTCTATGGAAGTAACCGTGACTAGCAGATTGCCTGGTTATATAAATGGTTGACAAGGACTTGATTTATAATTTTTTGTGTAGCACAGGTTGAAACAGTAGCTCAATTTGGTGTTATCTTTCTCCTTTTTGCTTTAGGATTAGAATTTTCTGCAGCAAAGGTTTGCATGTTTCCACCCTCTTATATGTGTCTGGTTTATTTGTCCCAACGGATTGAAACTTTTGAGACAGTTACTGTTACTTTCTGGTTGCAGCTTCGTGTAGTTCGTGCAGTAGCTATTCCAGGAGGTCTTCTTCAGATATTTTTGTTCATGTGCTTGAGTGGAATAACAGCCTCGGTATGTTGTAACTAGTAGTAGCAATCGATTTAAGAATGAGTTATTAGGCATTTTGTGTATTAATCATGAGCAGAGAATGCATTCGGTTGACTTAGCTGTTTCTTCATTGCAGTTATGTGGCGGTAAACTAACAGAAGGAATATTCGTAGGTGCATTTCTTTCGATGTCATCAACAGCGGTGGTATATTCTAATTTCACTTTTGTATATTTTCATATCTTATGTGGTTTTGAACGTCTTTGCTTGTATATTATGTTGACCTTGTTCTCTGCTGTTAGGATTTTTCCCTTGTGCTCACTGTCACTGTATCTGATCTTTTCTTACTGTACCGGTTATGTTTTCCTAAATTGCTCTTTAGAGTTGATCCTCATATGTTATCATTACCATGCCATGATTTTTGTACCAGGTTTTGAAATTTCTAATGGAAAGAAATAGCATAAGTGCTCTTCATGGCCAGATAACCGTTGGAACTCTAATCCTTCAGGTACTGTATCTACTTGGCATATTTAATATGATTTTTACAGCCTTTTTTTTCCCTTACTCTAAAAGCTGCATTTCATCAGTTAATATGTTGTATGCAAGAGTTGCTTTCATTAGATTTTTAATTTCTGTTTCATGAATCGCTAGGATTGTGCTGTGGGTTTGTTGTTTGCTCTCCTCCCAGTTCTTGGTGGCACATCTGGTGTCCTTCAAGGAGTGTTGTCCATGGCTAAATCGTATGTGTTTTTCTTTTGAGGAAGTTATGTGAAATATCGACAATTCCCTGATTGCTTTGATCACTTGCTAATGAATCCAAGGTTCTTACACTTTATATCCTTTGACCGGGTGGTAATTTCTTTCCAGGTTGGCGATTTTGATTGCGTTTCTGGCTGCTTTGTTTGTATTGTCCCGTACCTGGGTACCTTGGTTTCTAAAACTTATGACAAGCCTTTCTTCTCAGGTATACACACATTTTTTACCTGCTGCCATTTTGTCCTTTAAGATGTTTATCAATTAAAGCGGTCTTTAATCTTTGACAGACTAACGAGCTATACCAGTTGGCTGCTGTAGCATTTTGCTTGCTTGTCGCTTGGGTTAGTCTGATTCCTTGTTCTTCTTACCAACTGGCTGTTTGCACATGTGTGCCTCTCAAATTTTCAAATTCATAAACCCAAGTCTCGTTTTGACTTCTTCAGTGTAGTGATAAGCTCGGTCTAAGTCTTGAGTTGGGTTCCTTTGCGGCGGGAGTGATGATCTCAACAACTGATCTTGCCCAGCATACTCTTGAACAAGTAAGAAGTCAAGTTTGACTCTTCGAACTTGAGGATCTCTTACCATTTTCTTTGGACATTCTCTTTATTTCAGAACTGTCTACCTGTTATTATTGACTTCATGATGAAATTCATTACCCTTCTTTGCCCATAGTACAAAAATTTACTTTACCATATAGAGCCGCTCTTATTGTTTCTGTTTCCTTGCAGGTGGAACCCATCCGCAACTTTTTTGCAGCGCTGTTCCTTGCTAGTATCGGCATGCTGATACATATGCACTTCTTGTGGAACCATGTTGACATTCTGCTAGCAGCCGTATTACTTGTGATAGTGATAAAGACTGTGGTAGTTGCGATTGTTGTTAAAGTATTTGGATACAATAACAAAACTGCAGTACTTGTAAGAAGTGACAACCTCTTTTACCCGCTTTCACACTATTCCAAACTTTCCCGTAGAGAGAGCCCTCACAGTTTTCCTGTCTATAGGTTGGAATGTCCCTTGCACAGATTGGGGAATTTGCTTTTGTTCTGCTAAGTCGAGCATCTAATCTTCACCTAATTGAAGTAAGCAATCAAAATGCCTCTTTGATTATTTTGATCCAACTAAACAGATATCTTCCAGACTCTGTAGCTCATAATTTGCTTTTGGTGGAGCAGAGCAAACTGTACCTCCTGCTTCTGGGAACAACTGCTTTAAGCTTGGTATGGTCCAGTTCCACATTATATCCATAATAAGCTCAATATCAAAACGTATATTGACACGGAAGTTGCTTTCTCAGATAAACAGAAGTAGACTTCACACAAATAAAAATCAGTATTGTGTAGTTACAATTCAAAATAAAAGTATGTTTTTTACAGGTAACAACGCCATTGCTATTCAAGTTGATACCGGCCGTTGTACACTTAGGAGTGCTCTTACGGTGGTTCTCTCCCGACAGCTCAACCGAGGTAAATCCAAATCACCTTTTCGTTTTCTCTCTCGGTCTGTCTCTACAACGTTGGCTCAAACTCAACTTTGGACTTTTTCGTATCATCTCTGCAGATTGGTTTCAAGGGAGATTTGTATCATTCAGAGAGTGCAAAGCGTATATCACTAATGATCCAAGGTTCTCTGCATGATTCTTGATGATGTTTCAGTGTAACACGCGACAACATCAAGCCACATTTGATCTCAAGCTTGGCAAAGGCAATGAATGGGAACCATTGATTGTGTTCCGGATGTATAGATGTTTCGAGAAACCAAGAAGAAACCCGAAGAGGAAACTGTATAAAATCTCAACACGATGATAACTACAGAGAGACTTGTAACGTCGCTTCATTTTCTTTTTAATGTTTTGTCATTCTTTTTTGAGTAAAAAGGTAGGAAAGGTTACTTCTGTAGTTTGTTTTCTTTCTTCTTACTACATGTCCTGAAACAAAATCAGAAACAAGCTTCAACGTTTTGTAATGATACCAACCCATAAAACTACTCTCTCTCTCTTATATAAAGAAGTTTTGAATTAATCGACTACAGAGTACAACAAATACAGTTTAAGTAAAGAATATTTGATTTGATACATAAAATATGAAAGAATGAAAAAAAAATATGAATCAACGTTTCTTTAACATTTCGTGGGAACCCGAGTTTTTATTGGCTTTAGCTTCAAACCAAGACTCTCCGGGGAGAGAAGCTCTGGCGAAATACACGACGGACTGAGTGGACTCCGGGGGCTATCGCTAACCCGACCAGGCCGATACAGCCCAAACCCCATGAAGAAGAACTCCATTGGTATCAACATCGCATGCGGTTGCTCTTCTGTCACCATTGATCCACAAGCTTGCACCTCCAATTTCAAACAAGAAAACATCAAAGCATGTCCCAAGAATCCAAAAGCTTGAATCTTTTAAGCTAAGAGCTTGTGCATACCTCAACCAAGGCACTGTATTTTCTGTCCAATGCAGCCACCATGTGAAGAGTCTCAGAGTGGAAAGGAGATTGGTCCCCAACAAATATGAGTGTACGGCATTTCAAACTCCTCAACCCATCAGTTATGTCATGCCTCCTGTTGATTGCTTCCAGAAACCGCCTGAGACTAATACCGTGTCTTTCACCAAGCAGCTGAACAAACATATCATAAGATACACGAGTGTTACAACAACGCTAAGGTGAGGAAAAACTGTAACCATCTAAAAAACTACTACTAAGTTAAGCACTGACCCTTCTGCATTCATGTACTACATCCCGCTCTGGAACTTCAGAGCTACCACGAGCTTCCTGTCGTGTTTAAAAAACAATTATCAATAACCGATGTCTGTTGAGTATACGCGGGTTTCCTCAAGGAATCAAATGAAAGATTACCTTACTGAAGTACCTCTGAAGGAATCGATCTTTTAACAATCCAGACATGCCATAATAGTACAACAAGTTCGACACTACCTGCAGAATAAGTTTTAAACATTGGTTTATTCATCTGGATGCAAATGAAGTGTGTGACTTTTCCTTTTGTAGGGTCATGTAAACTATGATGAGAAGACAAGAAAAACTAACCTTGTAATAAAACCATTCAGACCACGTGGGTGCTTTGCATAGAGGCGATATAAGAATCAGACCCAAAACTCGATCTTTATGTTTAATCTGCAACCATAAAACAATCAGCGGTAAGTAACGAGAACTTGTATGAACGTTCTAAGAAATGTAGCTACAAATGAATCCTCAAGGAGCCTCAATGAGTACGTACAGCAAATAAGGAAAGGATGTAGGCACCAGCTGTGATCCCCATGCACATTACTGCCTCGAGGCTGCAAAAGACATACATTTCTTCAGGATTATAGTGAATTTTGCGGAAGATAGAAAAATGTAAGTTGGTTGAAACATGATTCAGTTTCTACCTAAAGAAGTTCAATACTTCAAGAATCTGGTCCGCAAGGTCTTCAACAGAAGGCGACGGATCATTGGAACAAACTGGAGCAGCTCCGAACTACAAAAACTCTTTGTAGAAACGATGGAACCGACACAACGTGAGCAAGCAGCAAAGTGATATGGTAGATGCAGAATGGAATTGTTTCAAGACAATCAATTTTGCAAACCTCATGTCCTGGGGGACTAATATGGTAGATGCAGAAGTTGTGGAGGAGTAAGGACACTGCTTCAGGGCAGAGAAACAATCCTTGGAAACAAGACAAATCTAGCCAAACAAAAATAGAATCAGATTATCAAGTGATGTGTAAGTGAGTACAAAATCATGTACCAAATGCATATTCCCCAACTCTTACAATTTAGTGCTACGTCTGGGTAAGTGACCAAAGCTGGTTTCTCTTTATCTCCATAAACTACAACTGAAACTAAACCATGGCAAGTTTTGACATGATGCTCCTGCAAAAGATCAGATAACAAGCAAGAAATGAATCGGTATATCCAAACTAAGAGAAAAATAAACAACGCCACAAGCTTCATTATCATATGCACACCATTAGTCTCATCCAAAATCAGCTTAACACTTAGAAACAAGAATAATCTTCAATTCTATTTTCTTTCAACCAGATATACAGCTAAGAAAAGAACATTCCAACTTTGTTCCAGACCACTCAAAAAAAAAAAAGGTCCTCAAGAGATTCTCCCATGTGCAAGACTCAGAAAATCAGTAGAAGAGATAACTTGTAGCTAAAAAAAAAGTCAGACATCATATATCAATCATGGAGCCCAAAAAAAAGATGCCATTTTTCAAGAGAATCTATTGACCTTTTTATGCAGAAGAATAGGAGAATCGAATAAAACAAACACCCAAATTGATAGATTTCCGATGAAATTCAAAGGATCAATCATAAGACAAAGTGAAGCAACTTTTTAAGTGAAACCCACTTTGATTTCAATCCAACTTGTAATAAAATTAAGCATAAAAACCAAATCCAGAACGCTTTGACAAACACAGCTAAATAAATACTACATTGATTTCAATCAGAACAGAAGATATAAGAGTAGAGAACCAGAGCAAAAGGGGGAAACGAAAGACGAAAGAAGATTAGAGAGAGAGAAATGGGTTTGAGAAAGTAAATAAAGAAAGTAAATTTCGGAGCTCCATGTGTCAACAAACCTTCCCACCATTGTAGATCTCTTCAATGTCGAGTGAGACGTCGTCGTTTAAACCCATGACCCCTGAGAAACCCAAAACTGCGACTTTCTCGCTCTCTCTCTCTTATATTGAAACTGAAAGATAAGAATTACTCTCTATTGGGTTTCTTCTAGCTATTGCCTTAGATTGTACGCTTCAACGGCTCTTTTTGCTCGTCTTTGTCTTCTTCTCCTCCTTTGATGTAGAGAGTGGACCACTCTTACTCTGTCTCGATGTCTGTGTGTTATATGAAAGCCGCGTTGCGTTAATGGCCCAGCGGTTAAATCATATTCCCACCGACGCCGATGAGGTTTTGATTTGCGCCGAAAACATTAAACGGCGCCGTTTTCGCTACGCTTTTTCCATTTATTATTACTACTTTCATGTTTCTTCTGATCACACATTATTATAAGACTTGATTAGTCTCATGAAAATGTTTTAATGGATCATTTGTCATTTCATTTCATTTCATTTCATTTAATAACTTTACCAATTTTGTTTTTGTCTTCTAAAGTCTAGTGGTCATTAGATTTAGACCACCATTTAAATTACAAGACCAACAACTCCTATCATTTTTACCGTTTCATGTAACATTCTCTTTGCCCATGATTTATCTAATTGATTAAAGAAATCCTGATTATCATACCAAACCAATGATTATCCGTCTACGATAAACTAATCTAATTATGTTATAGAAAATAAAGTTTGGTGGACCTAACTGTTGAAAACAATATTTCTGGTTGCTACTAACCACAACATACGTCCATGACAAGTAGGCTCCATCGCCTATAGCCCTAGACTTCCTAATCCTACTAAATCTCTTCTTTAATCATCATCATAAACACACAACTCTGTATGCTCGTTCCCTTAATTAGTGGGCCGACAATTTCGACAAGCTTCTATAAGGCCCATTAGCATGTCTTCCCTTATTCACATTTTCTTCTTTATACATCATCGTTTTAACTTTGGAAAAACCCTAAGTGACGGCGACGGCTGGTAAGATGAGTGACGGCGGAGCTAAAGCGGAGGCGCTGCTGAGAGTTGCAGAAATCGGTGGAAGAGGAAGGAGTCTAGTGGCGGCACAGTCTCTTCGCGCAGGACAAGTTATCCTCAGAGAGTCTCCTCTCCTCCTCTACTCTGCTTTCCCCTTTCTCTCATCATCTGCTTCACCTTACTGCGACCATTGTTTCCGGCTGTTATCTCAATCGGCGCAGAAATGCCAATCTTGCTCCCTCGTCTCCTTTTGCAGCCCTGATTGCTTCGCCTCTCACACTCCTTGGCTCTGCGAATCCCTTCGCCGGATTCACCAATCATCATCCGCCGCATTCGCCGATCAATCTCCTGAACGCCAAGTCCAAGCTCGTTTCCTCCTCTCCGCTTACAATCTCGCCGCAGCTTCTCCTTCTGATTTCCAGATATTGCTCTCGCTCCAAGGTGATGGAGATTCTACTTCCGATTCCGCCGCGGCTGATTTTCTCCACTCTCTTTTTTCCGCCGTGTGTCCACCCCTTCCGGTTCCAGTCTCGCGGGTGCTCACGGCGGCTCTGCTGGCTAAGGATAAGGTTAACGGCTTCGGTTTGATGGAGCCGTTCTCTGTTTCGAACGAGAGAAGATCGGTACGAGCCTATGGGGTTTATCCCAAGACGTCGTTTTTCAATCACGACTGTCTTCCTAATGCTTGTAGATTCGATTACGTTGACTCTGCTTCCGACGGTAATACCGATATCGTCATTAGGATGATCCACGATGTTCCTGAAGGAAGAGAAGTCTGTTTGAGCTACTTCCCTGTGAACATGAACTACTCGAGCAGACAAAAGAGGTTGCTTGAGGATTACGGTTTCAAATGCGACTGTGATCGGTGCAAGGTGGAATCTAGTTGGTCGGAAGGCGAGGAAGAAGATGAGAACGATGTCATGGAGGAAGAGATGGAGGATTCGGAGGGTGAGAAAGAGGAGGAAGAAGAAGAAGAAGAAGCTTGTGGAAATGGCGGGGATGATGATGAATCCAGTTTCCCACACGCTTACTTCTTTGTAAGATATATGTGTGATAAGGAGAATTGTTTTGGCACTCTCGCTCCGCTTCCGCCAAAGACTCATGATGATGCTTCGAGTGTTGTTGAATGTAATGTTTGTGGAAGCCTTAAGGAGGATGAAGTTGTCGGAAATCAATGAGACTAGAGGAAGGTTGGCCTCAAGATTAACAGGAAGTCTCAAGATGCAGGCAAGCCCGAAATAACAAGAGATATATGTCTTGGAACCACATCTCTAGCCAATGTTGTTTGTTTGTTGTTTGCGTTTTTGGGTCTTTCTTTCTCCTATACAGTCTTTAGAATCAATTGAAACAGTTTTGTTGTGATGATATTGGAGGAAGGGAACTTGTTTTACTTTTCTCCTATACAGTTTTTTTCTTTGACAGCTTATTAAGTCTACACTTAATTCTATTGGTTAAAACATAACTATAACATCCATTAGAACAATGATACAAAGTTTTTATACATGACATTACCTTCCGACCAACTAGTTTTTATCTAGTCTTATCATGCTCTAAAGTGGCAACGACATTACCTTTTTTTCATTACCTTTTTTGGTAAAAGAGCACACTTTCCGTCCAAAACATAGTCACACTTATCACATCTAAAGACTGAGCTTCTCTTGTTCCCACATCTAGTACAACACTCAAGGTTACGTGTAGTATAGTATAAAGGATGTTGATGGCTTTCGTGCACAACTGTATCTGAAACCAAAGCGCACCGTACATCTATAGACATATAAGGTCCAGCTTTGTACCTGAAACCGGTGAAGTATTGACTACAAAGCCAACATAAATAAACTTCGTGATGAGAATCTGTGTGTAGTACAAATGGCTGGTTGTTGCGCATATGACGTTTCTTCCGTGGAAGGTTGGCACATTTTTCGTGGATGATAAAATCACATTGTTTGCAACTGAAGAACGGTTCTGAGCAAATCTGGAACACACATGCTACACAAAGTGTGCTTTCAGGTAGAATCAATCCCATCCTTGTTGATCTCTAAGTTATGATCATGACTGAAATGTTTTATCGTGTTGGCATCAATCACCTCGAATGGCGCAATGATCTCTTCTTCGGGTGTCCCTTCTCGTTCGACCATGTCCCACGCATCATCGCTTGTTGCGCATCTTGAATGAACAACATAAGTAGGACATTTGGAACAAGAATAAGCCCCATAGATCCCATCCACTTTTGTACGACAAACCTTGCAAGTCCAGTCTCCATGTCCAAGGCGAGAGGTGTAAGAGATGCGGTGATCGTGGCGGTTGATGTTTATGACACGGGGTAAACCGATACACTGCCGGTGAATCATGAAATTGCACAGAAGACAAAAAATAAGGGCTTCGGTCTCCTCGCGTCCCACAAGCATTGCAAGTGAAATCAATACGTCTTGGAACAAGATGAGGTTGATGTTCATGGGTCGTCCGGCATTCAACGCCAACCGGTGGTGGGTTTCTAATACATGATCTGCATATGCTGAAATTACAAACATCACAGTGGTGAAGTTGGTGATGGTGTTGAGCAAACTCCTGCTCGCAAAGAAGACAACTCTTGTCGGCGTAATCAGGGACTTGACATGTAAGTGACTTGAGTGGGTGTTGTGGGTGGGAAGTGTGGTATGCTTCTTGAAAAACGTCTACACAATCCACATGGATGACAAATTCGCACCGTTGACATCTATAATGCGGGACTGTCAGGTTTACATATATCTTACACGCTTTGCAGATTTTCCATCCTTCCTCAAGGTAAGGTTGAATGAAGAGTTGGAGTGGCTGCCAGTAAGTGCATTAAAGTTTCGGATACAAATGATCTCAAAAATAATGAATACAGACAAAAAAAGACTAGAAGTTCTATACTTTTCCCCAATTAGTGCATCCACAAGGAGCATTCAAGTCTCTGAAAGCAAACTTTAACTACTGTATCCGTAAACTTGTATGTAATTCAATGGAGACAAAGGATCTCTTGTTCCCCATTTGGGACCCAGATGAAACACTCATTTGAAGACTCGCGCTTGGGCCAATCTTGTTTTTCGTTTTCAGAAATACAAATACATGTTCTTGTGAAGCCCATGCTACACCCATTTCAGTTTTATGCTCGGAAAATTAAAGTAACAGATTCTCAATCATTTTGACCCATTTTGTTACTTGTCAACGCAACTGTGAGCTGGAGAATGCGCTGGAATAAGACAGAGCTCTTTTTTCTGATCTTTATTCTTCCTGAAATGTATAAAAAAGAATGAGATTAGTTCATACAACTGATCAAAAGACTCATTGAGACTACTAGAACTTTGATATCATGTTTTGTACCTGCAAAACTTAACAGCGTAAGAATTAACCATTTTTATATCGTATATAGCTTTAAACCATTTTTATCATTATATATACGGTAAAAAAAATTTACAAAACGTTTGTTATTAGTGAACCAAATTTTTTTAAATGATTTAAAGTTAACATATTATAACTACAATTCATAATTTATTTTAAATTAATTGCTTGTAAATATTATTGGGTTCACTAATAATCACAGATATAAATCACAAGTTAAATATAAACATGTTAAAACTACTATAAACTTGATAAAATTGATAGATATATACATTTTCTTCAATTTTTTTTATAAATATATTAAAAACTGTAACAAGTCATAATCTAAACTCTAAATCCTAAAATGTAAACCCAAGTATTGGTGAATCCAACTGATTAGTTTAAAAACTTTGTAACCTAAATTTTTTTTAAAAAACTTTTAGAAACATTTCCAAGATTTTGACAACTTTAACATGTTGATTTAAACTTTCATGTGTTCCTGAGGGAAGTGAGGTCTGTTTGAGCTATTTCCCTGTGAACATGAACTACTCGAACAAACAAAAGAGATTGCTTGAGGATTACGGTTTCAGATGTGACTGTGATCGGTGCAAATTGGAATCGAGTGTAATATTTGTGGGAAGGCTTAAGGAGGATGAAGTTGTCGAAAATCTATGAGACTCTGTTGTTGATGCAGGCTTACTCAAATAACAAGAGACTTGTTTGAGTGATGCGCCTGATGTTCGCATTTTTTGTCTACTCTGTTTTGTAGAAGGCTTGAGAATTCTATATTTTAGGTCTTTCTTTCTCCTAGATAGTCTGAAGAATCAATTGTAGAATTCTATATTTTTAGGTGTTAAATAGTTTTGTCGTGATATTGGAGCATCAGTTTTCCTGGTTGAAAGAAAAATCTGTACTTTTTTAGTTGCTACTTCTGCTTGCTCAGTCTACATGTTGTTTGGGTGGGAAATGATTTCAATCTATACACGTATACTCAACAACATTCATTAGGACAAATGATACAACACAAGTGTGTATTAACAAATTCATCACCGACCTATATTAGTATATAACTGGTGTCACATGAGCTAGAACAAAAGTAAGAATCTACCCCGGCCTTGGAAACTTTAAGAACGGAAGGGAGCTTGCATCGAGAATTGCATGTGGAGCAAATTATTCTACAAACAGAAGTGTTGGGCACAACTTCTTTGTTCGACCTTGTTACTGAACCTACTCGGACAGGCATGATGTACGAGAAGTCTCCCACAACACATGAAATATGTAACACGACTCCACAATCGTCGCATGTATAGAACCATTTTTTGGGATTCACTTTTGTTTCACATGCCTCACACCAATACTCACCATTCACATATAGGTCACCATAAGACAAGAAGAGAGGATGATCGTCGTATCTATGTTTCATTACTATTTTCGGTAAAAGAGCGCATTTGAAGTCCAAGCTATAATCACACTCATCACAACTGAACATTCCTATGTTCAGCCCTCCTCCATGTGCACTACAGTATTTGTAGGTTTCTTCAGAGTAGTATAGAGGATGTGGATGGCTTTCGTGCTCAAACGGCTCTGAAATCGAACCGCATCGTACATCTAGAATCTTGTGACTAGCAGACTTGTACATGAAACCAGTGAACTTTCTATCACAAAGGGCACAACGACTTCTTTTGGTTCCAGAACTTGTGTGTAGCATGAAAGGTTGGTTGTGACACACATGCCGTTTCTTTCGGGAGATATTAGCACATCTTTCGTGGAGAACGAAATCACATTGCTCACAACTGTAGAAAGGCTCTGCTGAATATATTTGGAAGACACAAGCTTCACAAAGTTTATTTTCTTGAAGAATCATACCATCCTTGTTGAGTCGTAAATAATGATCATGGCTAAAATGTTTTATCGTGGTATCATCAACCACCTCGAATGGAGTGATTTCCTCTTCTTCGGCTGTTCCTTCTAGCTCTATCTTGTCCCATACATCTGTTCTAGTTGCGCATCTCGAATGAACAGCATAACTAGAACATTTAGAGCTCTTTGAGCAAGAATAAGCCCCATAGAACCCATCCACTTTTTGGCGACAAACTCCGCAAGTCCAGTTCCCATGTCCCATACGAGAATTGTAAGAGATACGATGATCATGACGGTTGATGTTTATGACGCGGGGTAGATCGATACAATCTCGATGAATCATGAAATTGCACTGAAAACAGAAATAAGGGCTGCGGTTACCTCGCGTCCCACAGGCATTGCAAGTAAAATCGATACATCTTGGAAAAAGGTAAAGTTGATGCTCATGAGTCGTCCGGCTCATAACACTAAGCGGCGGTGGATTTCCCGCACATCCTCTGCATATGCTGAAGTTACAAACTGTTGGGCTTTTCAAGCCCATGTCCAACTTCCCATTAGTATGATATTGTCCGCTTTGGGCCCAGGTGGCATAGCCTGCACGGATTTGTCTTTGGGCTCCTTCCCAAAAGGCCTCATACTAATCAGAGTTGGACATTACTTATATATTAGACCATTCTTGTCTAATCTTCCGATGTGGGACTTGGATTGATATCCCAATAATCCCCCCTTCAAGCCAAAGACCATATCACTCTTGGCCTCCAACCTCCTGCGAAACTTGACACCATCTTGTACCGTCTTAATCGCAAGTTCACCTTAAGGATTATCGTCCCACTTCTCGGTCCACTTTTTTGAACTGAAGCTCTGATACCAATTGTTGGGCTTTTCAAGCCCATGTCCAACTTCCCATTAGTATGATATTGTCCGCTTTGAGCCCAGGTGGCATAGCCTGCACGGATTTGTCTTTGGGCTCCTTCCCAAAAGGCCTCATACTAATCAGAGTTGAACATTACTTATATATTAGACCATTCTTGTCTAATCTTCCGATGTGGGACTTGGATTGATATCCCAATACAAACATCACAGTGATGAAGTTCTTGATTAAACTCCATCCCGCAAAGAAGGCATTTCTTGTCTGCGTAATCGGGTGCTTCTTCACCTGTAAGAAACTTGAGCGGGTGTTCAAGGTGAGAAGTGTGGAGTTCTTCTAGAGAGAGGTTGGTGCATTTCACATGGAAGAACAACTCGCACTGGTGACACTCATAACATTGCTCGAAATCGAGAACTTCCGAGCTGCACATTTTGCAGTTTCTTGCACTTTGAGACAACTCAGATCCCACTCCGTTAGAGAACACAACCGGATGCTCATGCGTGTTGGAATTTTCGAGGGTTAGAGGTGGTATTGGTCTCCTCGCACAGCCCAAATCCAACTTGAAGTCGCATGTCGAACAGAAGTAACCAGTTCCAAACCAGACTTGACACAAACTGCAAATGGACGATTGGAATTTTCGAACGAGCTTGAGAGGATGGTCGGGATGAGAAGAGTGGTTGATGTCTGGTAAAGACTCGGCACAGTCTTTATGATACAAAGTGTCACACCCCAACTCATTGCAACGATAGCCTCCGTAAATGTAACCACGAGACCAGCAGCCTTTACATTGACCAAGAGAAAAACGAGTGAAAGGTAACAAAGCATGGTTGTGAACTGGTAGTTCTACTCTTTTCATGCTGTTTTTTGAAATTCCAAAATCCAAATCAATGTCCCTAAGATCTTCTTTTTTTCTGGGGTAATTGTAAACTCTTTTCTTCTTTTTGGGATTTTTCAAAGTGTGTATCAAAAAGTCTTCGTATAACTTCTTTTTTTCCCCCCAAAGATATGGTGATTCACACGACTTTTAGAGACAACAGCTAAGCCTGATAAGGTTTTTTATTAATTTTATTTTTATTCCAAAATATTGTATGGTGCCAGATCTTTAGATCCATTTCTTGTTGTCCCCTACCGAGACTAAGATATGAAGTCAACTGTGCATGTTGTGTTGTGTATGTTTATATTGACGGTTTTATCCTTAACTCATGGACAAAAGAAAAACTAGGAAAGGAGAAAAAATCTAGTCTTCCACTTAAGGAGTCAAGAGAGAAGACTCTAACGTGTGAAGGAGTTAAGGAGTTAAAAGAGAGAAGACTCAAAGGTAAGTGATTTTAGTACAAAGTTTTGTATTCCATAGCAAATAAGACAAAGGTGCTGTGCAAGAAATTTGTTAAGAAACTTTTCAAGAGTCTTCCAGAAAAGTTTGCATCACTTAAGGCTGCCATGAGAGTAGCTTTAGACACACAAAAAAGCAAAGAATATGGAGATAGTAGGAATCCTGCAAGCACATGCGTTGAGTATGGAACTTGAACTTGCAGAGAATCCCAAAGGAGTGGCTCTAGCTGTATCAGAACTCAGAAGAGATGAAGAAATTTAAGATTTTCAAGATATAATGTGTTGAGATCGACACATGAACGTGGCATACATAATGTAGCTTGTTTTGGGAAGTGGGAACTGGCCTACCATAGGTTGAAGTTTTATGTATATATATGCATTTTGCTGAAGTTGACGTGCTATCAAGAAATGTTTCGCTCTGTTTTACTCTGTTATGTTCTGTTTTACTCTGCTATGTTCTGTTTTGCTCTGCTTTGTTCACACTTCCACGTCTCTGTTTTTGGCAACGGCGTTTCGATTTGCAGGAATTTATCATTTAGTGGATTGACTAGACAGATTGATCCAGCCTTTTGCAATCTTACATCCATAAATAAATTGACAGTATTTCTGGTTTTGATGTAATATACACCAATGCACTCTGTAATGAACAGAGTTCTACTAGATATGTACTACACTAACCAAATGTCACTGTACGGACTTATCAAGTAGTAATTTAACTAGGGGTGCGCATTTTATACCAAACGAGATTAATAAAACGACACCGTTTACTCCCTTCTCAAACAAAAAGCGATGGCGCCGGCTGGTAAGATGAGTGACGGCGGAGCTAAGGCGGAGACAAGAAGGAAGGAAGAGAAGTCTGTTTGAGCTATTTACCTGTGAACATGAACTACTCAATCAGACGAGAGATAGATCGCTTGAGGATTACGGTTTCAAATGTGACTGTGATCGGTGCAAAGTGGACTCGAGTGTGATGTTTGTGGAAACCTTATAGATGACGAAGTTTAATGAGACTAATCTCAAGTTAGTTCTGTTGTTGATGCAGGCTTACTCATATAAAAAGGGGCTTGTCTAGGACCACACTTGCTTTGGTGTTTGAAGATGGGAGGAACAGGGGAAAAATTCAGTTCGTAGAATGGCTCAACCATCACTCTTTTCTCAGTTATTGCGATATCCCTAACGAGCCGCTCGATCTTGTTGTTGATCATGCAAGTTGGTTAGCTCTTTTCTCAGTCATGTGAACCTGCTTCGGTGTTCTAATCCTTTAATCATTTCTTAGAAAACTTTATTGATCTCAGCTTGTTTTTACAACACCAAGGGACTTCTTCCATGGCAGCCACTGTAGGGCCACCAGTAATCCGGTGAGATAACATTTGTTAATATATAAGGATCTTCAGTTTATACACTTATATACTAAAAAAAATTAAAACAAATGATACAAAGTTTTTATTTGTTAAAACATAATGCCTTATCAATCTCTAAAGCTTTTTTGTGTAACGACATTCGAAAGAACACATGTATGAAACAACCTCGGCCTTCGAAACCTGAAGAATGAAAGGGAGCTTGCATCTAGAGTTACACATAGAACACAAAGTTCTACAAATAGAGGTGTTGGGTACCACTTCTTCACCCCACCATAATAATGAACCTGGCATTTTGTATGAGAAGTCTCCCACAAGGCAAGAAACATGTATTGTGATCCCACAATCATTGCATGTATAGAACCATTTCTTTGGATTCACTTTTGTTTCACATGCTTCACACCAATATTCGCCATCCACATGACTACTTTCACCTTAAGATAAGAAGAGAGGATGTTCGTCGTTCCGATGCCTCATTACCTTTTGCGGTAAAGTAGCGCACCTATAGTCCAAGCTAAAGTCACACTCATCACAACTAAAGTTTCCATCCTTCCAACATCCGTTACAACGCTTAGAGTTATCTGTTGAGTAGTATAACGGATGTGGATGGCTTTCGTGCACAAATGGTTCTGAAATTGAACCACATCGTACATCTAGAATCATATCAGGATCAGATATGTACCTGAAACCGGTGAAAGCTTGAAGACAAAGAGTACACTTTAAAGCCTCATGGAGCGAATCTGTTTGCAGCTTGTAACGTTGGTTGTGGCACACATGCCGTCTCTTCCGAGGAAGGTTTGCACATTTTTCGTGGAGATTGAAATCGCATTGGTCGCAGCGGTAGAACGACGATTCTGAACAAATCTGGAAGACACATGCTTCACACAATGTGATTTCATGTAGACTAGTCATACCATCTTTGTTGATACGTAAGTTATGGTCATGGCTAAAATGTTTTATAGTGTTTGCATCAATCACCTCGAATGGCGCAACTTCCTCAGGTTCTTCGGGTGTCCCTTCTAGTTCGACCATGTCCCATATGTCTTTTCTCGTTGCGCATAGAGAGTGAACAGCATAAGTAGCACATTTGGTACGAGAATAAGCTCCATAGAACCCATCCACTTTCTTGCGACACACTCCACAAGCCCAATTCCCATGTCCAAGGCGACGAGTGTAAGAGATGCGATGGTCATGACGGTTGATATTTATGATGCGGGGTAAATCGATACATTCCCGATGGATCATGAAGTTGCACCGAAGGCAAAAATAAGGGCTTTGGTCACCTTGCGTCCCACAAGCATTGCAAGTGAAATTTATGCGTCTTGGAACAACATGAAGCTGATGTTCATGGGTCGTGGGGCAAACAACAACAAGCGGTGGTGGGTTTTTCATACACCCACTGCATATGCTGAAGTTGCAAATGTTACAATGCTGAAACCGTCCATCAAACCGCATTCCGCATAAAAGACATTCCTTGTCGGCGAAATCCAGTGCTAGCAAAATGTATCAAAGGATGGTTGTGAACTGATGGTACCTCAGTTTTCTCCATGGTTGTGAACTAATCAGAATTTTTGGTATAAAGGTTTATCGAGATCTCATGATCAACGAACACAACTAAGTCTGACAATTCATGTCAGATATAATCGATTACCAGATCCACTAGATCCATATCCTATATTGTCGATCGTCACTACTTTGATTTGTATAATTATTTTATTATCTATAAGTATATACTTATTTCCCGGCTTTCATGGACCCAACATTAATCAGTAACAAGAGAACATGCTCAATAATTAACCACGTTATAGTTAGAGATCAATAATTAATACTTATTTCGAAGAAGAAAAAACATAAGAGCAAGAAATCAAAGAATGCAGCCGTTGTCTTAATCTTTGTCGCAGTTGTTGTGGTAACCTTTGTGATCATATGTGTTATATACTTCTTTTATCTGAGGCACAAAAAAAGAATTACTCAAAGTATTGAACAAGGTACCTTCATTACATCTACATTCTACAGATATTATTTATTTATTAATGAATTGCATATTGCTTATACATTTTTTTGTGTGTGTGTGTATTGACGAACTGCTACAGGAAAAATCGATCATGTCTAAAAACAACATCATTCGCTACCATCACCTCAACCCCATGGGGGGAGCTAAAGAATTTTGTGTGTGTGTGTCTGATTTTTATTAGTTAATTCTAATTATATGATATTGCTTTCACGAATTATTGAATCTTGATTTTAGATACTGAATCAAACTCAGTAATTATATTTATTTTAAAAGAGCATCAAGTTCAATAAACATAAACAGGAGAATTAAGCTCTATAACCAAAGATAATCATAGTAAAATTACAAGCAGCGATAAACAAACCGAATAGGACTAAACTTAGATACTTAACAAAGAAGTAGTGGGAGCCGTTTGTGCCAAAACCATCAAAAGATGCTGAGATGGACAAGATCTTGAGATCTATGAAGGTAAGATTGATGTTCTTCTCCACTACGTCCATTTCAACGTCTAGTTTCCAGGAACAGGGAGAGAAAGAGATAGGCTTTTAAATTAAAAGCTTTAATAGTTTGTTCTAATTAAAAGTTCTAATCGAATCAAGGGGGGGGGAATTTCTGTTTTTCTGTTCTGAAACGTTGCAATAGAAATGGAAACAATAGAATTACAAATGAGCATTGTCTTTCTCAGCCTCAAGAATCAAGATGATGAATGAGACTTGTGGGAGATTGGCTCTGCTGCTGCTTCCTTTGAGATAGCTTTTAGCGCATTTTGTAGAGTTGGGTCCTTGAGATCTTGCAATGCTGGCCATTCAAAGAATAACTAAGCTTTATATCAACATCTCTGGGATTCTTCTCGTTAGGTGCAATGGTCATGCTTCCTGTGAGCATTTCACCCTCGCAGATTGTTAACACATCTTCAAGGTACAGCACCGTTTGTTTCCAGTGCGTAGCCCTAGATTTTGGTCCTGCATTGCAAACACCGACAAAGAAGCTATAGCATCAACATATTTTTGTAATGGTGGTGTTTTGGAAATCAAATAATCAGAAAAACTCTGCAGGAAAAGTGTGAACCTGTCGAGAAACCAATCATCTTGTGGCACATGGTGAACGATACGTCAAAGTAGGCTACAAGAGCATGGATATGGTCATTCCGTTTTGCGACAAGCTTAAATGGAGCTGTGAAGTAAGCATCTCCAGAAGCCATCTTAGAGATATCCATGGTCTATAGAAATTAAACAGGCAAAACAAATGGAACTTGCATTAGCTAAAGGTGACTAAAGAGATAATCTTGGGACATCAGTAACTACTTTAGCACAATCTTATACTTACCTTCAGTAGCTTGCTATCAGTCACGATTTGGTTTCCATCCACCGTGTCAACAAGAGGTTCCGTGATTGCTCTTCTCTTGATGCAAGACATGTCAAACCCATACACGTTGTTCCAAACTGTATAGGAAACGATAAGAGGCAAAGCAGACTAAAAATAAATCAATTTTTGATAAGAAAAAGTGAGACAAGATCCTCACATTCAACTTTGTCTTCTTTGTAATGAGCATCCTCTATGGCTGTAACATAGAGAGAAGCTTTATCCGGTAGAACGATTCCACCATCGACCTAACAACAAAACCCCCCAAAGCATATTTTTAAAGCTGTAACAAACCCCATCATCAACATAGCTGTAACAAAGGCGGAAACTTTAACTTACAAGCCATTTATTGCGAGCATACAAGACGGTTTCGAGCATATTTTCGTAAACCAAAAAGTAACCCATCCATTCAGAGATAATCACATCCACTTTAGGAACTGGAAGCTCGATTTCCTCAATCTTCCCTTTCAAAACCGTTATAACTGCCAAAAGATCCAAAACAGTTTGTTACATTTAACTGTCATCAGAGTATTATCCATTTTTACAAAAAAAAACTCTCTAAAAGACTCATACCATCAGAAAACCCATTCGACTTGACAATCTCCTTGGCTGTGTCAGCCATTTGAGAACATTCGACCTATTTAAAGAAGAATCATTTGTCAAATCACATGTATCCAAACCAAATCACTCAGAGCCAGCTGTAACTGAAATGGAACGACAAGACGTACTGCGTATACGTGAGCAGCTCCTGCTTTGGCACAGAACAGAGACAAGATCCCTGTTCCAGCTCCTACATCAAGAACGATTTTGTCCTTGATAAGAAACTTGTTCTTGTAAATGACATCCCGGTAACTCTTTGTCCTCACTACATCCTTTAACATTTCCTATTACAAGACAACCGTCATCATCGAGTCAGACATCACAAAAAAGTATACAGAACAAATGGTTCCACTCAAAATGCAGGATAACTTACCTCATGAATACCTGCAAAATCAATCGAATGGTGACAAATTAGTACTTTGTGAAGAAGTAAAAACATGAAGGAAGCAAAGAAAGAATTGAAAATTTCGAGGATTTTACCAAAATGGGAGTAAGAATCGAAGTAGTAATCGGCGCTGGTTACGTCATCAGCGACATCGCACATTGATTCGTCAGCATCTTCGAAGCGTAACTTCGTGTCCTGCTTTTGAACAGAGCCGTTTGATTCCTGCTCGTTGTGGTTGTTCTTCGTACTAGCCATTGCAAGTGAGAGTGAGAGTGAGAGTGAGAGAGAGAGAAGAGGTTTTTGGAGACAGATTCGAAATAGCAAAGAATTAGGGTTTTAGGAAGACAAGACTTATGTTTATGCTCCTTTTTAAAACGCCGGTCCGATTTTTTTATTGAAAGACAAACCGGTCTGGTTTATACCGGATCCGGGTCGGTTACTCTTTCAGTTATAAGCAGTGTAGGTAAAGAATACTAAAGATTGAGGATTCTTCTTTCTGATTTTCACGCGGAAGGTACGGCTCGCTCACAATCCTTCTTCTCTTATGGTTTTTGATTTTTAGGGTTTTAAAGTCTGTTTATTCTGTGTTTAAGTCTCAGAATCTCTATTCACTGCGTAATTTTTTGTCGGAGTCATGGGTTTTGATGTTCTTAATTTGTCCACTGGGACTCGTTCAATCTCTGATTCTGGAATTGGGAATTAGGGTTTTAGTAATCTAGCTTTCATATGTGTGAATTCGATGAAAAGCCGTGATCTTTTGGATGGCTTGATTCTGAGATTACAATTTGGAATTTCTGTTTTAATTCATTTTGGATATTGAATTTCATCGTGGAGAATCATGAATTCCAGTAGTGAAAGCTCAAGCCTTTTTTTTTGGA
Organism: Alliaria petiolata; assembly: GCA_020283515.1. NCBI lineage: Eukaryota > Viridiplantae > Streptophyta > Magnoliopsida > Brassicales > Brassicaceae > Alliaria > Alliaria petiolata. Next base: position 453,952,794 of record JAHZTW010000001.1, on the reverse strand, counting down.
ATACGGACTAATGTGGATGTTAAAGAAATTTCATATGATTGCTTGAGAAAATTTGGAATTGTACTTATCGATGAGCATTGTATCTCTCTTGCTAAACTGGGTTGTTGTTACAGTTGTTTATGGTTTTGAAGGAACTGAATTTTGGAAGCATGGCATCAAAATTGGTACAGCTTCAATCAAAGGCATGCCAGGCTTCAAAGTTTGTGGCCAAGCATGGTACTTCTTACTACAGACAGTTGTTGGAGCAGAACAAGCATTTTATTCAGGAGCCTGCAACTGTAGAGAAGTGCAGTGAGTTGTCTAAGCAACTTCTCTACACTCGTCTTGCTAGGTCCGATATCTTTACTTCTCTCCCTCTCTCTCTCTCTCTTGACATATTTTCATGAAGCATTAATCTTCAACTAATGCTGAGGACATGTGCAACTATGATTACTTTGAGATCTTATTGCCTTATAGACTTTGATAGAACTGAAATTGCCATACTTAAAGCACTTTATTGTATCCTCTAATAGTTATGTTCTCCGTTTATCAAACTTATTGTATCCTCTAATTTGCAGTCTTGGTTCTGTAGCTAATAATACTCTTCTTACTCGTTACAGCATCCCCGGGCGATACGAGACATTCTGGAAAGAAGTAGACTACGCAAAGACCTTATTGAAGAACAGAGCGGATCTGAAGGTGGAACATGCAGGAATCGCTGCATTGTTTGGCCTAGAATGCTTTGCTTGGTACTGCGCTGGTGAAATCGTTGGCAGAGGATTCACTTTCACCGGTTACTACCCTTGAAACTTGGACAACAATGTCGCCGGAATATTCTTCTGACCGCTTGTAACTTCCCTCCATGTGATGATTGTCACTCCCTCGAATCCATTTTTATCTTCAGTCTTTTTCCTGAAACAGAGTTTTGGAGCTAAGGGAAAAAAAACCATTTTGGTAAAGCTCTCTTAATAAGAATTGAGAAAATGCATTTGATACAAGATTCTTCTTAGATATTTGTAAAATTTTACTCGAAAAGATTAATATTTGGTTCGGTATTTGAAGCAATACGAGAATTTTAATTTTCTTATATATTTAGTGGTCGTGAATAAAGGAATATATATACACTTCAAAAAAAAAATGTAGGAATAGTTTTGTTTGGACTAGGAAGAAAAAGTGTAATTTTGGTGGATTTATGATAATGTAACTGCTGTTAATTGGTGAAAAAGAAAAAAGTTAAATTGTGTCAAGAAAAAAGAAAAAAGTAAAAAAATAATTTTGCGGCTAAGAAATTCGAAATATAAATATTCTTTTTTTTTTGACAACGAGATAAATATTTTATACGAAATATAAATATTCAAGTACATTTATTTTGGTTGACTCGAGAGATAAATATTAATTTAGCTCAAGATCTCAGAGACGATTGTTATTTAAAAATAATAAAATTTGGTATGAATAAGAACGAGCGGCGAGAAAGCAGGAAGACCAATGGGATCTTCTTAAGGGAGACCCAATTAGAATTTTGGCAAATTTTCGAAACCTCAGCGAAGAAGACAACGACGACATATCAAATCCAGAAGCTTCTACTTGACAATTAGCTAAGGAGAGAGAGAGTCCACGACGACGACGACAATGATGATTCGCTCTTGTTTGATGCGTGTCCCTGCAGCTTTATTCATTGTCCTCTTCCTCCTCGATGTCGTTCGCAGCGAGGTTTAACCTTCTTCCTTGGGGGGTTTCTTTTTTTTTTGTTTTTCCTGGGAATGATATCTGTGAATCTGAGTTTCCAAAATTAGAGAAAAGGAATCGCATTGTTCTAGGATTAGCTTATGAAATTGACTTTTATTGCAACCTTAGAGATTCCACTTTCATTAATGATTTTTGGTCTTGTTGTTGAATCAAATTGTCACAGGAGTGCACAAGAACCTGCATTGCACAGAATTGCGACAGTAAGTTTCATTTTTTTCTGCAGTGTCCCTTTGGTTTTTGAGGAACGTTTTGTTTTTGGCTACTTAGCTACTCACTTGTATGTATTCCTTTACATCTTTTGTTTTCAGCACTTTCAATTCGATATGGGAAGTATTGTGGGATTGGACACTTTGGATGTCCTGGTGAGGAGCCTTGTGATGATCTTGATGCTTGTTGTATGGTCCATGACAATTGCGTTGAGGCCAATGGTAATTCATTCAAGAATCCATATCCCTTACTGTTTGATTTGTATTTTTTTCTGCGCTTTTAGATGGCATTTGCATGACGAATAAGTAACGTTCTTGGGTAATGTAGTTTTGGGTATAATCAGGTGGAAAAGTTCAATTTGGACCAAACTGAGTGTAGCTTTTTGACTTGGGAGAAGAATGATGATATGCACATTAGGCCATAGACAGAGCGAGATGAACTGAAATTAACACCTGCAACTCAGATTCAGTATGAAAAATGTAGCTTGACTTGATTAGACCTTGGATTTGAGAATGCAGCCAATCTGGTCTGTTGATGATTTCGAGTATGATCTTAAGTGACTCTACTACTGTGTTTAGTTTAGTGGTCATAATGGTAAAAGTTTAGTGATCTAAAACATATTATTGTCTTTCACTGTTCTTAACCTATGGTTCAACGGATTCAGGTGATTCAAACCCTTGGTCTTGAGTTGACACGCTTACGCCGAGACTTTTGGTTATTTGTTTCTCAAATTGGCAGGTATGACTAACATAAGCTGCCATAAGAAGTTCAAGCGATGCGTGAGCAGGCTAAGCAAGTCGATCAAACAATCCAAAAACAAGAAAGCCGGGTTTTCGACGCAATGCCCTTACTCGGTGGTCATACCAACGGTGAATCAAGGAATGGATATCGGCATCTTGTTCAGCCAATTAGGCAATGATTTGAAAACCGAGCTCTGAGTTCTGCTGCGGCTAGTTTAGAAGATTCTTTTGTGATGGTGATGGTGATGATGATGATTACCTGAGCAAGTATGCAGATAGATAGATTAGCTTTAACTCAAACACCATCGAATGATTTTGAACATGTAATTCTGGCACTATGTGTTTCTATGCTATACAAAATGATTTAGAATTTAGAAACTCTTTTCTACTTATTTTGTTAAAAATTAGGTGCACTAAATTATCTTTTCAGAATTTAGACAACACAAAGTAAAGTAAATCCAAAACAATTAATTCGATTGAAAAGTCGGTCCACGAATTAGAACTTTCCTATTCCTTTCTGGTTTTATAGTTTTATAATATTTTCTCTTTACACGTCACTGAAAAAACATATATTAATGGTTTCGCGCAGAGTCCAACCTATAATATTCTAATAATCTATATTCATCTTCCTCCTCCTCCTAAATCATCGATATACGTTTCTTCTGGGTTGGTCCCCGCGAAAATTCCAATTCCTCAGATCACAGATTCTCGCATGATGATCTATATAATAACCTTTAAAAAAACCCTAGTTTTTTTACCAGATTCGATCAATTTCTCTTGAAGACTATATAGGTCCAACGGTCTCCGATTTTCGTTTCCGTTTGCTAAATTTCGTTCCATGAAGAAGGTGCTTCAACGAGGCTTTAAGCCGGCTAAATGGTAAATCGATTCCGTTTTTTTTTGCTTGAGAGTATGCTAGATTCTGCTATGATCGAGCTGCTTTTGTTGTTTAGGATTAAATCTGGTGAACTGAGTATTTGGATTTTGCTGTTTCATCCGTCGTTTGCGATTTTGGTTTTTCTTATGCTGAGTTATATATATGCAGCAAAACAGCTTTGCAAATGGCGAATTCACGCCTCAAGATACTCAAGAACAAAAAAGAGATTCAGATTAAACAGCTGAGGAGAGAGTTAGCTCAATTGCTAGAAGCTGGGCATACCCCTACAGCTAGAATCCGGGTAAGCAATCTGACTCTTTGTTTCTGTCAAAACCACACATGTCAGAGAGAGACAATGAAGAATTTGGGTTTTCAATCATGTTTGTTTGTTGATGAAATTGGGGAATGTGGTTATGCTTCTCTCTCAGGTGGAACATGTGGTGAGGGAAGAGAAGACTGTGGCTGCTTATGAGCTCATTGGAATCTATTGCGAGCTTCTTGTTGTTCGTTTGGGTGTTATCGAATCGCAGAAGTAAGAGAAATATTCGCCGCACTCTCTTTCTTTCCTTTGGTGAACATTGTACACTCTTTGTGTTTGTTTATGTGTAATGTGTATTGATCGTTTTTGATATTACTTCCAGACACTGCCCCATTGATCTTAAAGAAGCGGTCACGAGTGTCTTATTTGCTTCCCAGAGGTTGTCAGATGTCCCTGAGCTCTCAGAAATCGTCAAGCAATTCACAACCAAGTACGGAAAGGATTTTGCTATGTCTGCTATTGAGTTGCGTCCAGATTCTGGTGTGAGTCGCCTGGTAAGTGGTTGCATCTGTTCCTTTTTTGCTTTCCTGAAAAATAAGAAGTAGAACTCTTCGATGGTGGTTTTGTATTAAGAACCGTTCTTGATTATGATTGTTATCTTTCTAGTTGGTGGAGAAATTGTCGGCCAAAGCCCCGGATGGTCCAACAAAGGTCAAGATTTTGATGGAAATAGCTGCGGAGCATAATGTCGTATGGGAGGCACAATCTTTTGTTGAACCGGATCCAAAAGACCAGTTGTTGGTAAGTAGTAACATGCCAGTGTAAAGGCATCGGTTGTTTTATCTATCCGCTAACACTAACAATAACTTTTACTTTACTTGTGTTTTAGAGTGGTGCAAGCTCGTTTCAGTCAGCGAGTAGTATAAACGTGGATACCTCTAGAATTCCAAACAAGGAACAACCTCCAAACGTCCCAGCTCCAGCTACTGTCAATGTTCAACATGGATCAAATGAAAGACATCATTCGCCAGAGAACTCTTATCATGCAAGTGATGGAAGATCTTCAAGCCGTAGCAACAATGTTACTTCTGGGAAGGCTGATGACTATCATCATCCAAATGCAAGACCTTCTCGTAAGTGGTTTCCTTCTGCTGTTTCTGTTTCTGTTTCTTGATTGAATCATTCAACGAAGTTTTTTTGTTTTGTTTGACAGGGTCTAGGGCTGATGAAGGGGAATGTAGAAATCCAAATCATGGCGATGAAAATTCATCTTCAAGAAGTAAGCATAGGTGGGAAACTGAATTTGTTGATTCTACAGATGCTGCACGTGCGGCTGCTGAGGCTGCTGAAAGAGCAAGTTTTGCTGCTAGAGCAGCTGCTGAACTTTCGAGCAAAGAAAGGATGACGAGGCAGAATTCATCAGAGTCGCGTATATCCTCTGCATCGGTTAATTTCAGAAACGGGCCCTCACATAGACGTAACAGATCGAATGTACAAAGCGAGAGTTTTTCGGAAGATCAGTCTTCCCCAAGAGGAAATGTTAGGATGCAATATGAGGATATAGACAGAACCCGACATGATAGATATGGTAGGGCAAAGGAATCTGAGATTCCTCCTGTAGATCAGCCATCAGAAAGACATTCCCTGGAGAACTCGAGAAAGAACAGTTCCTTTGGTAAAACAGTTAGAGAGAAGCAGCCAAGCGAGGATGAGACGGATTTTCATGTTGGTTACTCCGAAGATGCTCACCTCAGGAAGCAGTCAAGCAGGGCCTCATCGCATTCACATTCCAGCAATTATTCTGATGAGGATGTCCTTGGCTCTGATGATATGAAGTCACCGAGGGTCGTGGAGGAAAACATTTTTGCCACTGAATATGATCACCAATCTCAGAGCAGCTTTAAACATACAGATTCCCACGATCATGGACATGATGCTGCTGCTGATACTTTTGATGATTATAGCTCCTTTTTCGATAAACCTAAGTTCGATGCGGAAGATGAATATGATCATGGTGTGGGATTTTCATTGCTTGGCAGCAAAACACCTACTCTTGCGCCAGCGCCAGCTGCTTCCTGGAGCTTCAAAGGAGACCATAGTAAGTCTCATGGAAATCACAGCTCAAGCTCACAAGTCTTCCAAGAGAGCCCAAGTTCTCCATTATTTGACGATGTCTCTACAAGTCCTCCGGCTTCATACCATGAGCCCGACCCACATGCCAAGTTTGACAATTATGGTCCAAATTCAGAAAGCGATGATGATCAGCCTAGACACAGAGGTAAAGTTTCTGGAGGTGTAGACGAAAGGGTGAATATGACATCTGATCGATCTCAGAAGTTTCAAGTCTCTGATCCTGTGGGACATGAATTCTTCCCTGTAGACACAGATGAACACAAAGATGATTCAAGGACACAGGAAGAATCAGATTCTGAGGCAGATGCTCAGACTGGTCTGAATTTTGGACCTTTGGTCGGTGGATTTAGGAACAAAAAGACACTCCCACCATACAGAATAGGTCTGGCGAGAAACGAGGCATTGCCCAAGTCTGAAAAGGGACATAATGGAACAGATGATGTCGGTCGCTCGATGTCTACTTCTAGCAGTAACACTAAGAAAGCAAGCAACAGCGAGAAGAGACCAAGCTCTACGCCACCACATCTATCTTCTAGTGATGACGACGACTCAGAGGTCCAACTTCGAGGAAGAAGAACAGAAACAAAACCCCGATCCTCATATCGTCATTCCCATGTCAGCCATGATGACTCAGAGGAAGAACTTCCAAAACGAGCTTCTGCTAGAAGTCAAGTGAGGACTGATAAGTCAACAACGGGAATCAGAGATCACAATAGGCCAAGCTTCAAGACCACAGCTTTGACCTCGTATGAAGATGAGGAGAAACTCGAAAGAGACATTGCACGAGTCAATGCCAAGCCAACTAAAACAACCGGGGTCTCTCTAAGGACAAAAGGCCAAGTGAAAGCTCATGAAAAGCACTCATTCCCAGTGACAACAACAAAAACCGACAAAGAGTCTCATGATCAGCCATCTCCAGAGCACGAGACAGTAACTTCAAGCCCTGTTCCACAAACTGTAGAATCACCCGAACCAGAAACCCCGTCAAGGGAGAGAGCTAGTCATGTTCATCCCAACCTCCCGGATTACGACGATGTCTTTGCAAGGCTTGGGGCTCTTCGTACTCATAATCGCCGCTGAATCTGCTCATCATCCGTCTGTTCATATCTTTATTATTTGTAACAGAGATCAGTCCCGCTCATTCTTCCCTCCGATTGAATTTGATATTCTTGCACATTTTACAAATTGAAGCAGCGTTGTGACTCTGCTTATTCTTTTCTTTTTTTTCTTTTTCTCTGTTTACTTTTTGGTGTTGATTAACAGAATAGAAACCACTATATGTGAAACGTAGAATGTATAATAACATTTGAACCGTTGATACAAAAGAAATAAAATTTGTTCTCTAATTGCCACTTTGCTCAAAGTACAGTGCAAGAAACAAACAATGTTGAAAAACCAAGACAATTGATTTGAACCTCTTGCGATATCTGATATCGACGATTTCAATAGAAGAAACCAAGAACTTGACCACCCACGTTCCTTTTGATAGCCTCTTCATGGTCCAAAATGCCATCAGGAGTTGTCATAACAACATAACCCCACTGCATATATAACAAGTAAAAACAAGGTTAAGTTACTGCTACTATTAGCTGGCATAGTCGGATTCGACAGGGCAAAAACCTGGCGTGTTGGAAGTGTGCGTTCTGTGTACTGCCCAATCTCTTTTGCCTTGACGTCTTGCCTATAAGTGAGAGCTTTGCAGTCATTAACCCTTCCTTGTAGATCAACAGTTATTCTTCCAACTCTATGTGGATCATAGACTTGAAAGTTCTTGATGTAACCTGTACATAAGTAATAGAGATCAAATATCCAATTCTGAAAACATGAAGATGCAGATTTGAGCATATAAATGCTATCTATAAACTTCAGCCATAAAATATAAACTTTTAGAAGAACTTCTCAGAAATCTAGATTAAGGATACTCAAATTACGGTAAGTATACACAAACCCAAATCAAAACAAAGCGTAAGTTAGACCATAGACTTGGAAAAGGAGCACTGGAGCAGACATGCTGTTCTCCAACAATGGATCAAGATGTGAATTCTCCATCAGAGAAAAAAAAAAAAAGAAACTTTCAATCGTCTGCAACTTCACTTTCAGCCAAGAACAAAAGCTAATCTTTGGACGATGTTACTAGTCGTCTACATTGAGAGATCACACATGGCAATGCTTGAGCTATACGAAGCTCAGCAACTAGCATATAGATATAAGAGACAATAGATAAGGCCCCATAAGTTTCATGAACTAAAGTAATCATACAGAAACAAAATCACAGAACTAGATACTTCACCACAACCAAGTGACTGAAAAATGTCGACGAATCTAAACAAGTATAGATGGGAATTTGGGAAAACCAATCAAAACCCAATTGATCCAGAAGAAATAATCTACAAAAGCAGAACGAAAAATCTCTCACCTTTCTCCTTCATGATTTTGAGGAAGGAAGACATTACGGTAGAGACAGGCTTCAACTCCACCGAAGCTTTCCCTCGCTTCTCCGCATTCACGATCGCTCTCAACGCGTCGTTCAGTATCCTCCTCCCCATTTCTCTATATCCTCAGATCGATATTCCGATTTCTATAGTAGAATCAAAGAATCTCAAACCCCTTCATAGAACAATTGAGCAAATGTGTGTGTGTGTGTGTTTTTTTTTCTTTTCTCAACGTCCTTCGAACTGTAGTATTCTCGATATTTTAGCGCTATTTAGGGGTAATTTAGACTTTACATCTGACATTTTATTTATTTTAAAATATTATTATTTCCTTCACAGTAACATGAACTAGGGTTTTATTTTTCAGTGGTCATATATAAATAGCTCGATCTTCAGATCACAAAGCTCCGGCGCCACCATTAAAACCGAGTCTCGCTCTATCTCTATCTCTCTCTGCGAAATTTCACGGTGAGCTTAGATCCTCCCTCATATATCCATTCAACCGTTATCGGTTTGTACTCCTTGCCCGTTTCAGTTTTTTTTTCTTCACATTAGGGTTCCGATTTGATAGATTTTCTGATTCGGCGCAGTCTTTAGCCCATAGATCGATATGTTCTTGTTGATTTAGTATCATTTGTTTATTGATTCGTTTGGTGTGATTAGGTTTCGAAATGGCGACAGTTCCAGGACAATTGATCTGGGAGATCGTTAAGACCAACAACTGTTTCTTGGTGAAACAGTTCGGTAGAGGCAACGCAAAGGTCCAATTCAGCAAAGAGAGCAACAATCTCTGCAACCTCAACTCCTACAAGCACTCTGGTAAGTTTACACTTGTTTTTGATCTTGTTTCCTATATTCATTTTCTTTATTGAGAGTTAACTTAGTTTGTCTTGTTGATTGATTAGATGTATTAGATTGAATTTAAGAGTTGTTAAGCAATTGTGATGTTTTTTTGTGCGTTTGGGTATAGGGATGTGTCTCAAATCTTGAATATAAGATGGTTGTGGTTGAAATTAGATGCTTGAGATGGTCTTAAGCACACTCTCGAATGTGGATGCCTCTGAATAGATTTCACTGGGAAATGGGGTTACTTTGTATCTCTTTTTGATTGTTTCAACTGAATGCAATCCGCTAGATTTTCCTCTGTAGTTCAAAGGTTAACATGGAAATGAAATTGGCTGCATGAGTTGGATTCTTCTCAAATTTGTATACGGAGTTGTAAAAGATTTGTGTCTGGATTCTGTATTACTAAATTTGAATTGACTGCTTGAACTAGACTAAAGTTTCGGTCTTTCCATGTGGCTTAAGGTCTTTCAAACAAGAAGACCGTGTCCATCCAGCAAGCTGACAAGGAACAAGCTGTAGTCCTCACCACCACCAAGACCAAGAAGCAGAACAAGCCTAAGGTCTCTGTCAACAAGTCTATCCTGAAGAAGGAATTCACCAGGATGTCCAAGGCTGTTGCTAACCAGGTATGACTCCACAACACTTTACTTACTTTTGATGTTTGTATCTATGCTATGTTTTGCTTTTAGGTTTCCACTTTTAGTTTTGTGTGTTATTGTCATGGCTCTGGTCTACAATTGATCTTTATTTTCTTTACTTGGTAGCTAAACTGGTCTGTGTACAAAGATTTTAAGGCTTCTTCGATGGAATATTATAAATGTTTCTCAAGTCTACACTTGGCTTTTGGCATTGACCTGCATAATGTTTCTCTGTTTATGATCAGCTATTGTTTCTTGTCTCATTTAGACATTTCGTAATGTGGCTTTCATCTTTAAATTAAATCTAACTAAATCCTTGTGAAAATTTGTTTCAGGTGGTTGACAACTACTACAGGCCAGACTTGAAGAAAGCTGCTCTTGCTAGACTCAGTGTCATCAGCAAAAGCCTTAGGGTTGCCAAGTCCGGTGCCAAACAAAGAAACCGACAGGCTTAAGCTTTTTTCAGAATGTGTGTTTTTGAAGTAAAAGATTTTGCTGAACAGGTTTATTAAGTTCTTGTGTTGACGTTGAACCATAACGCTGTTGCTCCTTTTCATTATCCTTTTCAAAAGGAGTTGAAGTTTTTTTCTTATTAATATGTTTATGTTTCTTGTGTGCATTTTGATGGATCTTTTTATCAAATCAAGAACTTGATTAAACCTCAATTCTTCTCTTCAAACGAATTCCGTGAAAGAAAAATCTTTTTTATATATACTGTTTGATTTTGTAAATGAACACGTTAAATCTTGATTTGATTAAACATGTGTGACTTTCAAATCTTGTGGTTGGCCGATTATTTTCCACTTTGATATAAAGGAGATTATCAAATCGAAGTACTCTTAATGGTAACCACAAGTACTTGGAAAAAAAGGAAAACAAATCCGAAAGTACAAAGCCTAGTCAACATACATTACTAGAACATGTGAAAATAGTTTGTTTCCAAAACAGTACAAGAAGATGATGAGACTGACACCGTGGACTTAGTAAACTAAAGCCCATTAGGCCCATATATGGCCCAAATTATAATTTACGGAAGCTTTAAATTAGGGTTTTCTGACCTGTCTTTATTTTTCTCTGCTGTGCCGTCTCCAACTCCATTCTGAAGAAAGAGAGAGAGAGAGACACAGATCGACGAAAATGGAGAAAGGAAAGGGAAGAAAGGAGGAGATCGTCACCAGGGAGTACACTATCAATCTCCACAGGCGCCTTCATAGCTGGTAATCTTAAAAATAAAAGTCTCAAAGCTCTTCTTCTGCTTCTTATTTCAATCTCTCGTTGCGATTTGTTGGTGAAATCATAATGCCCTTTCGTTCTAGGTTAGGTGATAATGATTAGACTCAACTTCCTAATTCCTGTGATTCGAATTAGGGTTTCTTGATGAGTGAAGAGCTTGTAGCGTACTCGAATCAGACAATGATTTTGCTCTCTGTTGGTTTTTTTATGAGTTTTGAGTTTGTAAGGTTCTGTCTGATGCTAAAAAGATAACATTTCATGCTTATCTATGAGTTCATTTACATTTTTTCTTAACCATTTCATCACTTCCGAATCAAAAATTATGAATGTTTGTGGAAGATTTTGACATCTACTGTTTGTAGAATAAGAAGAAGATAATGAATTTAGATGAGTAATGATCCATCAACATCCCCTCTATGCTGTTGATCTTTCATTTCTCAATGCAACTTTCGTTGGCTTCTTTTGAGGCTAATGCAAACTTGTTGTACTCGTGATTGATCCTGCGGTTTTAGAAATGCTTGAGTCGTCAATTTGATTTGATCTTTTTTTATAAATGTACGTACACAGCACATTCAAGAAGAAGGCACCCAAAGCCATAAAGGAGATCAGGAAGTTTGCATTGAAAGCAATGGGAACAAAGGACGTTAGAGTGGATGTGAAGCTCAACAAGCAGATATGGAGCAGAGGAATCCGAGGTCCTCCGAGGAGGATCAGAGTCCGCGTCGCCCGTAAGAGGAACGATGATGAAGATGCCAAGGAAGAGTTCTACTCACTCGTCACTGTCGCTGAGATTCCTGCTGAAGGGTTGTCTGGTTTGGGCACCAAGGTCATCGAGGAAGACGAGTGAAGAAAAACCGGTGATGTACTCACACAAATCCTCCTTATCTTTGATTTATTGTTGCATCTTTTTTGTTAAATCTTTAGATGTGAAAGACAGAAAGAGAGAAAAAAAAAAAAAAAACTTTGCTTGTTTTGATGACTTACCCGTTTTGGTAATTTATTTCTTTATGATGTTTTAAGTTCTAGAGACAAACAGATACGAGTTTGGTCTTCTGGTTGTGTTCTTTACCTTCTTCGCGAACTCTAGAGAAACAAATAGGTGAGAATGAAAAGTAGTTATAAAAAGAGTGTTGTTTTTTTATTTGCGGCATAAGAAACAGAGCCATGCTAGCTTCTAATACATTATCAGGCCAAAACTCTCATGCACACGGATGCAGAGATGATGACACTCTCAAGACACAAAAGAAGAAACAATTACAATCTAGTCAAAACAGAAAACTTGTGAAGATGAACAACAATCCAAAGAAGAAGATAATGATCATCAAAACGAAATAGGGTACATGTTATAACACCTTAGATATAGTCAAAAAAAAAAAAAAAAGAAAGAGATGTGTTTACAACTTCTCATAGAATCAAATTCCTCTTTCTTCCTCGAGCTTTTTCAACTTCTCATCCTGTTTAATTATGCATTCCTCCATCTTTTTCAACTTGTCTTCCTGGTTAATCACGGATTTGTGGGTCTCTCTCCTGACATTCTCTGGGAACATGAGAGAAATAACGAATTACAAATGTAACCATGCACAATGCAAAATGCAAAACTCAGAATCATCTCCACCACATACCTTTATACCGAATAAGAAAGAAGAAGAGCTCCAGCGACAGTTATCAACAAGCAAAATAAGCAAAGAAATTCGAAATATACATCATAATCATCTCCACCACATACCCTTTTCCCATGCACCAGCCATTCCAATAGCTCCAAGGACAGTAAACCCCACCGCTTTGAAAATTTTCCCCAAAGTCTCAGTGTCTCTGCTTAGACCAGGCATCCCTGAAGAATTGTAATGTCGAGTTATAGAAGCCTAGTTTCTATACCAGAGGAAAAGAAGTAAGCTAATCAGAAGCTACGGGGTAAAAGTGTCACGTATTGGCCACGCAAGTCTAAGGCCGGTTTCAAGATCTCAATGGAGGAGAAACCAGAGGAAAAGCTAACCAAAGCCAGTTTCTTAATTCCATCAGTCATCAGGTGCTTTGATCTTCAAATAATTGACCAAAGGGTTTCGTTTCTGTTACCTTCACTCTTGCTGCTGCTTCTCGAAGAGAAATTTCTCCCACGAGCACGAGCGTACTGCATTTGAAGGAAAGCAATCAAAATCAAACCTTGGGAGTTCTAAAACTAGGAAACCGAAAACTCAGAGGGAATTTATCAATCACCTTGGAAAAAACGGATTTGAGCATCATCATTTGGCTCTGCGTCTCCAAAAAAAAATCAAAACGTGAAACTCAAGGAATCACCGAACAAAACCGGCCCAGAAAACCCTAGAATCGCCGAGACGGATAATAGAGAAGACTTATGATTGCTTTCCTTATGATTTGGTTTCCTATTAAAATTGGGACAAACTTGAAAATAGTAGAAACCCTAATTAATCAAACAAATACTTATACACGTTTTACGAATCGGTTTAATTCTGAGTTTCGAATCTATTTACCGGCTCTGGCTGGTTTTAGCCGCTTTTGTCGGTTCAATAAATGGTTTCTAACCGATTTACGTTCGGCAAAAAAAAAAAAAAGATTTCCGGTTGAATACCTAAACTTTGGAAGTCATTGGTTTTGGTGTTTTTTTTGTGTGTGCTAAATTGTAAATATTCATTTAAAAAATGAAAGAGAGGGTTTTCATGGTTGGATTTGGGATCGAGGAATCAATAGGTGCATGCGATTGAGATGTTTTATCTTGGATGTTTACTTGGCAACCGTGGATTCCTCTTCACATTAACAATGATCTCAAACTCATTCCTCATTGGCTTCAAGTGAGAGATATGAGTTTTATTGGTCATGAAGCATTCCATGTTGATTACATTCGTATTAGATCCTCATGGACTATTGAGACTTCTATGTGGTCCCAACACCTATTCAATTTTGGTGGTGTTACATAGGTTCTAAATTCTTCATATGACGAGTTGCTTGATTGAAGATGACCAGAATGATGATAACTCTCCAACTTTCATTACGTCAAGGGATACTATTGTGGATCATCCTACACAAGAGACTTCTAAGGAAGACAATTCAACATTAAATGGTAACGCTCAGAAGAAACGGACGATTGCAGTTTCTACTATTGCAACATAGATGACGATTATGTTCTGTGAAAACCGACATGGATACATAATGGCTGACTATCAAGATCAGAGTTTCAAGGAAAGAAGTATGCAGGCTGAAGCATCAAATTTTATCATGGATAAAGGAAGTCGAAGCGGAAGCATTATGAAGTCTACATTATCACCAAGCACTTGAATACGGACTAATTGGTATCGTGTCGACAATCCAAAACATGTCACAGATACAATGGATTTTTCTGTACGATTTGGAAAGTAAAAAAACAATGCCAATCTGGCATACAAATCGTATCAGAGCGAGACGTATAGTAAAGAAGGAAAATAACAGTCTATTTTGTATGTTAGCGTGTAAGACTTATCTTGAAAGGAAGCAGCGTTCAAATTCGTTTTTCTACTCTCGTCTTCAGTATATGAAGCATATAGCTGTTTATGCAATAATTTGTATTTAGATTTTTTGTATTCGACTTTGTAATACTTTTTGTATTTTGATCTTTCATTAATGAAATTTAGTTGGAAAAAGAAGAAGAAAGGTTTAGGTGTTACAAAATGTGTTTGCAAATTGATGTACTTAAAAAGATTGGTCCTATGGCAAAAAAAGAATAAAAAACATGGAAGTAAAAGCAATCAATCCTTTATTGGTTTCATTGCCTTGAAACAATTGGTGGTACAAAGAAGCGATAGTGAACTTGGAAGTCCTTACCAAAGAAAAGCTGAACAAATTTCATAGAATCAAATTTCTTTTTCTTCCTGTTTAACTATGTATTCCTCCAGCTTTTCCAACTTCTCATCCTGATCAATTATGTATTCCTCCATCTTTTTCAACCTCTTATTGGATTCTTCCGTATGTCTCATCATCTTAGCTGTGAACATCAGAGAAACAACGAAATACAAATGTAACCACGATGCAAAATGCAAAACTCATTCCATTTGGAAGTACAAACAAGCAAATATAAGAAAGAGGATTATGCAAAGAAATTCGAAATATACATCATAATCATCTCCACCACATACCAATTCTGCATCCACAAGCAACTCCCAAAGCAGTTAGCACAGCTCCAGCGACTTTTGACCCCAAATCTGTCAAGAATAAGCTAGTTTCTAGGTTTAAAAAGGAGAAACCAGATGAAAAGAACTAAGCTAATCAGAGGCTACAGTATAAGTGTCACATCAAGTGCCTAAATCTTGATACAAATCTATATTCTAAAATGATCAATATCAGGGTTTGTGCAAGGAATAAAACGAAAGCACCAGGTCATCTCTCACGCAAGTCAAGACCGCTTTCTAGATATCAAGGGAGAAACAAGAGGAAAAGCTAATCAAAGCCAGTTTCTTAATTTCATCATCTAATTAACTTTTCAGTCATCAGGTTCTTTAATCTTTAAATAATCGACCAAAGGGTTTCGTTTCTGTTACCTTCGTCACTCTCGCTGCATGTGGAAGAGAAATTTCTCCCACGACCACGAGCGTACTGCATTTGAAAGAAAGCAATCAAAATAATCAACCCTTGAGAATTACTATAAAATTAGGAAACCGAAAACTCAGAGGGAATTTATCAATCACCTTGGAAAAAACGGATTTAAGCATCATCATCTTGCCCTCTGTGTCTCAAAAAAAAAAAAACGTGAAACTCAAGGAATCACCGAGCAAAACCGGACCAAAAAACCCTAGAATCGCCGAGACGGAAATAGAGCAAGACTTATGGTTTTCCTATTAAAATTGGGACAAACTTGAAAAGGAGTTTAATCAAACAAATACTTATACACGTTTTATGAATCGGTTTAATTCTGAGATTCGAATCGATTTACCGGCTCTGGCTGGTTTGAGCCGCTTTTGACGGTTCAATTAATGGTTCTCTAACCGAGCTTACATACGTTCGGCAACAAAAAAGATTCCCTGTTGAATACCTAAACTTTGGAACTCATTCGTTTTTGGTGTTTTGGATACACACAATTGTTTTTTTTCAAAGCCCATTTGAAACCCAACAGGCTGGCTCTTTCATTACTATATAAACAAGAGTACGTGTAATTTCTTATTTGTTATTTTGTTTCCTTGTCGATTTTCGAAGTATATTTTTGGAATTTTTGACGATTGTCCTCGATAATGTTGCTTATATTTGTCCTTGAATGCTCGTAATCAATCGCAGGAAAGGTGCATGGTTCATGGTAAAGTGAGAGGTCAGACACCAAAAGTGGCTAAGCAGGACGAGAAGAAGAAGCTCACAAAAGGATTACTCTAACGATGGAGACAAATTTCTCTGTCATAAATCTAGAGAAACAAAACAGATGAGAATGTAAAGAAAAAAAAAACCTATTTGCGGCATATGAAACATATAAAACCTTTTGGATCATCAACGTCAAGAACAAGAAAGGAAACAAAACAAAACAAAAATTGCTATCTTCTTTCATTTATACATTATCAGGCCAGAACTGTCTATAGAAGGTTCGTTCAAATTTCTTTTCTTTGACACTTTTTTCGTGCTCCATCATCTTCCACATTTTCTTAGATAGTTTCTTGGCTTTCTTAGGGACTTCTTCATCCTTGTCTCTGTGTCCATGATATGTAGCATGACGCTGCTTTGCTGCTTTTCTCTTAGTTGTTTCTTCAGCTCCTAGTCCTAGTTTGTTAATCTTCGGCTCTGTTTGTATAGGCACCAATATACCCTGTTCAGCGATTCCAAGACCAGTGCCTACTTTCCAGCCTTGCTTCTTTAGAAGCTGAAACCCAATGTTGGAAGAACCGATAGCAGCCGACCATGAGCTGCTTGATTCAGATGATTCAACCATAACGTTCCACGCTTTTTCACTGTTTTGAGTACGTAATTGTAGAGCGAGACTTTACTGTTTTCTTCCTCCTTTGTCTCTTTGGTTTTTCTGCCTACAACCCAAGTTTGTTACGTTTAACTTGTTTGGAGATTTCTCTCATTAAAAATCTACCCTAAAAATAACGTGAAACTCAAGGAATCACCGAGCACCAGAGAACCCTAGAATCGCCGAGACCGGATGGTTAACATTCCGCAGAGATAGTTTCGATTAAATAGAGAAGACTTTTGGTAGGTTTCCTATTCAAATTAGAAAAATATAGTAACAAACTTGAAAAGGAAAAACCCTAATTCATCAAACCCAAAGTTTATATGAACTTGGTGGGTTCTACCAATTCTGAGATTCGAATCGATTTACCGGCTCTGGTCGGTTTTAGCCGCTTTTTACGGTTCAATTAATGGTTTCTAACCGAACAACAACAAAAAAGATTTCCGGTCGAAACCGGCCGATCCGGTTCGGTTTCAAAACCCTAAACTTTGTATGTAATTGGTTTGGGTGTTTGGATACACAATTGGTTTTTTTTAAAGCCCATTTGAAACCCAATAGGTAAAATTTCTAACCCAAGAAAGAGCGACTAGTATATAAAAGAGAGTATAATTTCTCTAACCCTAGAAAGAGCGCCGTCGCCTCCAACAGCAGCAGAGCAGAAGCCAGAAGGATCTCCGTAATCAACAACAATGGGTGATTCTCCTCGACTTGCTTCTTCCTTGTCGATTTTCGAAGTATCTTTGATATTTTCGGCGATTGTCCTCGACAATGTTGCTTATATTTGTCTATGAATGCTCGTGATCAATCGCAGGAAAGGTGCACGGTTCGTTGGCTCGTGCCGGTAAGGTGAGAGGTCAGACCCCGAAAGTGGCTAAGCAGGACAAGAAGAAGAAGCCTCGTGGTCGTGCTCACAAGAGGATGCAGCACAACCGCCGATTCGTCACCGCCGGTAATTAGTTTTACTCCGGAATTCTAAGATCGAAAATTTGATAGTTATGCAGTGAGATTACCAGTTTTGTCAGGTTGAGATCGCTCTCTGAAGTTGAATTAGGGTTTTGTTGATCGTTCTTGCCTCTCCCTTGCTCGTCTTAACATTGCAGGATCTGTGATTTGTCATTTCTGTTTCAGTATTTGGCTCAATCCTATCGTAAGCTTAGATAAATATAATAGTTTCTTATGATTGTGAATTCCATTTTAAGGTCTTCAACAAATCCTATTCAGTTTGTATTTTTACTTTTGTTTCATCTGTTCATCACGAGATTGCAGAAGTTTGTTTGGATTCTCATTTTATTTGTTCACCTTAAGATTGTAGTACCTGTGCCTAAACGCTACTGATTCAGTATTAGGCTCATGTTACTTTTTGTTAACCTGTGAGTTGATCAATTTTTAGATGCTAGTACATGAACAGATTGCAGAAGATTGTAGTACTTGTGCCTAGACATCTACTGTGCTGTTTTGATACACGACTTTGGTGTTATCGAGTCTAGTTCATATGAAGTTTCTTAGAAATGGTTTAATCCAGTCTTAAGATTAGATGCTGATAGTAGTTACTTATGCTAAACACATGTGATCATTAGAAATCTCTGTGCCAATCAGTCTACAATTTAATTCCTTTTTCTTGGTTAGGGAGATTGCAGAAGTCACTTTTATTTCATACAAGTGAATAACAATTGGATTCTCATTGGTTTGTTTGTGTTGTTCTTCAGTTGTTGGTTTCGGCAAGAAGAGAGGACCAAACTCATCAGAGAAGTAGACAGAAGAAGAAAGGTTTACCTTTTTGAAGAAGAGAGGACCAAACTGATTCGATGTTTTGGATAATGCGTCTTTAGTTAGTAGAAAAACTTGTGAACATCGGATATTTTGTTTATCTACAAGTCAATGGATGATGTTTGAGCCAATGTTTCTTGTCAACTTGATTTGTGTTACATCTGTTTTACCTAGATCGAGGCTGCCATATTAATGTTTACTTCTCGATTGAATTAGATTGAAACAGATACAAAAGATTAAGATGTTAAGATGAATGTTAACATCTTAATCTTGAATGATATGTGAAATTGAACAAGGAACAAGATGTTAAGATGAATGTTAACAATGCAATGTAATGTAAGAACAGAGAACATTGATATTTATATCTAAGGGTGTTGCTGTTTATGATTATTTGCTTGTTTACTGCTTTTAATTGAAAGATGGTCATAACACTGAATTCTGATTAATAAGAAGCACACCTATAAAATATAATAACGTAAAAGTAATCCAGAAATAACATAAAAAAAAATGGTTTCAGACGAAATAATAAAAAGAATGAAACCAAAAAGTCAAGAAACACCATCATCAACTGTTGTAATCTTGTGCAATTTTTAATCAACCTCCTCCATCTTGCTATCCTCAGCATCATCTTCAAGCTGAGGCATATCTGCATCAGCTTCAATGGCATCAGCATCATCATCATCATCAATGCTCAACCCAAGCTTCAACATCCTGTGGATTCTGCTTCCAAAAGTGTTGGGCTCATCGAGGCTGAAACCAGAAGTGAGAAGAGCAGTCTCAAAGAGAAGAAGGACAAGATCCTTGACAGACTTATCGTTCTTGTCAGCTTCAGCTCTTTTTCTCAGCTCCTCCATGATCGAGTTCTCTGGATTAATCTCCATCGTCTTCTTGCTCGCCATGTAACCACCCGCGCTGCTATCTCTCAAAGCCTGAGCTTTCATGATCCTCTCCATGTTTGCCGTCCAGCCATATTCACCGGTGACGAGACAGCAAGGTGAGTCCACGACACGGTCAGAGACGACCACTTTCTCAACTTTGTCTCCCAAAACGTCCTTGATCCCTTTGCAGAGTTCTTCAAACTTCTCTTTTAGCTCTTCCTTCTTCTTCTTCTCGTCTTCAGTCTCTTCCAGTTTCAGACCTTCTTTAGTTGCAGAGACGAGTTTCTTTCCTTCAAATTCCTTGAGCTGACCAATGGCGTACTCATCGATTGCATCAACCATGTAAAGAACTTCGTACCCTTTCTTCTTGAGCTTCTCTAGGAACGGAGAGTTCTCAACAGCCTTCTTGCTCTCACCGGTGATGTAGTAGATATCGTTCTGACCTTCCTTCATCCTCGTCACGTAGTCCTTGAGGCTGGTCAACTCATCGCCGCTCTTGGTGGATTGGTAACGGAGCAACTCAGCGATCTTGGTCCTGTTTTGAGAGTCCTCGTGGATACCGAGCTTGAGGTTCTTAGAGAAGGCCTCGTAGAACTTGTTGTAGTCCTCCTTGTTCTCAGCAATCTCAAAGAAGAGCTCGAGGCACTTCTTCACAAGGTTCTTGCGGATGACCTTGAGGATCTTGTTCTGCTGCAATGTTTCTCTTGAGATGTTGAGAGGAAGATCTTCCGAGTCGACGATACCTTTGACGAATCCAAGGTAATCCGGAATGATATCTTGACAGTTGTCCATGATGAAGACACGACGGACATAGAGCTTGATGTTGTTAGGCTTCTTCTTAGTGTCAAAGAGATCAAAAGGAGCTCTCTTGGGAACAAAGAGGATAGCTTTGAACTCAAGCTGCCCTTCAACAGAAAAGTGCTTCACAGCCAAATGCTCTTCCCAGTCATTGCTCAGTCTCTTGTAGAAAGCAGAGTACTCCTCCTTGTTGATTTCCTCTGGTTTCCTCATCCAAATAGGTTTCTGCTTGTTCACCAAATCCCATTCATGAGAAACCTCCTTAATCTTCTTCTTCTTCTTCTCCTCCTTCTCCTCTTTCTCATCATCTACCTCCTCGACCTTCCCTTCCTCATCCTTCTTCTCTTCCTCCTCCTCATCTTCATCTGAAACTTCCTTCTCAATGGTCTTCTCAACCCACAGAGAGATTGGGTAGCTGATGAACTCAGAGTGCTTCTTGACCAAATTCTTAAGCCTCCTCTCCTCAAGGTACTCCAACTGGTCTTCCTTTAGGTAGAGTGTCATCTTCGTACCCCTACCAAGACTCTCGCCAGAGCTGTCTCTCGTCACGGTGAAAGATCCACCGGCCTGAGACTCCCACACGTACTGCTCATCGTCGTTGTGCTTGGTGGTGACAATAACCTTATCAGCAACCAAGTAGGCAGAGTAGAAACCAACACCAAACTGTCCGATCATGCTAACATCAGCTCCTGCAGCCAATGCCTCCATGAATTCTTTGGTACCAGACCTCGCGATCGTTCCGAGGTTGTTGACCAGATCAGCCTTGGTCATCCCGACACCACTGTCGATGATGGTCAAGGTGTTGTTACTTTTGTCAGGGATGACATGAATGAAAAGCTCTGGCTGACCATCGAGCTTGCTCTTGTCGGTCAGGGACTCGAACCTAATCTTGTCCAAAGCATCCGATGAGTTGCTGATGAGTTCGCGAAGGAAGATCTCCTTGTTGCTGTAGAAAGTATTGATGATGAGGGAGAGCAACTGGTTGATCTCGGCCTGGAAAGCAAAAGTCTCTGCGTTTGCCATCGTGGTGTTGAGAGAGACAAAAAAAGCGAATAGGTTTTCTTTTTTCTTGAGAGAGAAGAAAAGTTTTTCTTGAGGAAAATCTCAAAGTTGTATTGTATCTCTCTCTGATCATAAGGTCGGATATTTATACATTCCTAAGAGGCGGCTAAACCAAATACAAATCCTAAAAGGAAAAGGTAATTTAGACGAAAAGGAAATACATGAACTGGTTATATATCCATATTATTAGAGAAATGGAAATTTTAAACATAATATATGCATCAATTACGTTTTCAAATTTTACATCAAAAAAAGGGAAATACATGAACTCGTAATTATCCATATTAGAGAAATAGAAAATATAAACATATATTCCAATGATTGCGTTTTTTGAAATTCCAAAATTCAAACATTGAACTTGATTCTTGTAACCTTCTGTAAGAAAATACGTTTATTCAAGAAAAATAAAATTATGAAGAAAATAAAAATCCAAAAACTCAAAATACACATGAAGGAAAAAGAAGATGAGATCATCAAATGCCATTACAAGACAACACAAACCCAAACCCGGTAACGAAGACCAAACGACAAGATTGGTTCTAAAGTATCATCATCAATTGATTGCGTTTTGAAAGCATTACAACAATCAATCACAAGGGCAAATGACACTCCTTTTAGTTTAAAAACGAAATCACCGGTTTAGAGATCAGACTCGATGAGGTAATCCCCGAGCCTTTCCACAACCAAATTGCATTGACCTCCGGTCATCGGCTCCTCGTAGATGCCAATGACCAAGGCTTGAGTCGTCTTCTTGATAGTCACCCCTCCAGGTCCCTACAGATTCACAGATTGTAAAAATCAACTCTGTTTCTTGATAGAAGCATCATCTTCTGATGTTTGATCTAAATGAGTTACCTTTTTCCCTCGGATCACAGCTCCTGGTTCACCTTGAATAACCATGTATTTCGCGCCGCCGAGAAATAGCCCGGTTGGGGCTAGAGTCCCGGGCTCGTCGAAGTCCTTCTTGATCCCATCGATTTCTTCAGCCTTCAACTGCAGAAACATATCAAGAACACAAGTCGATAACGCATTAGATTGAACAAGGACAAAAAACAGTCAACACTTTGGATTATCTGAGAAACAATTGCTAAGCAGTCATACAATTGTAAAGGAAGAACAATTCTTTAGCTTTAAGGAAAATCAGAAACAGAGATTATCTGAGAAACAATTGTTAAGGAGTGATGATAAGAATATACAAATATAACATGCCTACAAGATGATCTCGCATCTATCGATTTGAGGGAAATCTGATGGGTTTGGTGAAGATTTTCATTTACATTTGAATCGATCAGGCATGCGTATGAGTTCACAAATACATGGATCTTCTATGGATGATACGATTAACTACTGAGACCGATGAAATCTCAGAATCACACTAAAGACCTAGAACCCTGGGTTGAATCCGATTCCGTATACGGATCGATTGATTCAGAAACGCAGATCGAATTTTTCCTGAGAGATCGACGACTGCGAGAATCAGATTCCGGAGAAGAAGACCGGGGATAAGAAAATCAAAATCAGATCCGAGATTCCTCAGATCCGATCACGGAAAATCACAAAAGCAGACGGCCAAATCCGGATCAGAGCAAAGAAAGAAAAAGAGATGATTGAGAAGAAAAAAAACCTGAGGAAAACTGGCGCTCTGTGCCCAGACACTGCCGTCTTGACCGAGAATTGCGGCGGCTGTGAGGTGGTTGCCTTCGACGTCGCACATAAGGTGGTCATCGACGTATGATTGCCACGACATCTTCTTCTTCTCCGGCGGGTACTGACTTCTCCGACGAGTTTGTTTCTTCTGTGAAAATCTCAGAGAAGGTTTTCTCTACTTTCTTCTCCTCTCTCAATTATCTTTGTGAGCCTTTTGATCGTGTAGACAAGGAAATGTTGTGCTTTAAATTAATTTTTTTTTTTTCCGTCAACCGCTTAATTTAATTAATTATATAGTTTTTGGGCTGTCAAAGCAAATTAATTATCATTTTGGTAAGTATTGGGATATCTCACCATAATTATTATTATTTTGCTGTCATTCTATTTATATATAAAAATAATTATGTATGCATACTATACAAATTTTTTTTAGGAAAAACAAAAATTGAATGGGAAATAGGAGAGAATATATAACTAAAAGGACATGCACAAAGAAATGGTATATGTAAATAAGTTGAAAAATCTTTATAAATTTATTATATTTGTGTTAAAGAAAATCTCTATAAACTTACTAACAGGAACAAAAATAAATGTAGAGAAAACAAAAAAAAAACTTAAACCATACTATGAAAATGCATAATGGAGGAAAAAATCATGTATTTAACATAATTAGCTATGTATAGTCAGCTATATAGCCTATAATAAGAAAAAAAGTTATTTAAACTAAATTTAAAAAAAAATTATCACCATTTCTATGTGTTTTTAACTAGATGTTTCAATTTTTAACAAATTTGAATAAAATATTTTAAAGATTTATTTGGGTAAATTATTTTTATTATATATTAGTTAGCATGACACGTTGTTAAAACTTTTTATGTCAAATCGGGATTACAAAGTATACAAAAGTTTTTGAAAATGAATTATTACATAAGTTAATATATACGCCGAAAAATGCATCAAAAAAAGAGAGAATTTGACATACTTTCTGTATTGTAGAGAAATTAAGTTGTAGAGAAAAAATGCATCATAAGTTAACATTTACCTAAATTTTTTTTCCATTAAGCTAATTGACTCATATAATTTCGCGAAACAAAACATATTATATTGAAAAAATCGATCAAACACAGCATGTTGTGTTTTGGGATCATGAGTTGGAAACAGGACTGAATTAATTATAAACCTAAAAAAATGTATATTTATTTATCCGATCAGAAAAGAGAAGTTGAGGGATGCCAGAATGTGCCCATCATTCGTTTTTATACAGAGTGGATATATTCTCTCTTTGCAGATCTCAATCATATATTATTGCGTTACACCAAACATTGCATTTACTTCTGGCCCATGATCACTTTCAATAATCATAGTGTTTTTAGTCAAAGTTGTGAGATTATTAAGGTGTCCTTAGAAAGTGGAGATAGTGATTTTAAAGTTTAAACACAAGATCAAAGACTAATTCGCCCATTATTATCTAAATGCAGAAGAAACACAAAAGACACAAAATTAAGCCCTGAATCCATGGTCTGTTGTATGTTTAATGGGATAATCCGCTCGATCGCGTTCTTGAACCATTTCTTTCCTAAAGAATATGCATCGCCATTGTTTGATCTTGGTGTATGTTGAAACATGTATTTTTGTGAATTTCTGTTTCCATTTTAAGATATCATAGCAGATGCTTTCAACAGTAAAACCTACAGAGTTTCAATGTATGATATCTATAACAGAGAGAGAGACTTATAATCATAACAACATTCTTCTCTTAGATTTTTACATCGTGGTTCTTATGGAGAGAAAAAAAACAAGTGATGATAATAAGTTAAAATAACATTGTGGTTCTCAATGGAAAGGAGAAGAGTACACATGATTCTTTAGCATCAAATAATGAATTGTGTTTCTTGGGAGGCACACAAACTAATTAAAAAAAAAAAACTATGCAACCACCGTTAAAATGTAGGTGGAGAATGTGTAAACTTATTCACTTATTATTATTTCACACAACGCACACAAGATTTGGGATTCAGAGCGAAGAAAAAATAGGCAGACCGGGCAATGAAGTTCCGGAATCAACAATGTATGTATTGCCAGAGACATATTGAGAAGAGTCGTGACTGAGGTAGCGAACGAGAGAGGTAAGCCCCGGATCCACGGTCTGTTGCATCTTTAACGGGATAATCCGCTCGGTCACGTTCTTGAGCCACTCTTTCTCCATAAGACCTTGTGTGATCTCTGACTTGAAAAGCCCCGGCGCGATCGAGTTCACTCTGATCTTGTAAACACCTAGCTCAATAGCCATCATCCTCGTCATGGTGTCAACACCACCTTTGGAACAAGAATAGGCGAGTCCACCAGGCCCGATAACCCGGTGGAGTCCAGCGATCGATGAGATGTTTATCACCGAGCCGCCGCGTTTAGCGTCGCGCATTAAAACGCAGACGTATTTGGAGACTAACCAAACTCCGGTTAAGTTGGTCCTTAGCACTTTGTCCCACTCGTCCTTAGACAAATCCAAACTCGACTTGACGTTGATTGTCACTCCGGCATTGTTGATCAACACGTCGATCTTCCCAAAGATTTCCCAAGCTTCCTTAACCGCTTTTTGAATGGCGGCTGCGTCCGATGTAACGTCTAGCTCGAGAGCTGCGGCTTGGATTCCGGTCGGACCGAGGCTGTTGATTTCAGAGCAGAGAGAGTTGAGGCGATCAACACGACGAGCTGCTGCGATAATCTTGCACCCAGCTTTGCCCAAATCAAGACAGATCTCTCTTCCTATACCAGAGGAAGCTCCTGTCACAAGAACCACTTTGTCTTTAAGCTCACACCATGGCTCCAGTTGCTTCAACACCTGCTTCTCTCAGGTAAGGACCAAGAAAATCAAGAGTTATTTCGGATTAAAAGGACAGAAACACACTCTATTGACAAATTCCATGGATCATATGATGAAAAAGATAACACAAATCAACTTAAAGATATAATCAGTATTTAACATTAAATCCCAAGAAAATAATAGATAAAAAAAATCACTGTAATTTGGAGTATCTCACAGTTTGATGATTGCTCATATTGTTTCTCTGTGTGTGTGACTGTGTGGAGAAGGAGATGCCTATAAACACAGTTTAGTAAAGCCTTCTCTCTTACAATAGCGACAATTCAACGTGGCCATTTAAATCTGTAACTGATTTTTTTTTTTTTTTTTTGACAGCAATCTGTAACTGATTCATTTAAGCACCAAACTAATTAGGCTTTATGATTTTGCCCTTTTAAAAAAATTAAAATTACTAGATAAAACCATGCGTATAATTTAACGTTTTACAATCTGTGAAAAAAAAAACTAAGAACGAAAAACTGCAAAACAAAATCAAATTACCTGTAAAAATAAATAAAAATAAAATAAAATTTCAGAACTTATATACAAAATCACCCATAAATAGAGAAGTATAACACAATAGTAAATTATTAGTTTAACAAAATCTAATCATCCATAATAAAAGTATATAAATTAAGATTGAGTGCCGATACGAAGTCTAACCGATTAACATACATTTATTTATTTTTAATTTCTGATTTTATCTTATGTTATTTGGTTTTCAATTAAAAATTTGTCACATGTTTCCAAATATTTAGTTTTTCAATTTTTATTTCAATTAAAATTACTTTTTATTACTTAGGTACATATATATATTCTTTTTAAACCATAACAAATTAATTTTAATATTTCTGTTTGAACTACAAAATTAATATTAAAGACACTAGCCATATCAGATATGACAATTTTCTTAAATAGCACAAAATAAAGTTTATTTTTCAAAAATAAACTCATACGCTCACTTTTTTCATAAAAACATTCATTAAAGTTAGGAAAGCCTTCCTAAATATGTCTAACGGCTACCTAAAATTTATAAAATTTAAGAAAGGTTTCTTAAATGTGTCTAACGGCTTCCTAAATAAAAGTTAGGAAAGCCTTCTTAAATGTGTTTAAGGGCTTCCTAACGGCTTTATTAAAAGTTAGGAAAACTTTCATAAATGTGTATAAAGGCTTCCTAATAATGTTTAAAATGATTAACAAGATTTTTGGGGCTATTATTGAACTGAAAACTTAAAAAGGAACTATTTTAAACAATTTCTCTATCAGATGTATGGCTATGATATACTATGTATTTGTTGTATTAAATACGAAATCGTTCTCTGTTTGAATCAAATGAGAGAGAGGTGGTTGATATGATAGTATTGATGGAAAGAAGCTCAACACGCAAGCGTCCTACACGCAATTAGAAATAGTATTCATGTTCAACTTCATTTTAGTAGAATATGATGCTATAATGCAACTGGCATGTCTAAATAGTTTATATGTTTGCAGACTGCATTTGTTCAACAACGGGTTTTTGATATTGACAAGACTTTAAGACAAATCCGAAGAGAGGTATGTTAGTTTGGAATGATGCTTTCAAACAAGGTGTTAGTGCAATTGGACACCCCAGTTGCACTAGTGTTTTATTATACTAAAACGAAATTGAACATCCTATTATTTTCAATTGCATGTATATAGTATATAACGCATGCATGTTGAGGTTGGTTCTGATATTGGTAGTTGCACTAACGTTCTATTCTACTAAAACAATATTTAACATTAATACTATTTTCTGATTACGTGTATGTAGTATATGACACCATGTTCCTCTCTCAGCTTTGGTTTAAAGGGGAAAAAGAGAATATAATGGTTATATCTTTTATTATACAGTGTAATATGGTTATTTGGCACACAAAAAAAACTCAAAATAATTTTCTTTTTTTTTAACTTTAATAATTTGATTTATTATTAGCTAGAGATTATCTATGATAAGAGAAAAATAAATTACAGGAGAGTAATCACAGCCAAGTGACCATATTTTACGTATTAAATAAATGTAAGATAAAATTAAGTAAAAGAACAAACAAATTAATCACGAAACCAAGAAAAAGAGTCTTTGTCTCGGCTTCTTCACACAGGCTTTGTGTTATTATCCGCAACCTTAGGCTTCAGTTTTCTTTTGAACTTTGCTAAGGTAGAACCAGAAGGACCCAAAATTGAATTTTTAAAAACAAAAAAAAAACATGCACTTCACCAAAAGAAAAAACAAAAATTTGAAACAATGGTTTAACCAATTGGAACAAGAGCAATGGAGCATTCTAGAAGGTTCATAGACCCTGTTCGACCAAGTAATCACCCAACCTCTCGACGACCATGTTGCATTGTCCTGGAGTCACTGGCTCTTCGTACAGACCAAACACCATTGATTGTCCTGTTTTCTTGATCGTGATCCCTCCAGCTCCCTGCACAAGTTTCAATAAGAATCCCACAAAATCCCAACGCTAATTACGGTCTTGAGTTTAGGACATTTGCTTTCGAATTTTGATTTCACAAATAGGTCTCTCTATAGTTTGAAAACAAAATGCAAATGATCACATCTTGTTATGTTGTAGATTGTGGATTAATATTACCTTCTTGCCACGGATGACTGCACCAGGCTCTCCTTGGATGACCATATACTTTAGCCCTGCGAGGAACAAGCCTGTGGGAGCGAGATGACCCGGCTCATCGAAATCCTTCATGATGCCTGTGATCTCTTGAGGCTTGAACTGTTTGAAAAGAATGAATCATCAGATATTTTTTTTTTTATTGAATCCTTTCAAACTAAACGTTGAACCAAATCCAAAATATGGAAAAAATTGATGCAATTTATACTTAACCAGGAAGAAAATGTTGAAATCACAAAGGTGTGATCTCTATAAACATATTGGAGATGCCTTGGGAAGCAAGGTACACATCTTGCTCCCCAAGTTATCTATCTCCAATGAACCATGTTCTTTGTTGTATTGCGTTTCGTAGTGAATAGCAATGAAAGAAGAAATCATAATTTCAGTCATTAATAAATTAAATTATGAATGTGAATTTTCATAACATCCGCATTTACATTATCTTCCATCTGTTTGAAACAATCCAAACCAAAACATAATGATCCGATCATAGAGCATTCATGAATGAACCGTATAACTAATGCGAATCATCTAGAAACACGAAACGATCGTCATGGCCCAAACGCTAGGATAACCAATTCGAGGAGGAGGGAGATAACCTGAGGAAAATTAGCGCTCTGAGCCCAAACGCTACCGTCATGGCCGATGATTGCGGCGGCGGTGAGGTGGTGGCCTTGGCCATCGCCGACATCGCACATCAAATGCTCATCAACGTAAGTTTGCCACGACATTGTCTCGATCTCTTTTTCTTCTTCTTCTTTACTCTGCGTGATTCGTTTTTTTTTTTTTTTCTTTCTACGTACAATGCAACTCTGAGGGGACTTCGTCGTCTCTCGATAAATAGGGAGCGAACAAGAATATCGTAAGATGAAATCTGAACTGTTGGATTCAAAAGACAGATTCTCAGCCGCTCATAAAATTCAATCAATTCTACTCACGCCTCGCCTTTGTTCTAGCTTAATCATTAACTCCATGCACGCCATGTGTCCTTGTCAATTTCCACCTATTTATAACGAACAAGAAGGATTTAAGGAACTAACAATAATATAAAATTTTGGTTTATTAATTAGTTGGGTTTTTTCGGGCTTAGGATATGGTCAAAATGTTATTCGAAGAGGACCAATGAAATGATTAGGAACATGATTTTTATAAAAAAACACCTACTGTCTGAAAAAAGATTGTTTCAATTACGATCCCTTCTTTACACGGATAATTTTTCTTAAATAGCACAAAATAAAGTTTATTTTTCAAAAATAATTTCACTTTTTTTATAAATAACATTTATTAAAGTTAGAAAGTACTTCCTAAATATGTCTACCAGCTACCTAAAATTCTTTAAAATTAGGAAAGTTTTCATAAATATGTCTAACGACTTCCTAAATTTGCGTTAAGAAACTCTTCGTAAATGTGTTTAACGACTTCCTAAGGGCTTTATTAAAAGTTAGTAAAATCTTACTAAATGTGTATAAAAACTTCTTAATAATACTAAAAATAATTTTTGGGGCTATTATTAAACTGAAAACTTAAAAAGTGGCTATTTTAATTATTTTCTCTTTGATATTATGAATGTGCCTTTGTCTCTTCTTTACGTTTTTCTGTTACGTGAGTTAATTATTCTACTAGCCTCTGTTTTTATTTTTGTAATTGATCTAGTGCAGCGAGAGAAGCCACAAATAATGATGAACAGACAAAAAAAAAAAAAGCTCGACGGAAGACACAAACGACGAAGACTCGCGTAGATGGCGGCAGAGAAGTAATTGCCACATGGGGTTGCATTAAGAAAAATAAGTAGTTGTCAGCCAGGGAACACTAAGTATATAAAATGAGCATCCATTGGAAAATTTTGGAATATCTCCAATACAAATGGGATTTTAATAATTACTTGGATCACTTATCTAACACCAGCTCCAACGCACAAAAAGTTGCGTGTCTTTAGAATAAAATAAATTAAATAAAGAGAAATCACTCAAGATCCGTGTCTCTGCAGAGACACAAAAGATACTGAGATCTCTTAGACGTGGCAGCTTCTAATTGGATGCTAAATTAATTTTTTTTTTCTATTTTATTTATTTGCTAAAAGTTAAGTCTTATCTATTTTTGTTGATTTGCAACCGAAGACAGAAATTTTCTTGTGCAGATCGGTGCTTCAGCCAAGCCTGAATCTTCCTATTTCTCTCTCCACGATCTTCCATGCTTCCATTCGCCGTTTAGCCGTCGGGGCTGCCGTAATTGCCGATGCATCCGGTGGCGCTGTCTATCTGTCCCCGTCGGTTGCCTCCAGCGACAGAGGCGGTGGTCAGATTCTTCTAGATTCATTGAGGCGTAGGATTGGTGATCCCGCCGCTTCTGTTCCGTCTCGATCTGCTCAAGAGTCTCTTCTTATTGGAGCCAACTCTTCTAATCCGCTCAATGTACTCGTCATTGGCGGTGGAGCCACCGGTTCTGGAGTCGCTCTCGACGCTGCTACTCGTGGTCTCCGTCTTGGTCTGGTTGAGCGAGAGGATTTCTCCCTCGGAACCTCGTCGCGTTCAACAAAGCTAATTCATGGAGGTAATCGTACTTTTTTGAATTTGTATGTGGTGTTGCGTATTCGAAATCATCGGATAAGAAGCTATCTAAATCATGGGATTGAATGGAACAATTGTTTGGTTTACCAGTTGTAATTGAGTGATATGATCATCCATTAGTTGCTAACGATCCTTGGTTGTTCCACTGGCGGAATTAGATTTTAAGGTGCTTGGAAATTTGGTGAAGTCTCCCATAATCATTTCGCTTAATTATTTCGCTTCTCTTGCTTTTCGCATCTTTTCTTTTCTTCATCGTCTCCGTTTTGGTGGTAATTTAC
The DNA here is from genome assembly GCA_020283515.1 of Alliaria petiolata. Classification (NCBI taxonomy): domain Eukaryota; kingdom Viridiplantae; phylum Streptophyta; class Magnoliopsida; order Brassicales; family Brassicaceae; genus Alliaria; species Alliaria petiolata. The sequence continues at coordinate 453,921,279 of JAHZTW010000001.1, read as the reverse complement.
ATGTTACGTTGATCGTAGATGAAATAGATCCTACCTAGATAAATCCCAATGCCCTGTTCGATGTTTGAGCTGGAGTTTGTGTATTATGCATGTAATTTGTTGGCTTCTGATGTCTAAATACTAAAACAAAAATCGTTTCATTGCTTTTCTTGACCTAAATCATATCGATTTAACCCTGAATTTCGTCTTTCTATTTCTTAATCAGACGTAGAAAGGTCAGGACTCGCAGAATCATTTGTCGGCTTTGTTTCTGTCTGAAGGTAAATCTCTTTTTGATGTGTATGTATCAGGAATAGAGATGATTAGTTGTTTTTTGTACCATCCTTGCTAATGTAAGTGTGTTGTTCTTGATTTTCTAGAGAAAGCAGCTTCTAAACCTACAATCGTTTTAGAGGCTGTGGCTTCACAAGACCTCTGGATTTGGTACGCATTTTTCGGGCCACCAGATACCTTAAACGATATCAATGTTCTTGACTGCTCACCAATTTTTGATGATATATTAGAAGGTCGAGCTCCGAGAGTAGATTACTTTGTCAATGGACGACAATATAATTTGGCTTACTATCTCACAGATGGTATATATCCGAAATGGGCAATTTTCATCCAATCAATTTTATTTCCACAAGGTCCGAAAGCATCATTATTTGCTCAATGTCAAGAAGCTGCCCGAAAAGATGTCGAGCGTGCTTTTGCGGTCTTGCAAGCTCGATTTGCGATTGTCAAAAATCCCGCTCTTAGTTGGAATAAGATAAAAATAAGAAAGATAATGAGAGCATGTATCATATTGCACAATATGATAGTGGAAGACGAACGACATGGGTACAATCTATACAATGTATCAGAATTCTATCAAGGAGAAGGAAGCGGGACTTCACATGTGGATTTAACGTATTCAACAAATATGCCTATCAATCTTGGCAATATGATGGGCGTTCGAAATCGACTTCGTGATACAACAATACATCGACAATTGAAAGATGATTTGGTTGAACATATCTGGCAAAAATTTGGCATAACTTCAGATTAGACCGAGAGAATTATGTTCTTGCTAATGTTTTATATGTATCTATCATTCTACGTATTTGTTTTCTGTTTATTATATCAATTTTTAAGTTTGAATTTGTTTTTTTACATATTGTAATATATATTTAAAAGTATTTATAATGTAATATATTTTTTTAATAAAATATTTTATATTAATAATTTATAGTATTTTTTCATAAGTTTAACCTAACATTTGTTATATTATAAATTTTAACTGTAAAAAAAAAATCTTTATAAATAATTATTTTTTATTTCTTAAGACACTCTTAAGGATATCACTAATGGAGGGTGAAAAACTAATTCATACTTAACGGAGGATCTTAAATTAAAATATTATTAAATTTATTATTATTTAATTTTAAAACACTCATATGAGTATCACTAATGGAAATGCTCTAAGAGTTGTTCTCTCCATTAAAGAGATTAGTGAGAGAGAGAGGGAGAAATATTAGGCAATGAAGAAAAGGGAAACGAAGATCAGAAGAATAGTGCTAGTCTCAGTTCCAGCACAAGGGCATGTAACTCCAATGATGCATCTCGGTAAAGCCCTTAACTTAAAGGGCTTTTCAATTACAGTTGTTCAAGTACAATTCAATCAAGTAAGCTCTTCTCAACATTTCTCTGGTTTTCAATTTGTCACCATACCACAAATCATACCAAATTTTGAAACCGAGAGTCTCAGACAAATTGAGTTTATGACAAAGCTGAACAAAATGAGTGAGGCAAGCTTTAAGGACTGTATAGGTCAGTTGTTGTTGCAACATGGCAATGATATCGCTTGTATCATCTACGACGAGTTCATGTACTTCTGTGGAGCTGTAGCTAAGGAGCTCAAGATTCTCAATGTCATCTTCAGCACTCAAAGTGCTACAAATCATGTTTCACGCTGTGTTTTTAGCAAACTCGATTCAGAAGAGTTCTTGATCGACATGGAAGGTGCCCAAAACCAGCTTAATATCCTATATCTCGAAACCACTCTTTTCACTAAAACATGGTTTTTTTTTTTAATTTGCAGATCATGAAATGCAAGAAAAGGTGGTGGAGAACTTGCATCTGTTAAGATATAAAGATCTACTGCCTTCAGGATTTGGCCCATTAGAGCCAGTTTTGGAGATCCGTCGGAATGTAGTTGACAAAAGAACAGCTTCCGCTATTATCTTCAACACGACGAGCTGCCTAGAGAGCTCGTCTGTGTCATGGTTGGAACAAGAACTTGGAATTGCAGTGTACACGTTAGGCCCACTTCATATTGCAGATTCAACGCCTTCTAGTTTAGTAGAAGAGGACAAGGGCTGCATTGAATGGCTGAACAAGCAGAAACCAAGGTCAGTCATATACATAAGCGTGGGAACCATAGCTCAAATGGAAACTAAGGAAGTGTTGGAGATGGCTTGGGGATTGTGTAATAGCAACCAATCATTTCTATGGGTCATCCGACCGGGCTCTATCCTTGGCTCGGACGGGATAGAGTCATTGCCAAATGAAGTCAGTACGATGGTCTTGGAAAGAGGACACATTGCGAAACGTGCTCCGCAGATAAAAGTACTTAGGCATCCTGCCGTGGGAGGTTTTGGAGCCACTGTGGATGGAACTCAACGCTCGAGCGTTGTGGAAGGAGTTCCAATGATTTGCAGGCCTTTCCAGGGCGACCAGAATGTAAACTGTTAGAGTCGGGATTCGTATCCCCTCTAAAAAGCCCGATTAAATTCACATCGGCCCCATTAAAAAAAAACCTATTGTTGGCAATCCTAACTTTAGGTCGGCTACGAAAATATTATTACACAAGTTTACTCGCTTATCCGGAGAAAGCGCCAACTCGGCCATCTTTTGGAAAGTGGAGAAGGCACAAGGTCGGCTATCAATGGTCGAACGATGAAGATTCTTGATCGGCCACCTTTCGAGAAACTTCTTCGTTTGCAAGTCTCCATCACATGCCGACCTGAAGACATTTAGGGAGGCCGACCTGAAAACATTTAGAGAGGCCGACTTGAAGACCTTTAGAGTTAGCCGACCCGACGGCGTTGCACAATCCGTCAGAGTCCACTCAGTCTCCTAATCAGCACCATGCCGCGCTCAATCAGCGCCATGCTACATACGAATCAGCGCCATTCCGTATGCGAATCAGAGCACAACCTCCACTCAATCAGCGCGCAGACCGCACTGAGTCAGAGCGCAGACTCCACTCAGATCAAATATTATATTTAAAGTCATGCCTTTAAATGTTAGCCCTTCGATCAAAACGATCTGGACCGCCCGATATGAGGTGTGCCCTCTATAAATAGAGGGGAAACTCGAAACGAAAAGAGGATCAGTCTTTTTCTCTCTGGAGACCCTTGTAACCAACATCTATTCCGACGATCGGAACTATCAATAAAAGCTAAACAGCTCCGGCTAAAGCTTAACTCAAAAATCTCTTGAACCAAACCCATTAACTCTAAATCTTTTCTACTAAGCCGATTTTGAGTTATCACATTTGGCGCCGTTTGTGGGGAATCCGTTCAAGAGAATCTTTGAGAAAATCAAAGAACACGAAGATGGCAAGCACTTCCGCACAAACCGACACAAGAGCTGTCAACACTGGCGAAGCCCGATCTGAAGATCTAATATCAGGTCGGCCCGAAGAAATTATCAACTCTGATCGGCTACCTACTACAGAAGAAACCGATCAACGTCGGGCTTTCGCCACAGTACACACCGACTCGATGCCAGAAACGCTGAGTCTACCAAGACCACCCGCGTTAAGCATGGCCGACATAATGGAGAACTTCTCGGCACAGATCCAGAGGGGGATTGATGAACGACTCGACCTTCTCAGGGCCGAGCAGACCGCATACCGCGACAATGTGGATCGTATCCTAAAGTCGCGTCTCCCTCTAGGTGCCGCCGAAGATCTCATCGAAGAGACAACACCGCCATGTAACGTCAGGACCACTCGGTTTATCAACAATCTATTTGGAACAACTCCGACGACAGATCTAAGGCGAGGTCAGGATCAATCTAACGCTCGCTCGAGGGTCACCGACCACACCGCCACTCTTACGCCATCCGAAGCTGAACTCATACACGAGCGACTCGACAGCATGGACTCCAGAGTCCAAAACGCGGTCACAACGGCCCCTGAGTTGGAGAAACTTCTACGACGCACTGACCAGACACCATTCACGTCGGCCATAACAAACGCCCCCATGAAGGATTTTGGCAAGATCAAATTGCCGACCAGTTACAATGAAACGACCGACCCGGAAAGACATATTTTAGCATTCAAAGTCGCTATGGGCAGAGCACGCGTACTTGTAGAAGAACGGGACGCTTGTTTTTGCCAGTACTTCGTCGAATCACTGTCTGGGAACGCCCTCACATTGTTTTCACGTCTGCCGCCGAACTCGGTCGTCTCATTCAAGGACCTGCGAAAGAAGTTCATAACCCACTACTCGCTCTATATCGATACGTCAACGTCAGAGCTAGATTTGTGGTCGTGCGTTCAAGGAAACACGGAGTCACTTCGCAGCTACCTAGATCGGTTCAGAGCAATCGTTTCTCGTTGCAGGCTCCCCGATGAGATCACTCTCGCGATCTTGATAAAGAATATGCGCGACGACCAAGCATTCTGCGATAAGCTGAAAACCGGGAAGGCCAAAACCCTGGAGGATGCGCTACACAAATCCACCGGGTATATCAGGATCGAAGAAGACAAAGCAGCCAAGGCAAAGAGGCTGGCCAACGACAAATCAACGTCTGATAGAAGAACGCAACCCGCTGCCCAGGTCGGTCATCGAAAGCCCTGTCAGCACCAAGACGGAGGTGACAAGAGTCGATGAAGCATAAACGCTGCATCTTGTCTGCCTGGTTGGAACAAGTACGACCGCGGTAGCCCTAAAACTGCGGAGGAGAAGGGAACGTATTCCAAGTACCATAAGTCTTCCAATCACAACACTGACGACTGCCGTATTTTCTTCAGTCTCTTGAATAAAAAGTGGGAAGATGGGGAAGTTAAACTTCCCGAACCACGTAGTTTTGATCGGCGTCCCAACAATAATGATGATTCGAGAAATCAGGACAACGACAGAACGCCGCCTCGCTCGCCTACCCGACGTCGAATCAACATGATTATGGGCGGACTCCTGTCCTGTTCGGGCTCTATTAACTCGATCAAACGTCATGAACGTAAGGCTGCGAACGTACCTGCCGATACACCCGCACTCTTTTCTGAGGACATTCCCATCACATTCACCGAAAGGGACGCGCGCGGAATCGACCGACCTCACAACAATCCCCTCGTTATCTCACTAATAATTGGCGACGACGAAGTCTCAAAGGTCCTCGTCGAAACAGGCAGCTCGGTCGATCTGATCTTCAAGAACACTCTTCGAAAGATGGGCATCAAAGACTCGGAGATCCAGGTCGCACCGTCACCTCTCACCGGTTTCACAGGCGACTCTATCTCGACGATTGGGACAATTTAACTCCCGGTTAGAGTAGGTGGCAAAACCTCTATCGTCCAGCTCGACGTCATCGACAGACCGGCGATCTACAATGTCATCCTCGGTACGCCTTAGATTAACTACATGCGGGCCGTACCATCGTCTTACCACCAGTGCATTAAGATGCCGATCAGAGGAAGCAACTTTACCATTCGCGGCGACCAAATGGTCTCGAGACACTGCTACATCGACAAGCAACGAGTTCGGAACAACTCTGCGTTCATGATCGACAATGGCAACGATATCGACCCACGAGTCGTTCATCATGAGAACCCGAGGAGCGACCTCGTCGTCCAGGTCAATATCGACCACAAGCACCCGGACCGATGCGTCGGGATCGGCACTGAGCTACTCCCAAGCACGCGAGACGAGCTTATCGCCTTTCTCCAGGAAAACGTTTCGACCTTCGCGTGGTCAATGACCGACATGAAGGGAATCGACCCGAAGATCACCAAACACGAACTCTTCGTGGACGCCAAGTTTAGGCCGATCAAGCAGAAACGCCGAAAACTTGGTTCAGAGCGAGCCCAGGCAGTCCATGACGAGCTGGAAAAATTGCTGAAAGCCGGGTCTATTACCGAGGTAAAATACCCCGATTGGCTTGCTAATCCTGTGGTGGTGAAGAAGAAAAGCGGCAAATGGTGAGTCTGCATGGACTTCACCGACCTGAACAAGGCATGCCCTAAAGATAGCTTTCCGCTTCCCCGAATAGACCAGCTCGTCAAGGAAACGGCCGGCAACGAACTGCTGTCTTTTATGGATGCCTTCTCGGGCTATAACCAGATCTTCATGCATCCGGAAGACAGGGAGAAGACCGCATTCATCACGGATCGGGGTACATATTGCTATAAGGTTATGCCCTTTGGTCTGAAAAACGCTGGAGCCACCTATCAGCATCTTGTCAACAAGATATTCTGCGATCAACTTGGCAAGACGATGGAGGTCTACATAGACGACATGCTCGTCAAGTCATTAAAGGCCGACGACCACATACTGCACTTACGAGAATGCTTTAGCATACTTAACAAGTACGGCATGAAACTCAACCCAGCTAAGTGCACATTCGCGGTCACTTCGGGCGAGTTCCTCGGATATTTGGTCACCCAGCGCGGTATCGAAGCCAATCCAAAGCAGATTTCAGCGATACTCGAACTACCATCTCCAAAAAGTACGCGTGAGGTCCAACGACTCACGGGCAGGATCGCCGCCCCGAATCGTTTCATATCAAGGTCTACGGACAAGTACCTCCCCTTCTACCAGCTTCTGCGCGGCAACAAACGTTTCGAGTGGGACGACAAGTGCAAAGAAGCATTTCAACAACTCAAAACCTACCTGTCCACGCCGCCAATCCTTGCAAAATTCGGAGAACGGCGACACATTATTCCTTTACATCGCTAATTCCGGTGCGGCAGTTAGTGGAGTCCTTGTACGAGAAGATCGGGGCGAGCAGAAGCCGATCTTCTACAAAAGCAAGACGTTGGATGGCGCTGAGTTACGCTACCCGACCTTAGAAAAGCTGGTCCTGGCCGTCGTCGTCGCCTCTCGGAAGCTACGCCCGTACTTGCAGTCACATTCGATCGCCTGTACTTGCAGTCACATTAGCGGCTGCGCTGTCCTCCAAAGTCCGACACAATCGGGACGAATGGCGAAGTGGGCTATCGAACTATCCGAGTACGACATCGAATACCAAAACCGTACCAGCGCTAAGTCTCAAGTGTTGGCCGACTTCTTCATCGAGTTAGCACCCGGCCTTATCAACGACGACTCGCAAACCACCGAACTCTGGTCTCTATACGTCGACGGCGCGTCTTCACGTATCGGCTGTGGCATCGGCATTCAACTGCATTCGCCGACCGAAGAGGTCCTCGAACAATCCATTCGCCTCGAGTTCACAGCATCTAATAACGAAGCAGAATACGAGTCACTAATCGCGGGACTCCGTTTAGCCCGAGGCATGAACGTCGACCACATCCGAGCTCATAGTGACTCCCAGCTCGTCGCAAAGCAGTTCAGCGGAGAGTACAAAGCTAAGGATGAGCGAATGGGTGCCTACCTGGCAATCGTAAAAGATATTTCAAAGGAGTTCAAGACTTTCGAACTTCTTCAAATCAACCGATTCGAGAATAAGGGAGCCGACGCGTTGGTAACTTTGGCATCCGACCAAGACTTCGTCTTGCGACGCACGATCCCAGTCGCGGGAATCACTTCACCCAGTATCGCTCAAACTAGGATCGTCCTCACTATCAAACTAACAGCGGCCGACGTCGCTTCCTCGACCGACCCACCAGATTGGCGGATTGAAATTCGACACTTCTTGGAAACCGGTGAACTACCTGTGAAAAAGTGGTCAGCTCGACGAATACGCGCCCGCAGTGCAAGGTATACTATCGCCAACAACATTCTATGCCGCTGGACAGCTTCCGGAACACTCCTTACTTGCATCCACGGAGACGAAGTACACCGCGCCATAAAGGAAACTCACGATGGAGCTGGAGGTAACCATTCAGGTGGACGCGCACTTTCCCTCAAGATCAAGAAACACGGCCTCTTCTGGCCGACAATGATGGAAGACTGCAACGAGTATGCGCAAAAATGCGAATACTGCCAACGCCATGCTCCGATGATCCATCAGCCAACCGAGCTGCTGACATCGGCCATCCCTCCTTATCCATTCTTGCGGTGGGAAATGGAAATCGTCGGACCAATGACGTCGTCCCGCCAACGCAAGTACATACTCATTATGACGGACTATTTCACCAAGTGGGTGGAAGCCCTGGCATTCACCAGCATCAAGGACAAGGAGGTCCAGGACTTTGTCTGGAAGTACATCATATGTCGCCATGGCCTACCTTATGAAAACATCACGGACAACGGTTCGCAGTTCATATCCAAAAACTTCGAAGGATTCTGCGAACGTTGGAGGATCCGACTCAACAAATCCACTCCTCGACATCCACAAGGCAACGGCCAGGCAGAAGCAACTAACAAGACGATCCTGGACGGCATCAAAAAATGTCTCGACTCAAAGAAAGGTCTCTGGGACGACGAGCTCGACGGAGTCCTTTGGTCGCACCGTACGACACCAAGAACAGCCACGAGAAAGACTCCTTTCTCTTTTGCTTACGGATGCGAAGCAATGGTACCTGCCGAAGTCAACGTCGGCAGCTTACGAAAAACAATCCTTCCAGAAAACCCCGACCTCAACGAGGCAATGCTGGTTGACAACCTCGACACATTCGATGAAACAAGGAACCATGCCCTACTCCGAATGCAGAATTATCAAAATCAAGCCGCACGTTAGTACAACAGGAAGGTTCAGAATCGACACTTCGACCAAGGCGATCTGGTCCTTCGGAAGGTTTACGAAAACACTAGGGAACTCAATGCCGGTACGCTCGGCTCTAATTGGGAAGGACCCTACGTCATAGCAACGATCGTCAAACCGGGGGTCTATCGGCTCGAAACAACGGCTGGCGACAAAGTTCCTCGCGCTTGGAACCCTGTTCGGAGCATTGTGAACTACGGAGCGGTTTGATTCCCGAAAGGGGTACGTAGGCAACCCGTCCTACTTAGGACGGGTACAACTGCTCCCCCCAATAAAAAAAGGGGGGGACTTAATCCTTTCACCATGTAAAGCATGTTCGACTGTTCTTTCATGAATAAAACAAAACGTGTTCTGCTATCTCCAAATCGCCTAAAGCTGGGTCTGATCCACCCAGCTCGGCACAAAAGCCAAGTCCTCTTGCATGCGTCCTTACGCCACGTTTTGCCGTGTATAAGCCGACCTGATTCGCAATATCTAAGTCATATAGTACATAAGCCGATCACTCGCAACCTATATTCGACTTAGATTTTTCTAGGCGGTATCGATAAAAACGCCGACCTGTTTCGCAATCGATATTCACACTTAGAAAAATAAGTGACACAGAAATAACTTAAGCCGAGCTGCTCGCATGTTCTGTGTTCAAACTTATTTAAAAGCCGGATTCTGTTCCGCAATCTTAAGTCCTACAATATTATTTAGCCGACCAGGTCGCATCTTGCAGTCGACTTAAGAATATTTCTAAGTGTTCTAAATACTGCGACCAGTTCGCATATTCTATACTTAGAATCAAAAGTCGCATGATTGTTTAAAGCCGATATCATATCGCATATCATGTTCGTACTCCAAACATCACGATCACTCGTTAAAATTGAAATTCAGATTTCATTAATAAAAAGATGTTACACAGAAGCCAAGTCGGCCAAAAGAAAAACTTGTGAAATCACAAAGCTACGATTTCACATTGGCTACAGAAAGTACTTAGAACGAAACTACAAAAGAAAAAACTAAGAGTACAACTCGGGGATCAGTCCCCAGACTTTTCGACCGTCTCCTCGGTCCTTTTAATTTCGGATGCTCCCTTGTCGGCCACATCCTGATTGGCTCCTTCTCGCCGATCTTCACCTTCGTTCGTCCCCTGAACTTCAGGAGGAGGAACCATCTCTTCCGTCGAGGTCGGTTCAGCTGGCTTATCCACGACCACAGAGCCAGTCTCACGTACCGATACATTCGGTTCGGTCGTACTCACGGGCACCGGCGCGATAGGTTCTCTCCGAATGAACGGTTTTTAGTCCCCAAACAACTCGTCGAGAGTTAGAATTTTCAGCTCGCCAGGCTCAAACCTAATCTCCTCGAAAGCGTCTTGTTTGGCCTCCCATTCCCGAACAGTGTCGGCTACCTTCTTCTTCACAGGGACGGGAAGCACAAGACCTTCCTTCTCAATACGTACCATCTCTGTTTAGGCACGAGTAAAGAGAAAAGAAATCGTTAAAGCGAACATGCGCAAGTCCTTACCCGGGCCTGTTCCATCGAGAACCGCGCGATGTCCTCCTTCCGGATAAATCCGGAAACATCGGTGGCAGATCCCGCCGGATGATCCTTCAGCTTAAGAAAGAAGTCAAGGCAAGCCATTGAATCGCTTGTGATCGGCCCATCTCCACGGTAGTCATATGAAAAGCCGAAGGGACGGAGAGCTCTCTCGATCCGAGATCTCTTCGCTACCGGTGCCTCCTCACTCGGGCCCGAAGGGTTGACGCTCTCGTCAGAAATTCCACCCGCACTCTGGTCGGCTATCTCGTTTCCTTCAACCGTCCCCGGGGCTTTCTTGCGCTTCTTCCCGTCGGCCTTCTTTTTAGCTTTAGCGGCCCCCTTGGCAGCTTTCTTGGCCCCGGCTTTCGTGGCGAGCTCCTGAGCCTTCTTAGCGGCCTCATCATCCTTTGGATCTGTCGGCAGAGGACCCTCTTGCAAATCCTGATCTCGACTGGTCGCCGAACGAGAAGTTGGAGAACTCAGGATGTTCCCCAGATCACCAGATAAATCGGCTAGTGGACGGGGTTTCATTTTCCTACGACGAGATCTTGCTAAAGCGGCTGCACAAATACGGAAAATAAGTTACTATCAGGTCGGCAACAAAATCAAAATCGTTAAATCCTACCATGTCGGCCACTAACCTTGAGTTCTCGCGAGTTTTTCCTCCGTTATGCTTGGCCAAGTGATTGCAGAAAGCACTGCAAACCGTTCCTTGGTCTCGTAGATATCGATGGGATCGTCGACAAAGGCGATAGAATTATAACCTGCAAAATAGCACAAAGATAGTTAGAAACGATATCGGTCCCTTTATCGAAATATAAACAAAGTTTCCTAACCGGTAATCTTTCCCCATTCCGTCTTGATCGGTATGTCTCGATCGACGACAGAAGCATTATTGATCAGCACAAAAAAATAGTGATCGCGCCAGTTCCCGATTTTAGACAATTGACCGCCGGTGACAATGTTGAACCGTGGCTTCATACTCGTATGATATGAGCCTCGATACTTCTGATCGGCTTTATTCCTCCTCGTCAGTGTCATCGCGTGAAACACGGCATAACTCAGAGGAATCTTATGCTTGACCGAGACGTAAAGCAAGCTGACAATCAAACGGATGGTCGAATGTGAGAACTGCGAGATCAGCAGACCTCTCTTATCGGCGTACTCTAGCAGAAGACGAGGGAGAGGGAACCACAGATGGAACCTCTGGAAGAAGCTCTCATAGAGGCACATCCATCCTGGCGGAGCATCCCATGGCCGTTCAGATGGACTAGGAACCATGAAGATGACATCCGGACCAATGCCACATTCTTCCTTCAGAGAAATCAAGGACGCCATTGTGGACTTCGTGGGAAAAAACCCGTATACGTTATCAGCAACCGGTTTCACCTTCGGCTCTCCCTTCTTTCGTCGGACCTTTCTCACCTTCAGGTTCAGATCAATGATGCCGAACCGATTCGCATATTCCTCAACGACCAAGAGATTGAGGTCGTCGCAGAAGGCCATCTCATTCGACCCCCCAGATCGGTCGTCTTCAGCAAAAGTCGTGGTTGCTTCTGATCGGCCACCTTCACGATGAGGCACCATTGTACCTGATCGGTCATCTTCATTGTAGATAACCATCGCGCCTGATCCCTCTGCTACTTCATCTTCGTCACGAAGCTCAGGGATCAGGAAAGGGGCCCGAGTTGATGCCTCACCATCACCCCTCGGAACAGCTCCGACCTGGTCGGCAACAAAGCGATCGGCTGCGGCTTTCGTTACCGCTATTTCAGTCTCGTTCTCCTCATCCGACCCAGAAGGAGATTGATTCGGAGACAATACGACCTTTTTCCCTTTAGATCGGCTCTGAACGATCGCATCCTCTCGCGACATCTTAAGAAACTCGTCCAAAGAAAGGTCGAGCTCATCTGCTCTATCTTGATCCGTCCTGGGTTTTCTGGATTCAGGTCGGCCTTCTCCAATCTTCAACATTTTCGAAGAACGCGGCGGTAGAACTTGAAGCAGATCGGAGAAATCACGACAAACCGCCAAACGAAGACGGCGGAGAAAGATTACCGGCGAAAATAAAATAAAATAAAAGTTAGAGAAACGGGAGCTAACCTTACGAACTTTTCTCTCGCGAAATGCAGAAATGAAGAAGTAAGGAACTCTCCCTCTATTTATAGAAAATTTGTGGACGGTTTCCAAGAGTCATCATAACATCGGCGACGGTTCGCATTTCTTCGAAATATTTCTAAACGGCAACCATCGCATGGATGACACGTGGCTAACCTAGGCCTAGACGAGCAGACCTATAAAGCTAGATCCGGATTTCACGCGCTAAAGCTAGGGCTTCCCCTAAGTACAGCCGATCAGACAATTGAGAGGTATAAATTGGATTCATTTTTATACTAACTTTTAAACAGGGCCGACCTCATTTCCGCGTCGGACAATTTCCTTCTAATTCGGTAAACACTCGTTTGCCGAACTGGGGGGGGGGGCTAACTGTTAGAGTCGACATTCGTATCTCCTCTAAAAAGCCCGATTAAATTCACATCGGCCCCATTAAAAAAAACCCTACTGTTGGCAATCCCAACTTTAGGTCGGCTACGAAAATATTAGTACACAAGTTTACTCGCTTATCCGGAGAAAGCGCCAACTCGGCCATCTTTTGGAAAGTGAAGAAGGCACAAGGTCGGCTATCAATGGTCGAACGATGAAGATTCTTGATCGGCCACCTTTCGAGAAACTCCTTCGTTTGCAAGTCTCCATCACATGCCGACCTGAAGACATTTAGGGAGGCCGACCTGAAGACATTTAGGGAGGCCGACCTGAAGATCTTTAGAGTTGGCCGACCTGACGGCGTGGCACAGTCCGTCAGAGTCCACTCAGTCTCCTAATCAGCACCATGCCGCGCTCAATCAGCGCCATGCTACATACGAATCAGCGCCATTCTGCATGCGAATCAGAGCACAGACTCCACTCAATCAGCGCGCAGACCGCACTGAGTCAGAGCGCAGACTCCACTCAGATCAAATATTATATTTAAAATCATGTCTTTAAATGTTAGCCCTTCGATCAAAACGATCTGAGCCGCCCGATATGAGGTGTGCCCTCTATAAATAGAGGAGAAACTCGAAACGAAAAAAGGATCAGTCTTTTTCTCTCTGGAGACCCTTGTAACCAACATCTATTCCGACGATCGGAACTATCAATAAAAGCCAAACAGTTTCGGCTAAAGCTTAACTAAAAAATCTCTTGAACCAAATCCATTAACTCTAAATCTTTTCTACTAAACCGATTTTGAGTTATCACATAAACGCAATGTATTTGAAAAGTGTTTGGAAGATAGGGATTCAACTCGAAGGTGAAGTGGAAAGAGGCAAAGTGGAGAGAGCTGTGAAGAGATTGATTGTTGATGAAGAAGGTGTAGGCATGAAAGAGAGAGCATTTGTTTTGAAAGAGAAGCTCAATGCCTCTGTGAGATGTGGAGGCTCTTCATACAACGCATTGGATCAGCTCGTCAATTACTTGAAGAGCTGAACTTCCATTGTATTACTCTAAGTAAAGAACATTGACTTTATTTTGCAGTTCACTTTCTTTATTGGGTTAGGCAAGACGGGACCAATTTTGGGACCAACAACATGAGCAAATCCTTTTCATTTATTAGTTGAAAGATCACTTAATTTATTGATGTACCTAGTGTTCTTATAATAACTTTCATCCAACAATATTTGCTCTTTAGGGTCAAAAAAAAACCTAAGCAAGTTCCCAATTTTGGTTTTCCCTGATTCTTGTCAGAAAGATCCGATTACAAGAAAAAACAGGATTGAAAATCAGAGATAACCTTTCTAGTAATCAGTTCTACTAAATCAGTTGATTAATAATTAACTGATAAACCATTTTTGGCATTTTCTATCAAAGCATAACAAATCTTGCAAAAGAGAACTAAAAACAAAAGAAGAAGAAGAAAAAAGCTTCGGACTTTATATATTCATGGAGATGAAGCCACCTTCAATCCCAGGATCGCAGCGCACGTTAGCGGCTGCGCCGGAATCCTGAGACAGCTCAACGCGCCGCCGGGANTTAAAAAGAAAAAAGCTTCGAACTTTATATTTTCATGGAGATGAAGCCACCTTCAATCCCAGGATTGCAGCGCACGTTAGCGGCTGCGCCGGAATCCTGAGACAGCTCAACGCGCCGCCGGGAATCGCCGAGCAATCCGGCTGCGGCCGCTGATAACCTTTCCCGGGAATACAGTTTCCGGTGAAATCAAACCCGACGCTGACTCTCGAACACTCGGAGCTAAACCCGGAGAAGAAATTGAAAGCAACCGTGAGATTTATCAGATTCCTCAAAGAGCAGACCAAATCAGGGAGATCGCCGGAGAATTTGTTGTGTGCGAAGTTTAAAACCTCGATCTCCGATAAGCAAGAGATCGTGTCGGGGACATGACCCATCAAGGAATTGAAACTAACATCGAAGACTTCAACGTCGGAGAACAATCCGACGGATTCCGGTATACAACCGGTTAACTGGTTATTCAAGAACAAAACCTCTTTCAATTTCGATCCCGTGATGCCGAAACTCGTCGGGATTTCGCCGGATAATTTGTTATTGGCGAGATTGATCACCGATGCAGAGGAGTATCCGAGACTCCGGGGAATTTCTCCGGTGAACTGGTTGTTGTTGAGGAGAATCGCATCTAACTGTTTGTTGAAGAGATTCTCAGGAATCGAACCGGTGAAACTGTTGAACCGGAGGTCGAGGTAAACCAGATTTGGGATGTAGATTGCGACTTGAGGGAAAGAGCCTGAGAATCTGTTGTTGCTGAGATCGAGTTCTTGAAGAGAATCAAGGTTTCTGAAAGAATCCGGGATTTGACCGGAGAATCTGTTGCTGTTGAGATGGAGGATGGTTAAATCTGAGAGAAGAGAAAGGTCATTGACAATGGTGCCTCTGAGATTTGCTTTGTTTAGATCTACGGCGGTTACAGAGGAACCAGAACAGAAAATCCCTCTGTAAGAACAGACATCTTCACCAACCCATGTCTTAAGAACACCAGATGGATCCTCTGTAATGGCGGATTTCCAGGATTGAAGGGCACTGTAAGCTGCATTCGTCTGCTGCTTTGGAGCCGAGCCGGGATCGGAATTAGGGTTTCCGCCGTCGCCGACCCAAACTCCGCCTTCGCCGATTCCCACTCCAATGCCGTAGTCTCCAACGCATAAACCCAGGAACAGAAACAAACTCAGAAGCTTGAAGTCGTTGCCTTTCTTCTTCTTCATCATTTCTTCTTGTTCCTTTTGGGAAACTGAACAAACTCGAGAAGGTTGATTAAAGCTGCTGTCTTTCTACTTTTTTTTTGGGGAATGTTGAAACTTTGGAAAGAGAATGAAGTTGAGATGATTTCTTTGAGGTTTCTTACAAGAGAGTGTGTGGTTGAAGCATTGATTAATGATGAGTGTGTGGGGGCAGAGGTTTTATGGAGTCTTGCTTCTGAGTTACTGTTTTGTTTTCAACTTTCTATGATTCATTTAATCAAAGGCCCTCGTGCTCTCTAATTCAATGATATTATTAAACGTGCTTAGCTTATTATGACTCATAAGCTAATGACGTATGTATGACCAACAAATGTTGTGTAACCAAAAACTTTACGATCCGTTCATAAAAGCAGTATAAAAAGCGTTATTAACGTTAATACACTCAGTTTTTTTGTACCGTTTTTGCTTAAAGCTTCTTTTTAATAATTTTCAACTATTTTATAATCATTTATTACTCCAACTTACCGCTAAAATATACAACTTACCGCTAAAAAATTCATACCGTTTTAAGTTACCAATCGGACCCAATGTCTTTGTTTAGTAACCATCCAAATTGAAATCCATGTCGTGTATCATAATCATTTTTTGTATGTATTATTTTTCGTTGATTAATATGAAGAGTGTTTAAGACTAATAACAGTATTCCCACCACTGCTTCTCCTATTTTGCAATATCATAGTTGTTATCTGTCATATCAGTTGTTCAGGCCCGGTCAAATATCAGCCATTGCTTAGGATCACCAACAATTTTGCTAACTTTTGGGTCACATATCCATTTTATAATGGATCACAAATATTAAAAAAATCAAATAACCTTACTTTTGAACATCATTTTTTTCTTTTTTAACTTTGGACCACCAATATTGTTGGACCCGCAGTGCAGTTGCTCTTGTTATCGGTCATATCAGTTGCTTTTTTCTTCTATTCCACCATAAATAAGAATGTGAACCACTTGTTGTTATGACCGACGTTAAAATAAACACTGTTGCGAATTGTGACTAAATTTGATAGATAGAATATAATAAAAACGACAATTTACCATATATAGTCGTTACTAATAGTATAAGATAAAATGCATAACCTTAGGACTTAGTAGGCTTCTGAGTGTGAAATGTAGAGATTGTGTTGACTTGGGTAAACGAAACGATAATTATATGAAATGTGAAGAATCGAAGATCTTTTATCGCCTCACATGGAGGGGACACACCAATGAATTTTGGGATGAGTCATCCATTTAACATAGAAAATTAATCAAAATGAATGGTATTAATATGACCAATGTTGTTGTAGTTGTATCCTACCCAGTTTTCTCTCCCGAAAACATAAAATCGCATCTCATCTAAAAAAAATCTACCGTCTCTTCTCTTTCCGATTTTGGTGGCTTCTTCAGCATCGGAGTCGTGATTTCAATTGATTTCTTTGTTTTTTCGAGTTTTTCGGCTTTTGTTATTCTATCCAGATCTGGTCGGATCTTGATTGAAGCGGGGATGGAGGCGCCGGTTTCTTTCGATCTACAATGCGGATTCGTTGCAAACGCCTTGGTTCTCGGAGTTTCGTCCTAGATCTATTTTCTAGATCTCGTTTCCAGTGGTCTAAAAAGTTGGGTGGTTTGGCGTGGGCTCTAAAAGATTCGAGGGGTCGTGTTTTGCTTCTTGGCCGTCGGGTTTTTGGAGGTGTTAACAGTCGGATGATTGCTATTTTTTAAACTTGGTATGGGTTTCTGAAAGCATGCAAAGTCATAGAATTTCAAAAGAGATCTTTGGGTTAGAGTCGAAGCTCTTTGTGGATGGTGTGATTTGTTGCGAAAATTCGTCAGTTTCGGCAGAATTTTCGATTTAGAGGTGGTGAGGCAACGTCGGTGAAGCTTGAGCGGCGGTGATCATTCTCTTTCATCTTAGGATTTTTTCATGTGTATCTACGTGGATTATCTGTTTAGATTTAGGCTTCATTTATTTTGTGTTGTATTTCAGTTTCTTTTATTTTTAACTTTTGGGCTTTATTAAAATAGATTGACAAAATAAATGGTATTAAAATATAAATATATTCCTCCTATGATATTATTTCCTCTGTTTTTGTTTAATTGTCGTTTTAGGTTGTTTCACACATATTAAGAAAACAATTACTTTTTCTGTTTTACCTTTTAATTAATGCACTATTTTGTTTGATCTTATTAATTAATAAGCTAAAAAGTAGGGATAAAACTGTAAAATTTATCATAAATTTGCATTGAAAACCGAAAACGTCAATTATTTTGAAACAAAAAAACAAGTTTAAAACGACAATTAAAACAAAACGGAGGGAGTATGTCTTAGTAGATGAATCTTAATTTCTAGGAACATATTTTCTATCATTTCCAACCGATTCAACGAAATACTCCTTTAAGAACTCAAATGATAGTTTCACATTATTCGTTTTATCTCATTGTTATAGACTTCTTCTTGTTTGTCTTGTAATTACGATTCAAAATCTATTACAAGCATCTCATATTATTCAATCCACATAGCACTATAGCAGGATTAGTTTATCAGATATCTCATTGTGCTCAAGTCTAAAATATAAAATATTAGTATAATTTGGACTTAGACCTCATAACTTGGATATAACGCAAAACCAAAAAAACAAAAACTCCTTTTTAACAATAATATAAATTTTGAAAAATAAACACCGACTGTGAGATCATCCACACAAATTTTGATGATTTTCACAAGAAGACAATGTTAAAAAAACACTAAGAAAGATACAAAAATACTTGAATGTAGCTAATGGACAAACTATTGTGTGTTTCGTATATCTGGGTACCCAAAGCACCCAACTGATAATGTCTCGAAATAAAAACAAAAGAATGTCCAGAAATATTATTAGTAATATTAAAAAAAAAAAAAAGAATACTTGAATCTAGCAAGAGGACAGACAATCGTATGAATCTTATGTTTTGGATATTCAAGCCGCCAGCTAATATCTATAAATAAAACAAAGAAAGGTATTGTTGATAAATAGATTTGGTATTATAAAAATAGATGTGGATATGTATAATGTTTAATAGATTTGGTCCCCATAGTGTTAGGGTGTGATGTTTACATATATATTAATAAATACGTTCGGTTATAACGCACTCAAGATGCTTTTGCGGTATCTAGCTCATTCCCCAAACAAAGGTAGACAAAAAAAAATGAAGTCTTGTTTTATTATTTGCAGGAATTTTATTCAACTTTTCATCTACAATATGAATATCTTCGATTCTTCGATTCTTCGTTTTATTCCTACTTCTTCTTCACCTTATAGTTTAATGCTGCACAAACAACAACAAAAAAAAACATAAGGAAATTAGGAAAGAGATATTCTGAAGAAAAAAAACATAGATTAATTTAAAATAATGAGAATTACCTGTTACAATCAAATTTTGGACCAACGGGTGCAAATAAGGTAACACCACACAACTGAGGCAAAGTGACATATTTGCTGGGATCGGGGGCAGAAGAAATTGCTGCTGCAGTCGACAAACAAATGCTTCTAAGCGTTTTAACGATCTTCAAACGTTTTAACACCGCGGTTCACGTTGTCTAAGCCTTTGCAACAATCTTGCGTCGGAGGAACACCTGGAAATGCATAAAGATACGACACACACGGTTTCAAAGCATTAAATGCTTCTTCACATGGCGTTAAGCTGTGCACTGTCATCATAACATTGAAAGGCGAAGTTAAAATTGTGATTGCAACGACACAAACTACTAAGACTGATTTGCTCATTTCTGTTTAGTTTATTGTGTAATTGTAATTACGATTTTTTTTTTTGTGCTGCTTATTTAGTTTGCGGTGCAAGTTATTTATAAGAGTGTCTTAGTGTGATGCATTGCACTATAATGATCTTATGCTATATATTTGTACTTTTTCCTTCTTACATAAGATTTTTTTTTTTTGTTTATATTGGGAAACGTATCTTCAAAAATACATGTGATTTTATACTTAAAATATTATATTTTTCTGCTATTAGAAATATTATCTTTAAGTTAACTTTATTTAATTAATATATATGTATATAAACCCATATGTAATTTATATAATTTTTACTAAACATAATCATATGCCAAATATCAGATATAGATCCGCTCTAAAAGTTATGATATTAAAATCATATCTAAAAATGAAATCACGGATCCATTTAAGCCATATTCGAATATTTTGATAATTTTGAATTCAAATGCACTTGAAAGGAAAAAAAAAAGAAATATTTAAGGAAACAGCAAATTTCTATTATTTCAAAAACTTAACAAAAACATATTTACATTTTCGATATGTTCTGCGAAATTTATAAGATGTCTTCTACAAATTCTATATGATCTGCGAGTTTTAAAATGTGTTTTCTACAATTTCTATATGTTTTTGCGATTTTTTAGAATATATATTCTGCATAATATATGTGTTCTGCGATTCCGTATAATTTATATTCTGCATAATATACGTGTTCTGCGATTATGTTGAATATACATTTTGAAATAATGTACGTGTTCTGCGAAATTTAAAACATGTCTTCTGCGAAGTTTAGAACATGTCTTCTGCGGGTTTTGGAATTATAAAAAAACATGATTTTCTTCACCTTTCTCTGCGCCGTCTTCTTAACTAATGTATACTCTTTATTTATGATTCTTTAAGATCTCTGCAAAAATCAATGGTCTAAACCAAAAAGTATTAGATAGATTTCACATAAATTTAGTGAGTTTCTTGAATTTGTTATTTTTTTTACCACAAATAGATATGTGCAATTTTATTTGGAAGAATTAATTTTTAAAAATGTTTATCCTTTACGGAGAAAACGAGGAAGAGATTGTGTTACACTTTGACGAAGAGAGAAGAGTTGGTGAGGAAGAAGAAGATCAATTTTGGTGAAGAAAAAGATGGGTTTTGATGAGAAAGAAGAAGATCGATTTTTGGTGACAAAATCAATGAGAGAAGAAGATCGCTTTTTGGTAACAAAATCAATCAGAGAAGAAGATCGTTTTTTTATGAGGAAGAGATTTTGTTACACTTTGAGGAAAAAAAAATAATAAATTTTAATTATAATTATTCAATATTAATTATATAAAAATAAGAAAAAATAATAAAATAAGAATCGAGGTTGTAATCAGATTTCAATGAATATAAAGCATAGTTCACCAAAAATTCAACTATTTCAAATTTTCCTTATCTTTTATTATATATATATTTTTTTAATATCAAAATATTACAAAAACCACTCCACTTTCATGGGAAGTGGTGGGCAATCATAAAAGCAACGGCAGTTTTTGATATTGGGCAGGCAAAGGCCTTCTGGTTCCTCCGCAAATGTGCCCGCACATGCCTCAGCACATTCCTTGGGAATACATTTCCCAAGTTCAAAAGTGGTATAACACCGTTTTCGTCCCATTACTGTAACTGCAATATTTAAAATTCAAATCTCAGTGCTCTTTATTTAAAATAGAAAGTTTAGTATTTTCTGAATTTTATAAATATATAGGTGTTTTGGCTCTATCAATAAATTATTTAAGATATCAAATATATTTTTTTATGTTCATTGAATATTATTGAATAGAAAATATAACATTATAATTAAATAATACTAATATTTATTTTATAGAGGTAATGTAAATATAATGTATATACTTACATAATTTACCACACAACTGAGGCAAAGTGACAAACTTGCTGGGATCGGGCGCAGAAGATATTGCTGTTGCAGTCGACAAACAAACGCGCATATCTCGACGATGTTCAAACGTTTTAACACCACGATTCACGTTGTCTAAGCCTTTGCAACAATCTTGTGTCGGAGGAACACCTGCAGATGCATGAAGGTACGACACACACGGTTTTAAAGCATTTAATGCTTCTTCACATGGCGTTAAGCTATGCACTGTCATCATAACATTGAAATGTGAAGTTAAAATTGTGATTGCAACGACACAAACTACTAAGACTGATTTGTTCATTTCTATTTAATTTATTGTGTAATTGTAATTATGATTTTTTTTGTGGTGCTTATTTAGTTTGTGGTGCAAGTTATTTATAGGGCTGTCTCAGTGTGATGCATTGCACTATAAAAATCTTATGCTACGGATTTGTATTTTTTCCATCTTAGAGCATCTCCAGCCTTTTTTTGTTGGGTCACAAAATAGCATCTACAGCCTATAATTGCATTTTCCATTTCAAATAAATATTTTAAGTATATTCTTTTTTATTTATTTTATTATTAATTACTAATTATACATATTTTTAAAAAAATTACAAATTGACCCATTTATTTAATTTCTTTCAAAAATTCCATAAATATGATATTTTTGAAATTTAATTATTATAATATAAATAAAAACACATTACACTACATAAAAATGATAAAACAAAGTAAATTTTAGTTTAAGCATCCTAAATTTATTTTCTGTTATTTTTAATTTCAGTACTTTTATTATTATGTTATTATATGTTTTATTAAATAATGTTATTTTAATTTTAATTTTATACATTATAGTGTTTTAATATTTATAATCATCAAAAAAAATCATCATCAAAATAATTAATTATAACTCTACAAGTAAAAGTATCTAAAATTTGAATGAATAATAAATAAAATTCAATTTCAAAATAGAATATGAAATGAAATGGTTGCAGATTTGGAATCAAAATGACATTATACCATTTCACAATTGAAATGAGATAGGGTTGGAGCATATTTTATGCAAAATACAATTTGGCACCAAACTCTTTTTAAGAGTACGGTTGGAGATGCTCTTACATAAAACTTTTTTTTTGTGTATACTGGAAAACAAATCTTCAAAAATACATTTGATTTGATACTTAAATATTATAATTTTCTGCTATTAGAAATATTATCTTTAAGTGAATATTATTTAATTAATATATGTATATAAACCCATATGTAATTTATATAATTTTTACTAAACATAATCATATGCCGAATATCAGATATATGATCCACTCTAAAAGTTATGATATTAAAATCATATCTAAATAATGAAATCACGGAGCCATTCAAGCCATATCCGAATATCTTGATTTTAAATTTTGAATTCAAATGTAATTATTTATAACTCTAAACGTTAAAGTATCTAAAATTTTAAGGACTACTTTATAAATAAAAAAGTTCAATTGCAAAATGAAATATGAAATGAGATGGTGTTTTATTTGAAATAAAAAAGGTATTATACCATTTTTCAATTGAAAATGAGATAGCGTTAGAACAAATTTTATTGCAAAGAGTTTTAGTAAAGAAACCCATAGCTAAAGATGAATCGAGAAAAAATCTCTCAACTATAAATTTAGTGTAAATTCCCCCCAACTATAAATCTGTTAATGAAAAAACCCCTCCGTCTATAGTACTGTTAAAACCTCAACGGCGACACGAGTTTTGTGAAATACCAAAAGGTTTTAATAAAAAAAAACCTCAAATAAATATTGATTGAGAATAAAATTTTCAACTATAATAATGTAAAAACCCCTAAACGTTTTTTATCTACATTTACGTTAAAAGCTAAATGGTCAACGATAAATCAAATGTATGTGCTTTGGATTGTAAAAATGATATAGATAATTTTAAAATATCTATGTCATTTAAAATCTTGAAATTCAATTAGAGAAAATATTCAAATTTCTAAAATCTATAAATTGATAAATGCTAAAATTATCAAACTCTAATTTGAGATAGTAAGATTATGTGGCTTGAAAGTTAATTGAAAAATAAATAAATGTCAAATTGTCTGTACAACTTGATAAACTATTTCAGTTTCTCAAAACTCTAGATAAATTAAATTGTACGAAAAAATAAATGTATATGTATTTTTCAATCAACTTTCTAGACAGAGAATCTCATTATCACATCATACCCATGTTAACTCTTACAATCCAAATCGTATTTGATATAATGTTGACTATTTTTTTAATGTTATTGTAGACATAAATAGAGGAGTTTTCACATTAAATTTATAGTTGAGTGATTGATACTTGATATATGTAAACTTGAGGGGTTTTGATATTAAATTTCTAGTCGAAAGGTTTTTTCTTGATTCATCTTTAGTTGAGAGATTTTTTTTGTTAAAAACCTTTAAAGTTTTAACGGTACTATAGACGTAGGGATTTTTTTATTAACGGACTAATAGTTAAGGAGTTTTTACATTAAATTTATAATCGATGGATTTTTTCTCAATTCATCTTTAGTTGAGTGATTTCTTTGTTAAAAACTATATTGCCAAATTGCAATTTAACACTAATTTTGAAATAGGGTTGAAGTCAGTCAATGCCCAAGCAACTTCATACGTATCAAAAACAAAAAGATGGCATCTTTAGACCATCTGCATTGATGGTCTCTCACCAAATCTCTCAATATAAAATATTAATAAACTTAGAAAAAGAGAAGAGGGAGAATTGAGTGAATCTCTCAAATGAGAGACTATGAAAGACCCATGAGAGACTCATCTCATGTGTTGTCCTCATATCATTGGTTTATTTTTCCTTTTTAATTTAAAACTAAATAATATAATTAAAATTATTATTATTAAATTGGTGAGAGACTTATGTGAGTCTCAGATGTTCTTATGTTTCAAAAAAAATCAGGTGACTGCTCGAATTTTGGTCCAATTTAAGCATTTGGTGAGCGTTTTATAAATAAAGAACATTTCACTTGATCTCTAACCAACACAATGATTATTAACATTTCAAGTCAATTAAAAAAAAGAGGATATCCCAAATACCAATATGCACTGTTTGGGTTAGTTTGCTCTGTTTGATTTTGATTTTTTTCCAGCAGATTTTTTCCTCTATGTACTCTTTCCCAAATGAACCAAAGACATTTTTCGTTTTGCTTCTAATTTCTTTCTCCAAATTTACTTGATACTATTTTATCTATTTATTCCTTATATAGGATCTTCTTCTCAACGGTACCTCTTGAGACTGTTTTCAACTTTTTGTGTTTATAATTTATATTAGTCAATTCACACAATGTAACTATCTTTATATAAAGATATATATTATTTTTTTAATATACAACTTAGTCACGCGACGCATAATACAAGGTTTGAATCCATTTTATACCTTGGTTACAAATTTACTAGACCGCAAACCGAAAAATATTATTCATTATTTATTTAATTATAACATTTTTAACACATTATCATTTACTATTTTCAAACACATTATATTATATAAAAAATATATTATCATATCTCAAATCTCTATTTTTTATAATAATTTTTTTTTAGTATCAAAATATTACAAAAAATACCTCGTCTTCATGGGCGAGTCCCAATCACCAGAATCTTGGCAATTATAAACGCAACGGCAGTGTGTGAGATTGGGCAAGCAAAAACCTTTTGGTTCCTCGACCATTATGTTCCTACAGTCTTCAGCACATGCCTGGGGAACACATGCCCCAGGTTCTGTTGGAGAATCGACATGACATCGTTTTTTTCCCATTACTTCTGTAACTGTAATAACATTAAAAGGTGAAGCTAAAATTGTGATTGCAACGACACAAACTATTAAGACCGATTTGTTCATTTCTGTTTAGTTTATTGTGTGTTTGTAATTAGGTTTTTTTTTTGTGGGGCTTATTGCAAGTTATTTATAGGAATGTGTTAGTGTGATGCATTGCACTATAAAGATTTTATGCTGTAGATTTGTATTTTTTTCCTTCTTACATAAAATTTGGACTTTAAGATTTTTTTTTTCTTTTTTTTGTTGTTGTTTATATTGGGAAACAAATCTTCAAAAAATACATTTGATTTGATATTTAAAATTTTATGTTTTTGTCTACTATTAGAAATATTATTTTTAAGTGAATGTTATTTAATTAATATATGTATATAAACACATATGTAATCTATATAATGGGTGTGATTGGTGAGCATTAGAGTAATTGAGAAGAATTAAGAGGAATATAATTGAGAGGAAAAGAAAAGTGATAATTAGAATAATTGGGAAGAATATATAATGGAAATTTTTTTTAACTTGAATGGTAGTATTGAGAGTAATTGAGAGTAACTGATGGTAATTGAAAATAATAAAATATTTTTTTTTAAATAATAAATTAAAAACTAGAGTCTTAATTAATTTATTTTAATTATTTGAAAACATATGTAACTTTATATAGATTACGTTATAAAAATAAACGTGATAATAAACATAACTTCAAGATATCGTCTATTTTCGATGATAATAATCATTTTGATGTTCTGTTCGCATATATTGAGTAATCTGATCACAAACAATCCACATATATATCATCTCGTTTCTAGACGAAAAATAGAATAAAAGAAAAGTAATAATTAAAGTAGGAAAACGAGAGTAATTGAATAAAATATTTGTTTTAGTTTTGGTTTAAATAATAAATTAAAAATTAGAAAAAAATATAAAACTTTTATTATAGAAAGAAATATATTGTTATGAAATAACACCAATATTCTATATTCTATTTAATTTATATATTACTACTATTTTGTTTTGTGTGGAAGGGGCAACTAATATTTGTTTCCAACTAATTTCCAATTAATTTTGTTTTTTTTTATCAACGGTTTCCAATTAATTATGCATCATCCTTTACATTTTACAAGACTGATAAAAAAAACCTGCACAACAATGCTCAGTTCATCATCGTTTTGTGTGCAAGTGTTAGTTGATTTTTTTCCACCTGTTTTCGGTAAAGAGAAGTTTTTTACACTATTCTACTGAAAACAGAAAATTTATTTTTCTTCTGTTATTTTTCTTTTCTTCTTGACTGGTTGAAATTAAGAAAAACACAAAAGATTTTTCTTTTTTCTTTTTTCTTTTCTTCTATGAGCTACAACCAGTCACACCCAATATCTACTAAACATAATCATATGCCAAATATCAGAGATTATCCACTCTAAAAATTATGATATTAAAAGAAAGGATAATGAAATCACAGATCCATTCAAGACATATCCGAAAATCTTTATTTTAAATTTTGAATTCAAATGTACTTTAAAAATTACATATGTATAATATCTATTAGGTTTCAAATTTAATATAAAATATTTATGAAAACTAACTTGTTAAGTAATATTTTTTAAAAAAAGCATTAAAAATTCCTTTTTAGTTTTTCAATTTTTTGTTGATCCTTCGAGGATATACATAATCGCATCTTGGATCCGTTTACTAAGATTTGGACACCAGAAAATTACCAGATATATAATATGATTAAGTAATAAATCTTACAACAAAAAAGAATAAGAAAATTAAGAATAATTTTAATTTTAACAAATCATTAGACAAGATTTTTATAGTCGCCTGTATGTGATTGAAAATAAAATAAAAAATTAGATACTAAAAAAGCTTTTCATCGCTTAAATAAAAGGGATGGTTGACCACAAAAAAAAAAAGGGATTAGCGAGAATTCATGTGAATGCGATTAAGTAAAGCAAAAGAGTCCATAATACTTATGAGTTTTTTTTCTTCATCACTATTTTCTCGAGTAAAAAAAGAGGTAAGGAATATAAAGGGAACAACATTATGGTTTTTTTGTTTCTCTTCATTTTGACTTTTGCGTACACATAGCACATTCATAATATGCGCATTCGCATGCGCCATCTATAGCATTCATACGAAACAAAAAGAGTTTTCATCTTTACTCCATATGTTATATCGGATCGCTTTTGAAGACAAAACACTAGTGGTAGATATATTAACTGATAAACAGAACCAAAATTTGTATAGCCTAATTGATATTATAGTTTTCGTATCGAACCAAAACGTAATTTATCATAACCGAACCAAAATTTGTATAGCCTAATCGATATTACTGAACCAAAACGTACTTTATTATAACCGAATAAATTTAATACTATTGCACATTACGAGAACAAAGTAAATAGTGTATAATGTTATAGTTGCATTAAAATTCACTCTTACTAATGTTTTTCTTGTTGAAATTGATTTATAATTGCATCGACCGGTTTTATATCCGAATCTACTAATACTATTGTTGGTTATGACGTGGGCTTTCCGATGTCTTAAAGAGAGACGATTATTGGGCTACGCTTGACTATATGGGCCGATACCTTTATCAAGGGCCGGTTCATATTTGTTTCCTTCTAAACTACTCCCTTTTTCAACGAAAGAGTTCCGATAAAAAAACAAAATAAAAAACCAGTGATGACGTGTAAATCTCCAAGAAGAAGAAAGAAGTAAAAATCGAAAGATCTGAAAAACGCAGAGGAACGGCTTGGAGCTTGGAAGAGAGAGAGAGAGAGAGAGATGGGAATAAGGTTCATACTGATGGTGAACAAGCAAGGCCAGACTCGTCTGGCTCAGTACTACGAATGGCTCACTCTCGAGGAACGTCGAGCTCTCGAAGGCGAGATCGTTCGTAAATGCCTCGCCCGCAACGACCAGCAGGTAAAAACCTCTTTCTCTTCAAATTCGATCAGATCGCTCGTGACTTTGGCTCGGATCTCGTCTCCCTTAACTCAATTGATCCCAGTTTCGATCCTTTTTGTGTTGTAATTAGCTTTTCGAATCCTGGAATTGGCATTTGATCAACCGCGAAATTTGATTTGTTGGATGATCGATCCGGCATTGGTTTGATTGCGTCTAGATAGGTTTTATGATCGGAATCTGGAATTTTATTGGGGAATCGAAGTAATTTTTGTTGGTAACTGAGTTTTTCTTGGCGGAAACCGATTTGAGAATTTCGAAGGTGGTGATGCATACATATATCACTAATACAGAGCCGATTTGAGAATTTCGAAGGTGGTGATGCATACATATATCACTGACCATTGCCCAATCGGAATCAAACTAGTTTGACTTAGTTCTATCATCGTTGATACTAGTTACATTGAGCTCCTGTGATCTGTTCACGTTTTTGTTTTCGTCTTGTCTTGAAATGTAAAGGTTGGTGCAGGGCTGGTTAGCTCGAAAGATGTTTGAGATCACATTTTCTTTCTAAATTCTGTTCGTCTTTGCGGTATCCGACTCAATTATGTTGCGTTTTTAATTTGTAAACAGTGTTCATTCGTGGAGCATCGCAACTACAAGATCGTCTACAGGCGTTACGCATCTCTGTTTTTCATGGTTGGTGTTGATGACGATGAAGTAAGTTATATATATACTTGTCTGTTTTCTTCTGAGCTGCAAAATCGATTTTTGAAATTCGGATGAAATGTCTGTATGTGTTTACGACACCGGCTTCGGTATGATGTGGATGATCATCCATAATGAAGAAGCCCTGTTTACAATCTACTAGCCGATGACTCAGAAAATAGAAACTATTTTGCATATCCTATCTTTGTCAACAGTAAAGCTTAGATGTTTTTGTTCACTCATCTCTATACTAAAAACACGCTGTTTTGTTCGAGTCCTGTCCTAGAACGAGCTGGCGATTCTAGAGTTCATACATCTCTTGGTCGAGACAATGGACAAGCATTTTGGAAATGTGGTAAGTTTTTTTTGATTCAGACTCGTCTCGGATAGACTTTGTCTTGTTTTTGTGTTTCCTCTTTTTGTGATCCGTAGCTTTTGTATGTGGAAATTATGCAGTGTGAGCTTGACATAATGTTCCATCTGGAGAAAGCTCACTTCATGCTGGAAGAAATGGTGATGAATGGTTGCATTGTGGAGACGAGCAAAGCCAACATACTTTCACCTATACAACTTATGGACAAAGCCCATTAATTTTCAAGAGGCTTGTTTGTTTCCATTTCATCACACTGTGTGACAACTTCTTGTATTATCTCATTAATCCACTCTTTTTTTGTACAACTAGAGTTGAAAGCAAAAATGTTTATTTCATGCTTTGAATGGTAGTGGTATATAGAAGAATATGACTCACTTCCTCCTATGTTTTTTTGTTTGGTTTTTTTTTTTTTTTTTAAACTGGTGGATATATTTGATTAAAAGATCGTACAACATACAAGGAATTTGAAATAGAGGAAATGAAAAACAGAGTGGAAAGATTGAAACATTGAACCAAACCAATGAAGAACTTGCATAGAAACCATTGATAACGCCCAACGACAAAATAACCGAGACAAATCCCAAACCAAACCGCCTCCAACAATAAGACCGACTACGAGGCATAGAAACCATTGATAACGCCCAACGGCATAGAAACCAAACCAATGAAGAACTTGCATAGAAACCATTGATAACCCCCAACAACAAAATAACCGAGACAGATCCCAAACCAAACCGCCTCCAACAATAAGACCGACTGCGAGATATTTTTTTTAAGTTTGAAGAGCCCGCAAATTAGGCTGTAGATATTTGACTTTCTACACACTTTAAAACAACAAAAACTAAATAAAGGCTGTAGAATTCAAAAAAAAAAATATAAAGCATGGTTTGGCAGAGATTTGAGCTGTAGACATAATATTACTGTGCATGCAATGTTTGATAAAACAATCAAAATAAGTTGACTTAGGAAAGTTTTAGAGATGTTGATAAAATAAAAAGGGAAAACACTAGAGATAAGTTAATTTATTTTATTGATAAAATGCTTACTGCATACAACATATTTCTTAAATTTATGGGAAAAGAAAACAAGTCTGAACACCACTTTTAAATAGATCGATATCTTCCGTTTTATACAATCGAAACTCGTCAACCTTTGATCTCGTCCTCCAAATAGAATGTCATCATTAGTGATCTCACAACTCTTATATCGATCTCACCATTTTAGTTTCGCCGGAAAATACTGCAAAGGTTGTTTTAAAAAGTATAGACATTAATTATATGTACCGTAAAATATGATCGGGGGATAAATAAAATGCATATTATATAGTATTGTTACCTTGTTGATAAGGGAAACGTAGTAAGGCTTCACTTGTTCGACATCTACAAGAACTTTGCTCTTGCTGTATAGGTCATATTTACTGCAATATTCATTTTGATTCGTTAGAATAACCAAATTGGAATTAATTAGATGATGAATAACATTATATAACAACGAATAAAAGTAATTCTTACTTGAATACATGGAGCCACTTGAGATCCTCTCCGTCCTCATCGTTCATCAAGTGTGTGTAGGTTCCCGCCTTGTGCAATGCTGCATGATTATTTATTAGAATGTTCATGATATCGATAAACAATGATAATACAAGATATGATATGGTTGACATTTGAATACGTACGATAAAATGAATGGTATCGAATAATGAAGAGACCAGCGTGAGGAAGAGTTGTGCCGTTCTCCTTAGCCACCTAGTTGCAAATTATCAAATCAGTTCAAGTATAATCTTTTGGTTGTATTTTTTTTAATCAACTTTATTTATAAGGAAATAAGAAGAAGATTTCGTTTTTTCTCAAAACAACATACCAAATACATGTAGTCGTCATGACCCCATGACATGTGAACATTGTCCAATCCACATCCTTCACTGTAAACTCCATTTTTTGTGTTGTACTTTGTGTTGTTGTTATCAGGATTTTCATTGAAATACTGCAAGATAACAAGATGGAAAATAAATAAGTTAATTATTCAAGTAACTAAAGCTAATTTTATGTCCACCAATCTATTTGGAAAATTTTAAATTCGAACTTTTCTTAATATAAAATCCGAATATACTAATATAAAATCTGAAATATACTTACCTATATAGAGCTAATTCATGTATTTTATTTTTAGTTACCTTGTGGTGAATATTGGCCGAGTCGAAGTTACATCCAACTGGAAATGTATCGCCTGTAGTTCAACGGAAGTGTTAATAATTGTACGTATAATTTTGTTGTTATATTGCAGAATTAAATGAAAATATAATTCTAGACTAATACTATAGTATAGCATAGCCAATAATATAATTCATATTTAATACATACCAACGACAGCCCACTGGGGAAGACCACCGAATTCTGGCAAAAGGAGAACTTTTCCAAGATCTGTAACAAAAACAATAGTAATTCAAAATCCACTACTGACCCAACCCAAGTTTATAAAAATTATTATCCTGTGCATGTAATCTAACCTAAAGTATGCATTAAGATATTTAATATGCTCATTAGTCATATAACCAAAACCAATAAAAGAAGTAATATAACACAGAACTCTGAATCTGAATTGTTGACCTTTCAATATTCAACATTTACAACTCGAAAAAGATGACGTTTTATAAATAAATTTACAATTTCATGTTGTTACACTTTGGCAACAATCAGTCATTCTGAAAATTCTCAACTATAATAAAAAGAAAACAAATCAATTCTTCTAAAAACAAAAAATAGTCATTTTTTGTGTATGAAACACTATTATATCATTAGATGGAATGGTGTTGGCTATTGTATATATTTATTATGAGATAGCAAAACAAGACACGTACCATGGATTAGGGCGGTAAGATGGAGCCAATCTTCATCAGGATAGTCCCTACGAATGGCTTCAGCGGTCTGGAGAAGGTGTTGGATTTGAGGTTCATCAAGATCCGGGTCGCTTTCATCGACCACATTGTTCAATAGCTCGCAACATTCCCATATGCTCATTTCCATCTTGTTAAGTTTCCCATATTCTTTTCTCATCTCTTTCACCTGTCCGAGTTTTAGTTTAATTTTCAGCCAACACTAAATACTTGATGATTAGGAATAAGATTTGCTCGGCTTACAAAGTCATAGGTCTGGTGAATGTGTTGCATCCTGTAGAATTCCTCGACGCCTTGCTGTCTCTCGCTTGCACCGTTCTCATAATCCCTAAAAGAGTGGCCCAGAAAGTTGATATCAGGGGCATCGAACCCATCAGCTTCGTCCTTAGGTTTTGGAACCGCAAAACCTCCATCCAACACCAATTCATCAGCCCTTGTTTTCTTTTCCTCGATTCTTGAATCTACATACATAATCGTCACCATAAAATCAATCAACAAAAATCATGCACCACTTAAATACTTTCGTAACGAAATTGTTCATATTCTTATGCACTAATATCAAAATAGTCTCAAAAAGAAATCAAATATTTCAAAAAAAACAACGAAATTGTGATCTTGACCATAATACTATTTTTTTTTGCTAAAGAAATTGTATGATCCCTACTATCATTATTGAGATTAATCTAACCATAAATCCCTAATCAAAATTAGCAAAAAAAAAAAAAAAGCAACGAAACGTTACCAGAGACGAAATGTTCAACAAGAATAGTCATCTTGCTCGGAATTTGAGATGCGAAATTTAAACAAGAAGAAAATCGATAAATTAAAAAAAAAAAAACGTGAAAAAGTGTGAAGAATTGTGAAGATGTTGATGAAGGTGCAAGAGAATGGAGAAAGGTATTTATATTGATCCAATCAAAAAGTCCTTCCTGCAGATTTGGAGACAGTGCAAGTCCTCGAATCATAAACTTAACTTGTATTGTGTCCTCAAACTGAAATTAGTGCAAAAAAAATATGTCACACTTCTTCGTTACACCAAACTCACGCGCTATTAATGGCACGTGACACTCAGGTCAACTTTTACAGCCCATGTTCGTGTTTTACACGCTCGGAAAATGCGAGTTTCGCTTGAACTATCTTATCTTAATAGTTTTGTTAAAATCTAGTAGTATCTCTTTTTTTTTCGGTTACAATTTTATCTCTGGACTCGGATTTTATTAATTATGATTTACTATTTCCGATATTTTTAATTATCTAGTTTTAGATAAATTGAAATATTTTTTTAAGAAAATAATTGTTACTATATTAATCCCCCCCCATTGAGTGGTAATAACAAACTAACAAACTTTATTCTATTTAAAAATAGTACAAGATAATCTAAAAAAAATGAGAAATTTTTAAAAGGAAAGAGTACACTATGATAATAAAACAAAAAATAATATCTAAGAAAAAGATGGAGGAAAGTCCTGAATTGTGAAATAATGAAATAAATTGAGTCCTTGGCAGCAAAAAAAAAAAAAAAAAAATTGGGAGTCGAGAAGAACAGCTGTGTTTCTTCTGTTTTTTGTGATATTTTAGGAATATTAAAGATATTAACAAGTCAGCGTGACGTGTATAAATATTATCTTCACTACCATTAGCTGTGTGTTTTGACCAACCTCTGAGTCAGCATCTACTCAGATTTCGTGTCCTTTTTTGTTTTTTTTTAAGATTACTCTTTCTATTTTAAATTCGATGTTGTTTTTATATTTTTTATTTATTAAATTACAAGATCATTCAAAACATGACTCTAAAATTTCCAATTTCCATATTGTGTGTTCGTAATTTTCGGATTCGAAACTCAAAATTGATTTTTTTTTTTAACCTTTTAGCAACAACAGAAAAACGAGGCAAATGATGCGGATTTGATAGATTTGGTAACGTGTTAGATACACAGGAAATTGCGGCGGGAATACTCCACAGGAAATTACATTTGGTGGTTAAATATATTAAATTACTCTGTAAAACCCTATATCGGGAAATATTATTCATTATTTAGTTATAACATTTTTAACACATTATCATTTACTATTTTCAAAAACATTATATAATATAAAAATATATTATCATATCTCAAATCTCTATTTTTTATTTTTAAAAAAATTATTAAAATATTATAAAAAAATACTTCATCTTTATGGGCGGGTCACCATAATCTTTACGGCAATGATAAGTACAACGGCAGTGTGTGAGATTGGACAAGCAAAAACCTTTTGGTTCCTCCAACAATGTGTTCATGCATGATTTAGTACATTCTTCGGAAACACATGTCCTAAGTTCTGTTGTTGAATTTATATGACACCGTTTTTGTCCCAATACTTCTATAACTGTAATAACATTAAAAGGTGAAGTTAAAATTGTGATTGAAACGACACAAACTATTAAAAATTGTGATTGAAACGATACAAACTATTAAGACCGATTTGCTCATTTCTGTTTAGTTTATTGTGTGATTGTAATTAGAATTTTTGTTTTGTGGTGTTTATTGCAAATTATTTATAGGAGTGTCTCAGTGTGATGCATTGCACTATAAAGATCTTATAGCAGTAATTTTTTCCTTCTTACATAAAATTGAAAATTTATTCATTTAAATTTCTTTTTTCTTTTTTCTTTTTTTGCTGTTTATATTGGGAAACAAATCTTCAAAGATACATTTGATTTGTTATTTAAAATATTGTATTTTGGCCTACTATTAGAAATATTATCTTTAAGTGATGTTATTTAATTAATATATATATATATATATATATATATAAACACATATGTAATCAATATAATATCTACTAAACATAATCATATGCCAAATATCAGAGACCAATATCTTTATAAATTAGTACTTAGCCTTTGCTTTTGTTTAAAACTTTTTATGTCTGTAATTTTTATTGGTCAATTCACATAATGTAACTATCTTTATTACATGCACAGTCGGTTTGGCCATGTTCAAACATACGACAATTTGATAATCCTTCCTCGGAGATTGATGCAAATCTGACTGATTCTCAACATGATGGAAGACGAATCTCTACCAGAAAAATTTCGGTTACTCCCGTGTTGGATAATTTGGATGATTTGAAAATCAAGAAATGAATTCCTATTTCAGAAACGTAATGTTCATCCATGGGAAGATGCAAACCGTGCACTAGTGTCAACTCATGAATGGATTGCAGCACAATCTCCTTCATCACGGTACATTATCAACCCTCAACCTCAGAGAAATAGTAATTGGGAACCACCACCTCGAGGCTGGTTTAAATGTAACTTTGACAGCAATTATAGAGATAGTCATGCACATACAGGCTTAGGATGAATTGTCAGAAAATCATCAAGGTCTATATATTGCTTCTGGATGTGCGAAGGTTAGACCAGCTACATCTACATTACAGGCTGAAGCTATGGGTTTTCTTCATGTTCAACAATCGGTTTGGAATCTTGGTTACCTACAACACGTCTGGTTTGAAGGAGATAGCTCTGTGTTAACAGAAGTTATCAATAAATCTAAAGAAAATTACCCCAATGCTCTTTAGATAAGGTTAATCGAGAAAGGAATCACGCTGCATATATCTTAGCTAAAAGATCTTTTGATTCAAATGTAATGTACCCGTTTTTTACTACACCACTGGTTTGGTTGGTTGACTATTTGTATCATCCCTTTTACTGTCTAATAAAACTCAAGTCGTTCAAAAAAAAAGATATATATTATTTTTTAGTATACAATTTAATCACGCATAACGCATAATACAAGGTTTGAATCTATTTTATACCTTGATTACAATACTACTACAAATTAGTAGACCGCAAACCGGAAAATATTATTCATTATTTAATTATAACATTTTTAACACATTATCATTTACTATTTTCAAACACATTATATAATATAAATATATATTATTATATCTCAAATCTTTATTTTTATAATATTTTTATTTTGTATCAAAATATTACAAAAAATACCTCGTCTTCATGGGAGTGTCACCATAATCTTTACGACAATTATAAGTACAGCGGCAGTGTGTGAGATTGGACAAGCAAAAACCTTTTGGTTCCTCCAGCAATGTGTTCCTGCATGATTCAGCACATTCATGGGAACACATGCCCCAGGTTCTGTTGGAGAATTGATATGACACCGTTTTTGTCCCATTACTTCTGTAACTGTAATAACATTAAAAGGTGAAGCTAAAATTGTGATTGCAACGAAACAAACTATTAAGACCAATTTGCTCATTTGTGTTTAGTTTATTGTGTGATTGTAATTATGTTTTTTTTTGTGTGGGGCTTATTGCAAGTTATTTATAGGAGTGTCTCAGTGTGATGCATTGCACTATAAAAATTTTATGCTATAGATTTGTATTTTTTTCCTTCTTATATAATATTTGTACTTTAAGATTTCTTCTTTTTATTGGGAAACAAATCTTCAAAAATACATTTGATTTGATATTTAAAATATTATATTTTTCTACTATTAGAAAAATTATCTTTATGTGAATGTTATTTAATTAATATATGCATATAAACACATATGTAATTTAATTGACATCTAATTTTTGTTTTCGAGCAGCAAAATTCGATGTGTTATTATTTTTGCAGCTTTTTATTCCGATTTGTGCATAATCCTTGCGAGATCTTTCCGCTGAGGTGGTAATCGGCGCCTCCACGGTCTTTGTGGCCGCGTTTTATAATATGGGTTTTAGCACATGATAAAAAAAAAAAATTCATGTACAGTTGGTATCTTACATATTGTTTTCTTTTTCTGTTTTGTAAATACTATCAATAAGCCAAATAAAATATATGTAAAAAAACACGTTTTTTTTGTCAACGTCCAACGATCCGTTAAAAAGCACCTAAAACCTTTTTTAATCTGTAACAAAATATTTAAAATAACCTTTTTTATCTGTAACAGATGTGTAAATAAGTACCTAAAACCTTTTTTTATCAATAAGTCAAATAAAATAGAGAATATTATAAGGAAATACACTTTTCTAAAGTGTAATAACACAATAAGACACTTTCAACTACTAGAGCACTTTCACCTAGCGAAAAAACAATAGCACCCCTCGCTCATCTCTTTTCTTTTCTTTCTCTCCTCTTCGTGCCTTTTGGACCAAAAAAAAAATCACTCTTTATGTTTAACCGAAGAGACTAGAAAAAAAACTATGCCCCACATCTAAACTTCTATTCTTCAATCTATGAGTAGAATAACATCCCAATTTCTTCGATATCATTGTTTTCTTTCTCAATGTGATTACAGATTCGAGATTTCGGATTAGTTCTCCCTCATCGAGATTTCGTCTTCCATTTATGGGCAAAATTTATATTTTATTGTTAATGTTTCATAGATCCGATTTCTGTGGACGCGGTACCAATCTTGAAGATGTTATAATTGTCGATTGGATCACCCATCCACTCACGTATCTTCCTCTCTGGCTTCTATTGTTGGAATTAGGAATTCATCATTGCTCTCTTGCTCTTTAGTTGCTAAAATATTCATCCAATTTTCAATTTTCAAATTCTTTTTTTTTTGTGTAAACATGGAGATACATGTATTTACGAGGTGGTTGTTACACGTGGTCAGTAGGCATCCACAGGTACAAAGTCACTTTGACGAAGGGCCCAAGGTCAGTTTAATGGTATTTACGAGGTGGTTGTTACACGTGGATGTCGTTCCGTGGATGCTACTTCATGTGGATGTCATTTCGTGGACGACCTGAACCATAATATGTAGTATCATTACACAAATCTAACATAATTTCAACCCATGGACGCCG
The DNA here is from genome assembly GCA_020283515.1 of Alliaria petiolata. Classification (NCBI taxonomy): domain Eukaryota; kingdom Viridiplantae; phylum Streptophyta; class Magnoliopsida; order Brassicales; family Brassicaceae; genus Alliaria; species Alliaria petiolata. The sequence goes on along the minus strand of JAHZTW010000001.1, from coordinate 453,883,444 downwards.
CTTTATAGAACGCTTACGGTGGATCAATATGGATTTTGTTTTATGGATACCTTATGACAGAATCCGTCTTCATACTGAACCACATCTGATTCACTATTCTTATATTATCCACAAATACCCATCCACAACACCAAAATAAAGACAAGTCCACAAATACCCATCCATAATATTAACGTTTTTATTTTATTTCATCCACAAACGCCGTGTCCACATATGCTTATCCATATTATTGATGTTTAGCAATGACATATTGCTTGTCTTGAAAAGGACTATGTGGACACATCTATACCTAACCCGTCCATCATTGGCTCTTATTCTATCATCCTCACAAATAGTCTTATTAAATAGACTCGTCCATGAACGCTCGTCCATTATAATTATTTGATTAATTGTCCAATTTTTATTAAGGATATTATGGGAAGAACACAACTCTAAAAGTGGAGAAAAGTGCCCAAGTTGGCACAAGTGCCTTTCTTATAAACAAAAATGAAAAAGTGCATTTCTTTGTAAATCACTCAATAAAATATCTGTAAAAAATACTTTTTTGGTCAACCTCCAACAATCTGTAACATATTTTGCACTTTTGCAGCGACCATCCTTGAGCTACAGCTCATCTCGGACTCGGAAGTCCTCATCAACTCCCTTGCTACAATGACGGATCTGAACGAGATTTCAGGCCTCATAAATGATATTCGAAGCCTTGCCCCTCTCTTCCGTTCCTTGTCTTTTAAATTTATCACTCGTTCCGCTAATGTTGTTGTGGATGGTTTAACTAAATCTGCTCTTTCGAACTTGGGCCAATTTAGCTTTGTTGAATCTTTTTAAGTTAAATGAAATCATAAATTGAACAAAAAAAGCGTCTATTGAAATCATTGATAATTAAAACAACACATACAACAAAGTCAGCAGATGAAAGTCATCCCTGGATACAAAACCGACTAAAATTATAGAACTCTGAGAGTCAAAGCAGGAGGACAAAGGAAAGTCCCATAAAACATAGCCCAAAAAGAGAATCAATGACTTATACACATGGCATAAATAGTAAAACTAGGCAAAAAAACATCAAACGATCATGCAAGTAAGATATTCGGAGAAAACCAAAGATAAGCACCAAGGAAAAAATCACAAAAGCAAGAAAAAGGAAGAGATGAATCTCTCGCTTAACCCTCCTCCCAGCAACATGAAACCGGCAAAGTCACGAGTTCAATCCAACACACCTAAAATGTTTGCAAGATCCTCAATAACGAAAATCCCAAAGCTTGGAGGAGAAGAAGCCACTTCGAAACTGCAACACCAACTCAAAAGGCTGACGCAAAATAGAGTACAAAGGAGAGACTGCAAAACCTTATGTAATTTTCTGCATGTAATAACTCATCAATGTATTTCTCTATTTTTTTCTTTAAAATAAATGTGAATTTCTGTTTAATCCACCTTTATTTTAGAAGAAAACTTCTATTTTAGGCGTAAAAATTAGAGATGATTTAAAGAGAAATTCATCTCTAATTTAGAGTTCCTAAATCTGAATCCATTAAAATTAAATACCAAAAACTCTAAACACTAAATCTCAAACTCAAATTATGGATATATGTTGGGACCGATTTTATTGTGACCCCGGATGCCATGTCAACAGAGGAACATACCAAACAGTTCACCTATCTATCAGCCTCATGTAGGCATCATGACCGATTGGACCGGCGCTGAAGGTAAAAGGAACACTCAGCGGTATGAAGCTTTATGGTTTCCTGGGAAAGAGGAGACCGGCCAGCGAAATTGGCGGAGCCAATGGGGAAGGAAGCTAGAAATGCATAAATAAGAATGTAAGGAGAAGAAGAAGAGGGGGACTGCCAGAGAGAGGAGACGTCGACCATCCGACATCACTACCATCCCATCATCCGAGCATAACCATCGATGATCCACACCGTCCGGGGTCTGAATCCGGCCATCCATTCCCAACTCCATCTCGGGAGGATTCCATTCTAGGTTAGTAAATCTTCCAACAAGGGAAAGCCCTTAAATTCTCTCTCACATCTGCTATAAGATTATCTATTTTTCCGATAGACAGCCTCTCGAGTATTTGTTTTCTATTGTGCACGCCTGACTTTAACGTCGGAGAACTTTCGGGAGAAAAAAAAATCATTTTTGTTCTTTCTCAGGATCGTCTTATCCGTTTATTAAGTGATCGCATGTCTCGAAGATCGATATGATAGAACGTTCGATCACCACTCATTTTCTAGAGAACGGATCTAGGACACGAGGTTTGACATCCTGATAAACACATCTTCTATTTGCATCGCACAAAATACTTGCAAATAATATCTTTTTTGAAGCTTTTCTTCAATTGTCCCATATTTAGTATATAGAACATTGTTCATGTATGATCATGAATTTTGATTATATATATATTATATGAAAAAAAAAAACTAAAAAGCTATATATATATATATATATATATATATTAATCAGTTTATCCATTTGTTATGCTTTAACTACAGTTTTTAATAAGTTTATCCATTATGTTATATTTATTTACTTTCCGTATTATATATGTTTGGCTCGATTTTTTTTTGACCAAGATGCTTGGCTCGATTTGATGCATACTTTCCAAAGACATAAAACAAACATTGTGATAAGAAAGACAATTGGACCGAAACCAAAACATGAAGAGATATAAATCGAACAGAAACAAAAACATGAAACATTGTGATGAGACTTGACTTTGGGTGACGCGAAAAAAAAGAAAAAAAAAAAGAGTAGATTGACCGTTTAAAATTCAACGAGCTCGTGACCTCTTTTTCGTAGAGGAGGACAAACAGCGCCACTGCTTACGACGTCGACCAACCGCGTTACAGTTGAGTTTTATAATATACGCGTTTGCGTTTAGATACTTCACTATCTCGTGTATGGTAATTTATTTTGTTTTGGATTCAAAGGACATTTTTGGATTCACCGTTTCGCTGTAAAACTGTAACTCTTTTTGAATGGTCTATTTTATCCGTTCGTTAGCAGTGTAACTGAATAATCCGTTTCATTTCAAGCTGCCTATATAATTACAAATATGAAATATGTTACTAATTAAGTCCATACTATTTATTTTTTTTGGTAATTTAAAGTTTTATATACTGTTGGAAAACATGGAAAGCCAATATATGCATGCTGCTATTTACCACTTTTTTATCAAATAAAATATCGCTCGAGTTCAAAGAGGTTGCCAGCAGGAGAAGCTTGAATGTTACATTTATGAATTAATTGACGATTAATTAGCCACTCGTCATTGTTATATTACTAATTAATGTCGCTTTTGCTTGCCTTAATTAGACGGCGAGCAGCTCGTCATCACACACCAGGTTTGGTACGTCCGTCGCTATTTTTTTCTTTCTTTCCAATAAATAAATAACCATATTATTAGGATCCACGTCACTTTTTTGGTTTGTCATCAAAACACGTCTTGTACTTTTAAATCATTGCATCTAATTTATAATTTAATATCCAGACAAAAACAAAGTATCCACAGAATAGACTTCATTTTGATCGTATTACTCTATTTATGACACGTTTTAAATATTCATGTTCAATTCGTGCTGTGATGATGAGTATGCTATGTTTTTCTTCTCAATACCTATGTTTCTATGCCCATAAACTGATGCATCAAATGTAAAACAATTTTTTTTTTTTAAATAAAATTTAACATTCATCTCAAATATATATATTAATTTTTTGTTTGCATATTAAAATATTTTATCCAAAAAGATTTAAACCCATATTTCCTATTATCTTATACGTATCGATTTATAATACATTAAATTCAGAATTCACATAAAAAGTGCGAATTTTTCAGTAATCCAACAAAGTAGAAAAGTGAGGTTTTCAGCCAGAATGTTTTCACTCAACCAAAGACAGACGTTAAATGGAGTAAAATAATGTACCGGGCTATTTGAGTGAGATTTAATGGGCCTCCAACAAGTAAATAAGCCCATTTATTTATAGGATCTATTAAAGAAAAAGATTACTTTTTTAGTTTTTAACCAATTGAAACTTGAAAGCTATGATGATATTTTAGTTGGAAGAGACTAGTAATGGCAGCGTACGTAGTTACTTGAAGTAGGACAGACAAGAGTTTCTTCTACGGGCAGAATCAGAAATCTTATGTGGATTTGAGAAAATGGATCTGTGAAGGAGAGTTTCTTGTCTATGTCCCGAGAGCAGTTCTGCAGGCCACAAAGCCTTTTGTTCTCGATTTTTCTCTTCTAGTTTTAAAAGTTGGACTTCTTAATAAAGTTACTTTAGATATATAGTGCAGTAACACTGGCAGCTCTTGATCATGAGTAGAACTAATATCCCATTGGAGAAGGACAACTTAAATCTTGTATTAGGAGGGTACCTTGCATCGGAAGCTATAACACAAAAAGAATCATGTAGTTCTCTATGGTAGGTTTTACATTAGTACTGCACTATATAATATTTCACATTCGTTCTTTGCATCTCGGGTGAGATCAGGGTTTAGAGAGGAGTTTGCAATTTGTGGGATAGTGGGTTATATTAAGCGGAATATCTCTCTTTGCATGTCTTGCGAACTATCCTTATAACTCTACATTAGTCGAGACGACGAATCTTGGAGTAGTGACACATTCTTGGATCCACATTACGATCAATAATGAAGGTAGATGAAAAGCCTCAATATAATGAGTGAAACGCTTTCCACATATCGACCTTTAGCATATAGCTGTTTGGGGAAGCTTGGTTTTCCACTATAAAGTCGATTTCTTAAGGAAGGTTGCTTGATTCGAAGAGCCGTAAAGGTGGAAATAGTTTTCATTTGTTTGTAGACAAGATTGCAACAATTGATATGTCGAAAATCTGAAAGGTGGTCGCCGCCTCCTACTTTTTGGGAATTAGAATAACGGTAGTGGAATTTGAAATCATTCAAGTCTTCCGTTTCCTAGGAAAGTCGCACCAAATCTAAATATTTTTGGTTAGTAGATACAAAGAGTATCCAATTGATGTATGAATATGCTTTATTATTTATAAATTTCCTACTTCACAATTTGATAATGTAAAATCAAATAATAATGTACCTGACTATAATTTTGGATATAATCTAGTATATAATCGTTGGCATATAAATTCCGTTCCAAAATTTTAGTCACACTAAAAAGTAAAATTTAAGGCTCAACGCGAAGTCAACTTATTTACCGAAGTATAAGGGTTTGAATCGAAGTCAAGCATAAAACTCGTCCAGAATAAAAACGGTGAAAGTCAAACCCACATATCAAACTAAGAGTCGACTTCGAGAATGTGCTGAGAAGTTTTTCAAAAAGAATAATTCAATGTTTTAACTAGAAACGCCTAAATCCTCAAGTAAATGTAATTATTACAAAATCATGTGAAGTAAATGAAAAAGTTAAACAAGGTTTAAGAGCTATAAAAACAAGATGATGAGCAAAGAGTTACATAATCATATTTTCACAATCTACACTACACACTCTTCTTTATTTGCCATTTTTATTTGTTTTATCACTCTAAATCGTTAATACTAAAAATTATTTATATCCTCACTCTTGCTCTCAATTCTTGTCTGAATCATTTTGGTGTATCTTTTTAGCGTATTTTCTTGATATTTGCTCAATAGTCGTTCGTTTCTTTGTTAACGTAAAATACGATCCAGATTCTGTAAGTTATTCATATTTACAAATTTTGACCGGTGTAGTTTTTGCTATAACAATAATAAAAGTCGGTCTATGAATGTTAATTATTTTAAGAAAATACCAGTTACTTTTTATTTCATGGTTCGAAAAAATATTAGACACTTATTTAATTAGATTATTGCAGTTTTATTTTGGATATTTGAATTTATAAAGTTTGTGCTTTTCTATTTGCGGTTCAATTTTCCTTCACAATAAATCGTCTTGTATATATTTTAAAACCGTGTGAACGTTTTAATGATAGTAAATTTGTCATTTTTAATATCTGAAATTGTTTATTTAAAAATTAAATGACCTAAAACCGCAATAGTAAGCTTTTACAAATCCTTATAATAAATATTTATGCATTAGGCCCTTTATCAAAAAAAAAAATATATATATATATATATATATTTATGCATTTATCATTTGGTAAGTAAACGAACTGTACATTCTCCCTTCCATTATTTAGCCAACTTGTTTCATATATTAGTTTTGAATTTGATTAACCTATGGCCTTACTCAAGTGATGTAGACCCTATCGGAGAAATGTTGATTTGTGATGTAGACTATCGGAAAATGTCATGACGAAACATTAATTTTGCAAATATTTTTTAATTCTTCTAAGCCAACAAGTATCTTTCTCAACATCGATCTTGAGTACATAAATACAATGAAAGAATAAGAACTTTGAAAACAACGTTTCATACGAATGCGACATCTAACGGCTGACATGGCCTCTCCATTTACCAATTATTTTTGCTGTCTATTTGTGTATTTATTGTAGTAGACAACAAACTTTTCTAGTCGATTGAGTCCAAAAGACATTATTTTGTAAGGAAAATATAGTAAAGTTAAATGTAATTTTATCATATAATATGTATAAATATTCTCCATTATTGGTTATAAAAGTCATAACCTTAAGTCCTCCATACGATCTCTGCAAAATCCCAAGGAATGGTGTGACATGATGCAGAATTTATGCAAAAGAACCAATGATATATCAAATCATTTTCACACAATATAAATTATGTTAACTCCTCTTTTTTAGGTTCAAAAATAACTCCTCTTTTTTTATTTACTACAACTATTCTTACTAGTTTTATATATTAATAATTAAAATCTCAAAAATGGAAAATCGGAACAGTACATTCGCCGTCGACTTGAAGAAAAATGTGAAAGACTAGAATTAGAATAGACAACAGAGAAAAGGAGGAAGCTCCGTGAAAGACTAGTTTATATTCCATTGGTTAGAATAGATATAATTGAGCTACATATTTAAAGTTTATAGACTTGATACTTCACGTATCCTTTAAGGTTATGCCAAAGTAGATATTTATGTAATAATATCAGAAACTTTTGGAGATAATATGCTATGTATTTTGACCAAAATAAAATAAAATACTGCTATGTATTTGTCAATCCAGAAAAACAAAATAAAATATTTGTATACATCTAATGTGGAGAAAAAACAGATATTTAATGACGACAAAAAATATATACTCCCTATGTTTTATAAAAAATATACTCCCTATATTTTTTGACATATATTAAGAAAATTATTAAAAATTATATTATATTTTTTATAAACACACTAAAAATATTATTTTTTCTAATTAATACACTAAAATAATAAAATTAAAACTGAATTTTTGTTAAAAAAATTACATTGAAAATAAAAAAACATTTTTTGTGAAACAAAAAAAACCTTAAAATGTCACACTTTATGAAACGGAAAGAGTATATAGTAGTATCTGTTAATTTCGTTAATCCCTTTGTCGTCATTAAATATGCATATATATTAGAGTTAAGACTTAAGAATCGTTTATGTTAATTTCGTTAACCTCCTTGTAATAAGTTCTCGTTTTATTTCATTTTTAAGCTCAAATTTTATAATCTCCAGATGATATTCACTTGAGGGAAAAAAAAATAGAACTTATACTATTCTGCATTTTGCGTAGATATAAAAGTAAAATTAAGTAATTAATAACTATATTACAAATGTATGAAATAAATAAATTCAAAAAAATGTATGAAAGAAATTCAATAAAAAACATAGTAAAACTTTTAGTAGTCTATAATTGTTAGATATGTTTTCTTTTAACTTTGGAAATGTTTAAAATTTTAAATATTAAAATATTTTTTTAAATAAGTAGTGTGATTTGGGAAAATCTCTTTAAAAACAAAATATTTTGGTAGAAAAATCATTAAGTTATGTCTAAAATTAATTTGTTTGTAAAGAGTTTTTATTTTCATGTGTGATCCGGACGAATTCGACTAATTTTATGGGTGTGCAAGTTCGTAAAACATCTGCATTCTCATGTTAAACATTTACTTGAAGGATATTCATCACTATACTAGTGACTAGTGAGGACTCCGCATCATCCAAACAAGTGTAGAGTCCACTAACTCAAATGTAGCACTCCAAGTTTCGAACGAATTTCTCCAAATTTACGTCCGGTTATCATCTTTACACCTGACCACTATAGCTGACCTAGGAAAATATTTTTTATTATTTTCTCTATCAAGAACTTAGGGCGTTCTAAGCACAAAGACAATAAAAATACCACTAGAGTACAAGTCTCTTGGGTTTTTCGAAGAAAGTATATGCCTAAAGTTACTATCTTGGATTATTAAATAATATATATAATCACTTTCACCCTAATATTAAATAAAAAAAATATATAATGGGTGAATGTACTAATTTATTGTTAGCTGTATAGTATGTATATTCTCTCTGTTTTAAAAAAAAAAAATTTATAAATTTTATTTTTATTTTACAAAGATAGTTGTTTCAAGTTTTCAATACATTTTTTTCTTAATTAATGATGAAAAATTATAAACTTTAAGAGAATTAATTGAATTTTCTGAATTACTATTGGTTTAAATTTATAGGAAATTGTTAATTACAAAAAATGATGCATTTATAATCAAGTTTTTAATATGTTTTCTTAATGTGTAAAAATTCAAAAACAACTTTTTTTAGAAGTACAGTAGAAACTCTATAAATTAATATTCAATTCATTAATAACTCGTTAAATTAATATATTTTGCCAGTTTCAAAATTAGTTTTTCAACCAAATAATATATCTATAAATTAATAATTTTTTTATAAAACATCATGGTCTCAACATTATTAATTTATAGAATTTCTACTGTATTAAATTTATAGGGAGTATTACATACTAATCACTCTTTCTTAAATCATTCACCAACTAAAATAAATTTACATATCAATCAAATAAAATAAAGTAAAACTTTTCTATTTGACGAGAAACCAACTCAAGTTCAGATATCCATTCAACAGTCAACCTGAAATTAAGGACCTATAGAGTTTAGGCTTAAACACTTACATTAGTTTTTTAATCTTTTATTAGTTACATTAGTTAAATAAATCTTTTAACCAGTATCCGACTCCAACAAGGTCGGGTCAACCCGTAAGTCGGAAAAAAAATCGCATCAAAAAGAAGTGGTCTCGTCGTTAGGGTTGATCCAAATCACTCAGTCTGATTAAGCCACGTGTATGGATCGCAACGAAAGTTCCTACTTCAGTCCTCAGGCTTTGTAATGTCAGAGAGACAATGACACGTCATCAGTCAAAGACCAAAAGCTTTGTACCACGTGTACTTTTCGTACAACTTATTAGCCCCATTCTATTCTTTTTTTTCTTTCAAATATTCTATTTTGTTTATAATCTTTTGTCGGGGTCCTATTTTTAGCCAAAAGGAAGGGACACGTAGCAGGATGGTAAGAAACGTGGCGTGAGAAGAGTCATTGTCACGTGACTTGGAGACAGATCACGTGATTAGGTTGCCCTCTTTGGACATGTTCGTTTCACCTCCTTTATTGAACCTGCTTCCCAAAACTTTCTCACTATACACAATAATGGCTTCCAAATATCTGACACATATGACTCTAATAAAGCATTATAAAAGGATTTTATGATTTGTATAATATTAGATTCGCTTCTATCTAGTTATATTTGTAATGACTTGTATATTTTCTAATTCATATTTTAGTAAAATACCAGTAATGTTTTCTTTGTTAAAGAAAATACTAGTAATGTTAACCAGATGTTTGTGGCCCGGTGGTAGAGGACTTACAGATGTAATGTACCGTCATTTGGGTTCGAGTTCTGACAACCGAGACATTCATATGAGCATTTTCGGATTTCCAAGATTCCTGCGGGACCCGTGTTCCATGCTATATAAGATCAGCATGATTTTATAAATTAGTGTTCAGTTGGTATTTAGTGTTTAGTCAGTTCCAAAATTTTGGATATCTGAATTATAAAAAAATAAAAAAAATACTAGTAATGTTCTGAAAAATACTTTGATCTATTACATATTTTGATATTTTCCAATAGCTAAACATATACTCTTTCTGTTTCATAAAAAGTGTCAGTTTGACATATTTCACATATATTAAGAAAATAATGAAAAATTCTAAATTTATCTTTTATTAATACACTAAACAAATTTCTCTTTCTAATTAAACATTGAATCAATAAGGTTAAAACTGGATTTTATTTAAAATTCTGCATTAAAAATATAAAACGACATTCTTTATGAAACAAAAATAAAACTCTAAAACGATACTCTTTGTGAAACGGAGGAAGTATAATGTTTTAAAATAATCTTTTTTTTTTGTCTCTAACTTCAATCTTATTAAACTTCAAAAGTGAAATACATGGCAGAATATATTATACAATACCTTGATGAAATACATTTTGTAATACCTTGATGAAATACATTTTTGGCGACAACTACTTAGACCATAACATTTAGCAAAAGAGTAGGACAGATAAATCAAAGCCAGGAAAAACATGACGAAACAACTAAACCTGTACAAGCAACTTATTGTGTTCTTCACCCGACAAACCTGAAAACGTCGAAGCACGCCAAGAGACATGAGAATAGAAGAACCCAAACACACAAACCGCCTCCATACACTAACCAAATAGAAACCAGGTTCAAAACTATCCCAACTGGCAGAACTACAACAATAAAAGAACACAGAAAGCAGAAGAACAGAATCGATGAACTACCCCACAACAAGCATTCTAAAGAGACAAGGCAACCGAGAGGAAGAAGGGCACAAACACCAAAACTTGTTATCAGATCGGGAAAACGCCAATTAGGACCAACAACTTTTACACGTGGACACTCGCGAAATTCACCTTAAGAAATCTACAGACATAAAGCTGACCACCTCCTCGCAAGAGAAAAACTAAAGATCGAAACAACTGCTTCGTCTTGAAACCTAACCCCAAAAACTCCAGAAAGCTAAAAGGGAAAGGCATATAGATTACTCCACAGCAGATTACCATCCGAAGGACAAACCCGAAACGTGATTCCTAAAATCATCTCCATCCACCTAATCTACCTAAAGAACCAGGCATGGCAGGAACGCAAAGGACCACCAAAACTTTCAAAACATCAAAATTCTAACATCAAGATCCTAACTCAGATACTAAAGGCCTATAAACGAAAAGGAAAAGGAATAATACGACCAGACAAAACCCACATCACCGAGGGGAAGGAAGTGGAAAGAGATACAGACGACCCCAATTCAGCTCCATCGAGCCGAAACCACCAACAAACCCAGACATCATCGGAGCCACCGTCCAGCCGCCACACGCTCTGTCAAAGCTGATGCCGGAGAACACTAAAAACTACCGTGAAAGCCGAGTTTCAGCCAGGCAAACCGAAGCAAAACACATGCCTCCATTATTAGAAATACACGGGAGAGGAAACGCAGATTTAGGACGGAGGCCAAGATGAAAATTGCCGAGACGAACACTGGAAGGAAAAGGACAGAACGGGAGACTCTCCCACGGTGGCGGTGAGAAGAACCGCACGCCGGAGAGGGAGATCGGAGAGGTAAGGAAAGCATCGGCAGATGAGTTACAGGGAGGATTTTCTCTCTCCAAACCGATGATCTTTATCCGTTGATGTCTAGTCGATCCGACTTGTTTTAAAATAATCTAGGTGTTAAAAAATGATCAACTAATTTTTAATTTGGTAAAATACAATCAAATCGAACAAGCGCGTTTACATCAATTGATTTTCGAATGCTATTTTTCAAAATATATATTTTTTTTGCAACAATAAAATATATTTTTGTCTCACAAAAAAAATCATGTTGTATTTAACTTAATTGTATTCACTATATTGATAACTCACATATATAATATGTATTTCATATGTGTAATATATGTAAGGAAGTTAAAACCATATACTTATATTAAAATGGAGGGAGGGCTCATAAAAGTGTTAATGCATGAATTGAGATTTTCATTTTACCTCTTCTATGTTACATCTACAAACAAATTAGTCATTTTCAACATATATACATTCACAGTTTTCTTGAATGGTGTAAACTTACTCTGATGTTATGTAGATCAATGTCTAATCCGAAGTTTCAGTAGAAAACTAATAGAAAAATAAAGGTGATATGGGATCACGTAGGAGTCATGATGGTGAGATACATAATATTAAATCTCATTTAATGGTCGGTCATGCATGGGGCATGCTCACTGTTTCCTTTGGAGGTGGCATTCTTATCATGTGTTATGATGACACGTGTATGTATCTGTATCTAAACGTACATTCATCCGTATACACATTAACTTATGCGTATGTATGTTGGCAACAAAAGTCTATTGGAACTATAAGGTGGCACTTGCATGTATACGCATCACGAATTGTCTAATGCGATCAACAATTATTCCAAATTTAACGTTTGCGTTTTGATAGTCACCGTTATATGAATGTAATATGATGCTTGATGTCAACAAATAATAATAATAATAATAAAAGTAACAATAAACCATCGAGTTCAAACGTTTGGTTTTCACTCTACAGACTAGTGTAAGTGAGTAACATTCGACTAAGCCTAAAGACAAACATGTGTGAAATTAGCAAGCAGGTTTTTATCCTAAATTTAGTCATATTGAACTGAAATTGTGGAACAAAACTTTCTAATATACTGACATATAAGTAGAAAGTAGATTTCACTTTCCCAAAACTAATTAGATTGTAAAAAGTTGTGCATTTTGTAATTTTACAAAAAAAAGTCGGTAAACATATTTTTTATTTATAGAGATCCTTTGAAAAAAACTTATCAAAAATGCTCACGGCTAACCATCGATAACAGTTCTTCCTATAGCGAAATTTAAGATATATATATAATTCTAGATTTGAGATCGAGAAACTCATTCAAAGATGATGAAACCAAAGATAAACACTAAGTGGTTTTGACAAAAGAGAAACATGTAAAATTATTTACAGAAAGAGTATTTACAGAAAAAAAAATATCGAGTATTTGTGTTTTTAAAGTGGCATGGTTCAATATTATCTAAGATCAAGTAATATCTATAAATTTATAGTAATTCGAAAATTTAAATATTATTAATTAATATTTTTTTGAAACTTATAATTTATTAATATTAACTAATAAAAAAGATGTAAACACCAATCTTGTTTTATGAAATAATAATTTTTTTATTAAATCAGTTTTCTTAGAAACACATGAAATATATAAAATCAGTAAATTTTATTTATTTTCTACTACTAAGTAATTGTTGTTTAAAAAACTTTTAACGTAATTTTATATATTTTTAAGTTAGTATCATTTTCATTCAGACCACAATTTCTATTAGACGATCATGTTTAAATTTTTTTTTTGTATGTTTTTATGGCTTTTGAGTTTTGAGAAATTAATTGATGCAAGAATCCTGGCGACAAACACAAAAATTTGATGCAAGAATACAACTATCTGTAATATAATTTGAGGAATATTACCAAAAAAAAAAATATAATATAATTTGAGGAAGTTGATTAGTTGTATGGTCGAGATGCTCCGATACATGGGAGGGAAGACATCAAATATGGGCACCACTAATCAATGTGAGCAATAAGATATTTTGAAGAACAAAAAATGTAAAAAGTAAAAGTTGTGGCTGAGATGAAACATTACAGGATTTGATCATTTTGATTTTTGAGGTCCACTTTCTCTCTCTCTCTCTCTCTTTTGTTTTCAAAGTAATATTTATGGATAGCAATCATTCCATTATCGACGAAACGACCAACGGTAAACAGTATTTTGATGTCACTCGGCTTGAAAAATGGACTGAGTTTTTTTTTTTTTTGAACATATATGGACTGAGAGAGTTACTATAGCGTTACAACTGTAATTTTTTGTGCTACAAGGTATACATGATTTAAATTGTTTTCCCTAAGTTGTTCGATGAATTAAGCTCTTAAATATAAATATATAGTTTTGTTTCAAATAGATTTTTTTAATAATGATACGATTTTTAGGTCTTTGAGCCAAAACATAATTCTACCATAAAAAAAAGATTGCAGACCATAATCAATAGGAAAAAAAGAACACTTGAATCTTAAAGCAAAAATTTTTACATATAGCTCTAAATAAGGGATATATGATAATTATGCTTTGATATTTTTCGGTTTATATTATTACACTATTTTTGTATAACAGCGGTACTCAAAGATTTTTTTTAAATTCATAAAAGCACACTTCTTTAAGAGAATTTTGAAATATTATTGGTGAAATTACTTTCGCAATAAATGTTAAAGAACAGAAGAAATTTCATGTATTTTAAACAGAAAAAACTAACGCTAAGTCGAAAATTATCTAGGTTCGATATGTTATTGACTACGGTTTATACAAAATTTGATTGATATTGTTAAGAAATTTGATAATTTAAAATGAGATGATGGAAAAGAGTCTGATTTATGTTATTTTTTTTGTCACTCTCCAAGCTCTAGAAGATATTACACAAAAAAAGAAAACAGTTTTTTTCAATATAAAAAGAATGAGTTGTTTTGGTGAAAAACAAAAAAAAAAATTATATTTCACAAACTAACTAATTTGTTAGAGAGATAGGAAGAGATAGAGAGAGAAATTAGCTATGGGATGGATTATAGTTTTTTTTGTTATTCACCAAATTTCTCAAAAAGAATTTGTTCCCCACTAACACCAAAAATTCTGTTTTGACCAAATGTTTTTTTTTCTTAAATACATCCAACAAAAAAACTTGAGTATAAAACTTGATTCGTGACTAACAAAAAAAAAAAAGGAAAATAAATAAAGGAGAGAGGATAAACGAGAGGTGGAATTGCTTCTAGTTTTAGTAAAGAAGCATTAGCGAGTCTCCTTTAATGTCTTTTAACGTTACTATTCCCAATTTGTTCCAACATGTCTTCTTCCTCACAGACACTTACGTTTTATCCCTTTCTCTCTCCATATGTTATATTCTTCAATTAAAATGAAAATTTTAATTTCTGGGAATAATTTATACTCATAGCTTAATTTGCTAACTCTGATTTTACGTTGAACAATAAATTTGATGGTGATGAGTGGTTTTAAAATGAATGATTATGTGTTCCCATTAGTTCTCGAATTTTATATCAAAAACGGATATAATCGAATAAAATAATAATTAAAGTTGGATTATATCTGTTTTGTCGTTTTTTTCAGCGTATCTAAAGGTTCCTTCCACCGCCTTCGGAACTCAAAGAGAGAGTTAAAAATAAATCAATTTAGTATTATCGCAGCCGCTCGCTCACGGAGCTGTCACATAAAGTAACATACGAATCGTCCACGTCATCAATCTATCCGCGTGGTAAAAGTCTTACACCGCTGTTTTTTAACACGTATCTCACAGGCGGGTCACGCGAGCTTCTCACCTTGGATTTAACCGCGGTTGAAAAAAAAGCTGATAATTTAACCATGGTTAAATATTAACCAAATCGTGGTTTAAGTATTTCCCACTACTCTCAGCATCAGTTTATATAGAAGCAAAGCTTTGCCGGAGATTTAGCAAACACAAACAACCACATCGGAGAAGACGAATGTGATTTTCTTTTTCCTTAGAAAAAAAAAAAAATGATGATCGGAGAAACTCATCGTGCTTATCCAACGGTTCATATTCCTCCATGGCCACTTTCCGACGATCTAACGGCGGCGGATATTTACGGAAGTCCCGACGGCGGCAATAGCATGATCGAGGCTTTGGCTGCGTTGCAGCGTTATCTCCCGTCGAACGAGCCGGATCCGGATTCAGATCCGGATTTATCGGGTCCGGATTCTCCAATCGACGCTTACTCCTGCGATCATTTCCGGATGTATGAGTTTAAAGTCAGGCGATGCGCTCGTGGCCGGAGCCATGACTGGACGGAGTGTCCGTACGCTCATCCCGGAGAAAAAGCTCGCCGTCGAGACCCGAGGAAGTATCACTACTCCGGTACGGCGTGTCCTGATTTCAGGAAAGGCGGTTGCAAAAAAGGTGATGCGTGTGAGTTTTCTCACGGCGTTTTCGAGTGTTGGCTTCATCCTGCGCGTTACCGAACTCAGCCGTGTAAAGACGGCGGTAACTGTCGCCGTCGTGTTTGTTTCTTCGCTCATTCGCCGGATCAGCTTAGGGTTATGCCGAACCAAAGCCCCGATCGAGTCGATTCGTTCGACGGTGTCTCCCCGATACGCAGGGCGTTTCAGTTTTCGATTTCTCCGACGTCTGGCTCGCCGCCGGTGAGTCCACGAGACGACTCGGAGTCTTCTTCTTCACTGAGTCGTTCACTCGGCTCTGGTTGTGTAAACGACGTCGTTGCGTCTATGAGGAATTTGCAACTTAATAAAGTGAAATCTCTTCCTTCGTCTTACAACAATCAAATCCGATGCTACGGTTCCGGGTTCGGGTCTCCACGTGGATCAGTCTTGGGTCCCGGGTTTCGGAGCTTACCAAATACCCCGACCCGACCCGAGATTGGGTATATGGACATCTGGGATAATGGTTTGGAGGAAGAACCGGCGATGGAACGGGTCGAGTCGGGTCGTGAACTGCGAGCGAAGATGTTCGAGAAGCTGAGCAAGGAAAATTGTATGGATCGGGTCGACCCGGATCCGTATCAGGGATCGGGTGAAGCTCCTGATGTCGGGTGGGTCTCCGAGCTGGTGATGTGATAGAACCCGACCCGTACCCGGATATCTGAATTTGGTTGATAAGGAGCGTAATTAAAGAATTATTATCGTTCATGGATTTTCTCGGAAACATTATGTGTAAATATTTTTTACTAATTTCGCTAAAATATATAATATCGATTATCGGGGGAGATTTCTCAGTGTATAGGTGCTTAGGATTTTTATTATGATTTTAATCTCTACTATATAATATGATATATATTTTTTTTTTTGTCCTTCCGATTTTATTATGCTAGATGCAACTCATGTAATTTATTAATTATTAATGAATGTAATGAGAATGTGAATTATTAATTTTTGTTATGAGCTTTAAGTGGGACATTTCTTTAATGTTTCAATTGAAGGAATGATTTGTTTTGTTCTATTTATTTAGGCATGCGTAAAGTGGTGTGTGATGTGATTAACGTCCGTAAACATCATTATCGGATACTGTGATTATGTCCTAAATAAATCGGTGATCAATTTTTTGTCTTGTTGAGTTTGGGATGGGTCGTTGTACTTGTGTTTGTCCTTTAGGGAGAATAGTAGTACTGAACTTGAGTAAATAAAAAGCTAAAACAGAAAATTATACTAGAAGTTAAATAATGAAATACACACCTGGTTTAGAAAAGCATAATGAACATTAGTAACTTTTTGTGGAATAATCAAAAACTAGTGTCGTATTTTTTGGTTAAAGAACGGGATACTTCATCTTTAAATCCTTATGCCATATTTGTAAAATGCTTCAATATGATGAACTAATGATAACGGCGTACTCTCAACGACGCCTTTAAATATTTTGCTTCAAAGTTTAAACTCTTAATTTTTTAAGACTTTTTCTTTGCGTATTGACTTTTGGAAATAGTCAGATCTTATCCGAAAGGGTTAAGGAGTTTTATAATACTCCCTCTGTCCTATTATAATTGATTTTCAAGAGTTTTTAATTTGTTCTATTTTAAGTGATTTTTTTATTTATCTATGCAAAAGTTTAATTTATTTTAATCTAATACATTAATTAAAAAGGTTTTGTTTGAAGAAGTTGAAGAATTTTTTTATTAGATGATAATTTTTTTCAAAAAGTAGTTTTTTTAATATGTATATTTTTAGCTTGAAAATCAATTATTAGATCGTTTGATGATGAAAGGAGACATGTGGGTCTATTGTTAGATACGCAAGCCCCGTATTTCTTTTATTTTGACGAAATAGAGAACTAATTATTGATTAAATTATTATGAATGTAGATTAGAGAACATGTCGATATGGTTGAAAGAGGAAAAGTCCAAATTCGTAGAGTTGCGTTGTGATTATTAGTCTACAAAACTATAATTAAGTGATTGAGAAAAGAAGAAACCTGTTGTACGAACTCATTAGTAGACTCATTATTGTATGGGTGATAATGCTAAGTAAAGGTCGAACCAAATTATTGTATTTTTACCCAGTCCGGTGTATATGTTATCAGCAAAATGGAAATTAGGATTTACTTATATTAGATCAAATTATGCCAAAAGCTTGATGCAGATTATAAGAAGACGCTTAGGGAAGAAACGGATATGGTTCGAAACGGTAAAGAGAGAGAGACCATTTGGTTAAAAATTGGAATAGTTGAACAATGTTCGTTTTTAAGTTCAAAATTTTAAGATGATGATAATTAACAAATCATTGAATAGTATATTAGATGTACACGTATAAGCTGTACACGTATTTACATCTCTAATATAGTAGTACTAGTTAGTTACAAAAAAAAGCATAGTAAACTATTAAAAAAAAAAATTAGAAATTCAATTTTAGAAAATTGAAAACTAAGACATTAGATAAAATTTGACAGTACTTTGCTTTGCGGTTTTCACTTGGGCTTTAACCGGTGACCATTAAAGAAACGATAGGAATGAAAAGAAAAAAAACAAAAGAAATAAAATAATAGGAATCAGTGGAATGAAATAAATAAAAGGAAATCAATAAACATGTTTTATTTTTGTTTTATAATTCCTTTTACAATAAGGAATGAGAAGGAATGGTTGGAAACAATTTTACTTATAAATGGTAAAAAAATTAATTCACTATTGCTCATCATTTCTTTGGTCACCAATTAGAACCTTTATTGTCGTTTGACAGTACTTTGCTATGCGGTTTTCACTTCATTGTCGTAAAACATATAATGAGACATTCATCAAATTTATGAATAAGTTTTACGAGAACAGAAACTCCAAATGTAATCTTACTTTCAGGTTTTTGTATTTCTTTTCAACATCTTAAAGTTAGGTCAAGAGAATTGAGTCGAAACCCACACTAATATTAGACATTTATAAACAATTCGGTATTTTTGTCATTTGAAACGTTTATAATCGCCAAGTACATGATAAATATAGTGAAGGTTTGATAGTTAGTGGGATTCAAACCCTAAACCTACACCCACATAGAGAATCATTCATCATACTAACTCAACCACTAGTAAACGAATCCTACATGCTGATTCTCCTCTAAAATCAGAACTTCTGGCACATGAGATTTGTGAATTTTCAAATTTTCATTCCACCAAAAGCTATTGTTAGTCTTTGTTAATGCAAGAATGAGGAATTAAAGCTCCCAAAATATACCTTCAGGTTCACAATTATGCACATTGTGAAACAATACATAGTAGAAACATGAAAAAGGTAATGTGTGCTATGGACCAAAATCACAGCAGAAAAGCGGATGGAGTTCATCTTCATCAGCGGTCGTCTCTATTGCTTTAATGTCTTTGTCCACATCGTCAATGTTTCTGCAAAACACACCGTGGCGATGCTGAAGACACACCGAAGACGAAGGCATACGGATTTTGAAGAAGACGATGGGGTTGCTGATGTCACCAACACCAACGATGACATGGAAATGAGGATATAACACACACGATGGCTTGTGGTGAAGATGGCCATAGAACACGTTACTGTGTTTTCTAGTTTTCTTATGATGGAAGAAATATGGCCACTTACGGCCTTATGATGAGCGCTTTATGTCATGTAGTTGATTCGAGGCTTACGTTTCCTCATGTGCAAAGAAAGATTAAGATGCTGGTGAGTGGTGACCAACTCGAATCTGACCATGACCAAACCATTGGAGTGGTGATGTGATCGGATCATGTACCGACTTTAAAATTTGGTAACTAAAGACAAAGAAGAGTCATATATATTGGTTACTTATTTTATTGATTTGGCCAATGATTGGCCGAGTTGATTTGATATTGGCTTATAACCTTGCTAGTTTCTTGAAGATCAAGGCACTGGATTTTGATCATGAACGTGTTCGTTCGGTAATGATGATGCTTAAACCAATAATCTGTTGACGAATTTCCTTAAGAGTAGTCCCAAAATCTTATTAAATCATTCAAAGATCAAAACTAAAGACAAGAAAAGAAACAAAAGTAAAAAAAAAGCCCTGAAACCGCAAGAAACAAAAAAATACTTGATCAAAACTGAAGAAAGCTACAAGTTAAACAAAAGACTAATTATAAGCAACTCCTGGAACGAACCACTGAGTTTCATTTATATAAAAACAGGATCTCTTGGGCCATTCGATTATACCTGTAGCGATGTCGAAGACACCACAATCTGAAGAACGATGATCATGATCTTGATGATCTGGCCAAACATCATCTGCAACGAACAATATTGTACCACTCTTGCTTCCATCACCAAGATAATCTTTAACCGGTGCTTTTACCGGAACCCCATGACCAAAAATCAACATCTTGTCATCTCCAATAGATTCTACTCTTTCCCACTTGAAGCTCTCATGATTCATCTTGAATACGTAAAACAAAAGCTTCTCTTCGTATTCCATCTCTTCTTTTAAGCTCAAGATAACAAGAATCTCTCCTGATTCCTCAATCGCTATTTTCCTCGTCCAAACGGATTCCGACGGTTTCTCGTCGAAGCAAAAAGGATGGTTCCGATACGGGTTTCCTTTCCTAGGGAATTCTCTAGAGAAATCGAAAATCTTGATGTGATTATCAATTGTCAACACATAAAGTATGCTGTTCCTATAAGCCACATCATAAAAACCCGAAGCGTTGTCTTTGAGTGTCAGATTCGACCAAGAATCATCTCCTTTACTGATAGATAACAAGTAGCGCTGTCTGAAAATACAAGCAACGAAGTAATCACCTGTTACCTCGTTTATCCAAAGAACAGCTGAGCTTTTCCAGCCTCGTCTTTCTAATCTCACATTCCCATCACGAATCGCCGATTTCATTGATGGAAGATTGATCCTTTTGCGCGTTAACAGGTTAAAAAGAAAGATCTCGTAGCAAGAACCAGCCATCAGGAGCCAACTCCCGTAGCTAGCCATACAAGAAGACTTCCTGCTGTCCGAGTATTGGTAATAATCAGAAGAGTTCCTTTTTTTTCTTGCGAAAGGGTTTGCAGTACAAGAAGAGTTCCTGCTGTCCGAGTATCGGCAATAATCAGATGACTGATTCTTCTCGTCTTCTTTGGGATCGAACCACCCGGAGATAGCCATATTGCTCCTGTTTTGTTTTCTTGTGTAAGTCTTGTCTTCTTCGGGATCGAACAACCCACCTTGGTGTATGATCCGTAACGGACACGGAGGCCGATTAACGCATGTTTTCCATACGGAATACCAATCTAAGCATACGATTTTTGCTCGGTTAGAGTCNACAATTTCCTGTGAACTTTTGCGAGCTCTCACCACCACCAGAATTCTTCTTGAACTTCTGCGTTTTCTTCGGGGCAAGTTTTCCTTTCCCTTTGTCACCTTTGTTTTGCCCCTTTCCTTGTTTGTTGTTGGTTTGGTGCTCAGCAACATTCACGTTGGGTTCGTGAATTTGCACACCAACGTTTAACTTACTTCGGTTGTTGACTCAATACGGAGCCGCACGGTCAAATCTTCGAGACTCATCCATTTCCTCTTTAGCTTAAGGTAATTTTTGAAGTCCGTCCATCTTTGCGGAAGCTTCTCAATCATACAAGCAACCTGATATGTCTCACATAGCCTCATTCCTTCAGCATGTATCTCGTGGAGGAGATTGTGCAGCTCTTCAACCTGCTCCATTAAAGGCCGAGAGTCCACCATTTTGTAATCAAGAAATTTTGCCACTGCAAATTTCTGTGATCCAGCATCCTCGGTGCGATATTTCTTCTCTAGAGCATCCCACAGTTCCTTTGAAGTTCCAACATTTGAGTACACGTTGAACAACGGGTCTGCAAGACGGCTTGAGATGTACCCTTTGCAAAGAAAATCAGCATGTTCCCAAGCGTGGACGCTCGCAAGCGCACGAGGGTCAGTGTTGTTCGGTGGAAGAAAAGGTTTTTCTTCCCGGGTGTACCTTTCCAGCTTCAGCGTTGCTAGGTAGAAGAACATTTTCTTCTGCCACATCTTAAAAGCACTCCCATCGAACTTGTCCGGAAGGAGGCCTGCTGAACTCGGAGCTTGAAATTGCACCGTTGAAAACTGATCAGATGCTGCGGTTTGCCCGTTAATGGTTTGTACAGCAGTAGGGACCGTGTGCACAGCAGCCGGAACCGTCACAACCACAGGAGGAAGAGTACCAAACTGCACTTGTTGCGTCTGCGCAGCTGCAGCCTCAATGGTGGTCTCGTTGACCTCAACGACTTTGGAATCATTAGCGTTTAAGCCTTCCATTTTTTCTGAAAAAACAGAAACACATACCAATTAGAATCGATTTAAATATGGTATATAAAAATCGCAAAACATAAGAAACTCAGTTTATATAATGAGTATCAAAAGAATAGTTTGGAATCGCAATTCAAAACTATTATTGATTCATTTTTAAAAATTGCAGTTCGTATTGACGTTAAACATCCGCAAATGTTAACCAAATTTACTTCTTGACAACACAAAAACAGTGAAAGCCTTTGAAGATTTTACACAAATAATCAATTTAGAATCAGAATCACAATCCAGATAATTAGTATCAATAAACAATTTTGAATCGCAATTCAAAAAACAATTATTGATTTGTTTAGAACCGCAGTTCGTATTGGTAAATAAACGTTCGCAAACGTTAACTAAATCCTCTTCTTCTATAAGGCACTAAAGCAATCAGATTATGAGTATCAATAAACCAGTTTAGAATTTCAATTCAAAAGCTTTTATTGATTCGTATCAAACCGCAGTTTGTATTGATGTTTATACGTTCGCAATCGTAAATAAAAATTCTCTTCTACCACGCACAAAAGCAATCACGAAAGCCTTTGAAAACCTTTCACAATTCAGATAATTAGTGAAAATTGATAATCAGTTTAGAATCACAATTCAGAAAGCCATTATCAATATATGTATAGAACCGCAGTTCGTATAGATTTGTTAGACGCTCACAAACCGCTAACCAATTCTCTTCTACAACAACGCACAAAAGCAAACACGAAAGCGTTTGTGAAACGGTCGCGGAACAAGCTTGAGCTACGTTTGAAGCGTTTATATTATCGCAATTGAATCCGTTAGATGTTTATATAACAACAACGGATTCTAAGAGTTAAGTGTAAGAACCAGAAAACAGAGCACTACGGAAAATGCGATACAATTACGAAAACATAAACGTTAAGGGAAGAGAAGATACGATGTGGAGGCGAGACTATGAGTCTCTTTCCTTAACTCTTAGAATCACCCGCAGTGCGACGGGATTCGGAGATTCAAGAGTCCCAAGATACAACCACTAACATCCGTTTTCGCAAGCACTCGAAACACGGATCTATCGAACTAAGAAAGCTACGATACTCTCGAATAAAACTTACTTAAGACTTAGAGAGATTGCTGGATTTTTTCTTTAGCTTTTGGTGTGCGTGAGTGGTGAGTTTTCTTCCGTGAGAGAAGAAGAACTCCCTTCTATTTATAATAGCCATGGAAGATCTTCGGTTTTAATCTTTTCAACAGAAAATCAAACCCGAATCAAGGAGAAGTTGAAGACGTGATCTCGCCACAATCTCGCAACGATCTCGCATTGAGACCGAGTCTCTCGGACGGTGTGGAGAAGACGAGAAACAGAAAAGATTTTTTCCTCTTTCTTTCTCCGTCAACTCGTATATCCGACCTTACTCATCGTTTGGGCCTGGCCCATTTTTTTTCACTTCACACGTTTTTAATAAGGCCCACAGACCAATTAAAATCGTTCCAACAATCCCCCACATGAATAGAAATGACTCTAAACATATAAAGACTCAACAGACTCGATAAACTTGACACAACTTTGCTAAACTAGACACAACTTGACTAGACTTAGACAGACTTTCGAGAGTATACGAAAATGTTACTATATCTGAGAGGTAGCATTTTTCAGCTTTGAACCAATCATTTTTGATATCTGTCGGATTTACTCGGCCAGGAGGTGAACATTATTTCTTGAACCACCCGGATTTTTGCGTAAACCTAGACAACAGTTATCGCATAGCAACATTTTCTCGTAGAGTTTAGTTTTCTATTGTGTTCATTTTGTCCTTGAACATTCTTGGTTTTTCATGAGTGAACTTGGAGAGTATAGCCTTACTTTCATTCTCCTAGAAACGGCCCAATTTCACACTCACTAGGTGATCTGCCATTAATTTTATTTTTAGGAGCATCCTGTATTACTCCATGAATATTTTAAAGTTATGCAATCATTAAAAGCTAACGCTTATCCTAATCACATACATGTAACACTGTTTATCATCCTCGGAACTAGGTATAGACATAGTCTCACAGTGCTCAGTTCAGATTTAACATGAATTCGTTATCCCTTTGAACCTAGATCTTGGGATCTCCAGTCACATAGGTGGAGTTTCCATCATGCGTCATCTTTGGTTATAGGCTTTAAACCCATTCCTCTTGATGATTTAACAACTTGATCTCGGTACAACCTTTTAGTGAATGGATCCGCTAAATTTATCCACTTGTTGATTTCGAGTTCGGTTATTACTTTCTCTATCTTTGGAAACACATTTATTGGTGTATCCAATGAAAATGCAATTTACCAATTTTGCTAGACACCCCCACACTTTCAAGTATTTGTAAAAAGGTAGTTAACCCTTCCAAAATTCGTATGGAGTTTTTTTTTTTTTTTTTTTTTTTTCTCGAATATTTTGGAATTTTTCCAAATGTTCATATTTACTGCATAGTAAATATACATAACAATATGTGGCATATATATATATATATATATATCCACCTCTAATTTGCACAAATTTTAAAACATACAAGTACGTATGAATTAAACTTAGAGATTCTATTGTTCTTTACATGTTTGGTTATGGTGAGTTTGAACGTAAACCTCACGTTTAACATACTCACGTTTAACTTTCCTCACATTTAACTTTGATTTGAGACGTGATCGTATCATAAATAAAACAAACCTTGCAACATAAGCAACTGATTTTATTATTATTATTCTTCGAGGTAGAAGCCTCGGTTACATCATTGATACGAATAACATTTATTCCTTAACACACATCTTAAACAACCCATCACAAACAAATCCCTTACCCAAAAACATCTCATGCTTGGATAGCATCTGCTTATCCGCATCTATCTTGATAGTGAACCCATGCTTGCTTAGGATAGAACCCGAAATCAGATTCTTACGCATGTCCGGAACGTGGACCACGTTTGTCAAGGTGAGCTCACGACCAGAAGTGAGTTTCAGAACAACCTTACCATAACCTTCTATCTTTGAAGTGGCAGAATTCCCCATGTAGAGTATCTCGCTTTTCTCATTCCTCTTGTAGGTAGAAAACATCGACCTTTCCAAGCAGATATGCCTTGTTGCACCGGTGTCAAACCACCAAGTCTTTGGATGACTTTCTGCAACGTTAGCTTCGGTGACAACCGCACACATGTCCGCTTCAGTGAGATTAGCTTCGTCTGTGGCTTCATTTTTCTTTGGAGCCTTTTTGCTGCGACACTCAAATGATTTGTGTCCCATCTTGCCGCAATTATGACAATTTCCTGTGAACTTTTGCGAGCTCTCACCACCACCAGAATTCTTCTTGAACTTCTGCGTTTTCTTCGGGGCAAGTTTTCCTTTCCCTTTGTCACCTTTGTTTTGCCCCTTTCCTTGTTTGTTGTTGGTTTGGTGCTCAGCAACATTCACGTTGGGTTCGTGAATTTGCACACCAACGTTTAACTTACTTCGGTTGTTGACTCAATACGGAGCCGCACGGTCAAATCTTCGAGACTCATCCATTTCCTCTTTAGCTTAAGGTAATTTTTGAAGTCCGTCCATCTTTGCGGAAGCTTCTCAATCATACAAGCAACCTGATATGTCTCACATAGCCTCATTCCTTCAGCATGTATCTCGTGGAGGAGATTGTGCAGCTCTTCAACCTGCTCCATTAAAGGCCGAGAGTCCACCATTTTGTAATCAAGAAATTTTGCCACTGCAAATTTCTGTGATCCAGCATCCTCGGTGCGATATTTCTTCTCTAGAGCATCCCACAGTTCCTTTGAAGTTCCAACATTTGAGTACACGTTGAACAACGGGTCTGCAAGACGGCTTGAGATGTACCCTTTGCAAAGAAAATCAGCATGTTCCCAAGCGTGGACGCTCGCAAGCGCACGAGGGTCAGTGTTGTTCGGTGGAAGAAAAGGTTTTTCTTCCCGGGTGTACCTTTCCAGCTTCAGCGTTGCTAGGTAGAAGAACATTTTCTTCTGCCACATCTTAAAAGCACTCCCATCGAACTTGTCCGGAAGGAGGCCTGCTGAACTCGGAGCTTGAAATTGCACCGTTGAAAACTGATCAGATGCTGCGGTTTGCCCGTTAATGGTTTGTACAGCAGTAGGGACCGTGTGCACAGCAGCCGGAACCGTCACAACCACAGGAGGAAGAGTACCAAACTGCACTTGTTGCGTCTGCGCAGCTGCAGCCTCAATGGTGGTCTCGTTGACCTCAACGACTTTGGAATCATTAGCGTTTAAGCCTTCCATTTTTTCTGAAAAAACAGAAACACATACCAATTAGAATCGATTTAAATATGGTATATAAAAATCGCAAAACATAAGAAACTCAGTTTATATAATGAGTATCAAAAGAATAGTTTGGAATCGCAATTCAAAACTATTATTGATTCATTTTTAAAAATTGCAGTTCGTATTGACGTTAAACATCCGCAAATGTTAACCAAATTTACTTCTTGACAACACAAAAACAGTGAAAGCCTTTGAAGATTTTACACAAATAATCAATTTAGAATCAGAATCACAATCCAGATAATTAGTATCAATAAACAATTTTGAATCGCAATTCAAAAAACAATTATTGATTTGTTTAGAACCGCAGTTCGTATTGGTAAATAAACGTTCGCAAACGTTAACTAAATCCTCTTCTTCTATAAGGCACTAAAGCAATCAGATTATGAGTATCAATAAACCAGTTTAGAATTTCAATTCAAAAGCTTTTATTGATTCGTATCAAACCGCAGTTTGTATTGATGTTTATACGTTCGCAATCGTAAATAAAAATTCTCTTCTACCACGCACAAAAGCAATCACGAAAGCCTTTGAAAACCTTTCACAATTCAGATAATTAGTGAAAATTGATAATCAGTTTAGAATCACAATTCAGAAAGCCATTATCAATATATGTATAGAACCGCAGTTCGTATAGATTTGTTAGACGCTCACAAACCGCTAACCAATTCTCTTCTACAACAACGCACAAAAGCAAACACGAAAGCGTTTGTGAAACGGTCGCGGAACAAGCTTGAGCTACGTTTGAAGCGTTTATATTATCGCAATTGAATCCGTTAGATGTTTATATAACAACAACGGATTCTAAGAGTTAAGTGTAAGAACCAGAAAACAGAGCACTACGGAAAATGCGATACAATTACGAAAACATAAACGTTAAGGGAAGAGAAGATACGATGTGGAGGCGAGACTATGAGTCTCTTTCCTTAACTCTTAGAATCACCCGCAGTGCGACGGGATTCGGAGATTCAAGAGTCCCAAGATACAACCACTAACATCCGTTTTCGCAAGCACTCGAAACACGGATCTATCGAACTAAGAAAGCTACGATACTCTCGAATAAAACTTACTTAAGACTTAGAGAGATTGCTGGATTTTTTCTTTAGCTTTTGGTGTGCGTGAGTGGTGAGTTTGGTGTTTACCGTTAACATTCATGTCGAAAACTTCGGTGTCCAGTGAAGAACTAACATGCAACCTCCGAGTCTTCAGCTGAGGAACATAGAGAAACCCAGTTGTCGGAGTTGTAGAGAGCTTCCCGTTAACCTCTCGATCGTGTATGGCCCAACTGCAGCTTGACAATCTTTTCAAACTCTTACAAAAGGGTCCATTAGATTATTGTTACGTTAATGTCTGAGAATTATAGGCTTTGTTTTTGAAGAAACTATTTTTTTACAATTTTCGTACTTATTAACAAAAAAGAGTGAAAATAGAAGTTTTAAAAATTAAAAACAAGTGACGTGTATTCTTTTAGATAATTTGTAATAGTTAAAAAATGTTTCTCAAGTGTTTTGAAATCCCTTCTAAATCTAATCACCTCAAATCTCAAGTTTCTTTAAAATTTTCCTAGATCGAAAATCTTCAAAATGATTTCAATCGCATAGTTCCCAACAAAATGATATTTCTCAAAATTTATAATTTTATACCAAAAACAAAACAAAACAATCTTATCACATTACACTTCTAGCTTCTTTATGCGATTGCACAACAATTCGTAACCGAAATATCCAAAAATATTTATGTGTAACAGAGACCATGCTCCTCAACAAAGTATTTATCTACAACCCATATAATATTTAAAAAGTTATCTAGTATGGATTGGTGTGTATAATATAAGACGATCTGAACTCTTGGTGAGATATTCTTTTTATGTTCGAGATCTTTTTTAGTCGCCTCACATTTGGGTTGACTAAAGAGCTCGGGAGAACGGAAATTCTACGGAGGATTTCAATTTAGAGTCCCTCGCTACAGCCTCCTCCATGCATCCTCCTTCCTCTATTCTTATCTTCTGTTCCTCCTCACAAACAACTGTCCCATATGTTGATTCTGTGATCAGATGTGGTTGTGGCTGCGGTAAATAAGAAAGAACCATGGTTATATGAGCAGTTGAAACAATTAAAAAACATCTTAATAAGCAAAACACTTGCTGTTGCAGAATAAATAAATTTTAAAATGGGATACTAACGATCAAGCAAAACAAATAAGCAAAGGCAATGACGAACCCCTAAACATGCCAACAGATACAATTGAACATATAAAAAACTCAAAATCCTACTATTAACTTAAGAAAAAAAATACAAGATAAGGCCAATATCATTCACCAAACAACATAATGTTTACACCAAAACTCACAATCGTCATTGTCATTTAGTAAACAACACAATAGTGGATATGATGAATAGTTTATATGATCCTTTTTGTGACTCGATAATTGTATAAACCGATCACAAGACAAAACAATAAAACACTTGCGTAAATTACTAAAAGAAATACCACTGACGAAATGAAAAAACAATACATATAGGCTACTTGGTAAAAAGTAACGAAAAAGAAACACACTAAAAATAAACAACAGAACTAAAATCAGAGAACCTAATCCGAGAAATTTCTCAACAAAATCAAAAGATCAAAAACTCATAACCAACAAAATATACCAAACATCCAAAAAAAAAAAATTAAGATAATTACTATTCGAGTATATCCATACCTAAAAAATCATTTGATCGATCAAAGTCCCACCCTAAAACAGAATACACAAAATCAAAAGACTAATATGGATAAACAAACAAAAATCCTAAAAAACAATCCATACAAAACGAAGAAGACACATGATATATCCTCATTCTTAACAACACAATCAGAAAATTCTTTGGCATAGTCCCCACAAAGTACAGATGATATGATCATAGATGATGTGACAAACAAAAAAAACGTATTAGCAACCCATAAAGCTATATAAAGAACAAAACCAAATCAAACACACAAAACTAAACCATCTTACATTATCTCACGTAGATAAACGCTAAGCTTTGAACTCATCTTTCCTTGACAGACACATCCTCCAAAAATCCAATCGACACAATGTGTCCGAGGGCACCTACACAAAAAATTGAAAACCATTGAACGAATTTTAAAAAAAAATAGTTATACATACACACAATCAAATATCTAAGAAGATGAACGCACCTATTAAAACACATCTATCCAAAAACTTTGACCAAAACAACAGCAACTTTTGCGAGATCACCATTAAACACATATAAAAATAACTCATTAACAGATTATAGTATAGACGATACAAATATCACCTAAACGATATAATACGAAAGAAAAAAATCTGAAGCAAACAAAAAGAAAATAAGAAAGAAAATATACCACACGATCAACTAAAACCATGTTGATGGAATGGATCTGAAATTTTCCTGCACTGAGATAAATATGAGGAATAAAAACACACAACTCCCGTACAATATATATAGAACGTAGCGGGGGTCATATCAAAATTAATTCTATTTTTCAATGATTATCGCTAAAGTAAATATTCTACAAATATCATCAAACGACATATTTCCATATATCTAGAAATAAACTAAGGAATATTCCCATGTAAATATCATTCAATGATTATCATAAAAGACATCAATATATAAGTAGCGATTAACAATTTACCCAATAGATTTTTTTTCAATAACTAATAAATTTGGATTTTTCATTAAGGATAATTATGTAATATTTAGTGAGATTGAATGAGAGAGCTTCATTCACCAAAATCACTTGGCAAATATAGATATAGATATACATAGTTGACTGAATAATTAGGTAAGTAGTAATCAATAACTGAAAATTAGATAATTAACAGAGAGAAATAATCTTTAATCCAAAAATATCTTTTTTGTTTTGTTTATTTACATAAAATGCCATTGGTCAGAAAATTGTGTTGCCAACGTAAAATAACGGTAACATTGTTCACTTTCTATTCGGAAACACCGTTCATTTAACGTTAAACTGCCAACCGACACTGTTGTTATACAATTAACATGTTAAATCAGTTAGCATATCATGGGAAAATAACATGTTATACTAGTTATCATATTAAAAATATGAATTGTCATGTTAAACCAGTTATTAAATCATAAAATTATCGTGGTAACTGAATTATCATATCATAAAATATGATAATATAAAAATGATCGTGTTAACCAATTATCATATCATAAAAATATAATTTATTAACTAGCTAACTTTGTTAACATAATAAAACTATACAAAATTACACCGATAACCACTTAAGTAATTTTGTTATTGTTTAAAGTATTGTCGCTATTTAAGTTGTTGTTATTGGTGTTGTCGTCGCCGTTGTCACAGTTGCTAGATTTACTCTCAATGTTGTTATTAGAAATTTATAAAGAGAAAAAGCAAGATAAATGTAATTAGTTTATAAAGGTAAGGATAGAATAGATTTTTGATATATAACTTACTATGATAGTGTTAGATGAGAGAGAACTAATTTATGTATTATTACATACTATAGATTGCAAATACCCATTAAATAACAGCTTAAAATAATCAGGGAAGGAAAATTATAAATCATATACTCCATCCGTTCCTTTATATTTGTTGTTTTAGAGATTCATTTTTGTTTCAATTTATTTGTTGTTTTTGACACTTTTTATGTAAAGTTAATAAAGTAGTATTGGAATCTGGATAAAAACTTTTTCCAAGGATTCTCTTTCCAAAAAGTGACTACTTTTTTTATTTAAAA
>JAHZTW010000001.1:453804020-453848552 GCA_020283515.1 Alliaria petiolata | reverse complement strand
CCGGTGAACTCAAAGTGCTCCAAGTCCGTTCCAGCGACAACTCAGCCGACCTATTCACTAAGTCGCTTCCAACCTCCACATTGAAGAAGCTAATGCATCAGATCGGCATGCGCCGATTAAGAGACTTAGAGTGATGATCTTTTCAGGGGGAGTAATGCGTGCTGTACTCTTTTTCCTCGCTAAGGTTTTGTCCCACTGGGTTTTCCTTAGAAAGGTTTTAATGAGGCAGCATCCCCAAGCGTATTACTATGATCCCATCATCACAACCGGTTATGTCAATCAAGGGGGAGTGTTATAATCCATTGAGGTTTGGATCTCCATAACCGGCCCATTGTATTAGACCACGGCCCAGCCCATTGGATCATAGGCGGCCACGTTTTCCTAAGTTCATTATGATTAGTAGATGTTTTCCTTTTCCTTGTAGAAGTAGGAAAAGTACTATTTCCTTTTCTATCCTTTATGTAATTACTATATAAAAAGACCTTTGGTCCTCGTAATAATACAACACAATTCATTCGATTCACGACAATATAGATATACTATTAAGTAAACCCTATCTAGTGCTAGTTCACAAATTTTTATCAATCATTTACATCCAATAACATACCTTTTACGTATAATAAAAAAAAAACTAAAACTAATGAGCACCAAATCAGATCGAAACAATATCTTACATATCTTTTGATACCTAGTCATAAATTTCTTTCCAAAATATTAAACTACCTAACATATTTTTGATTTGATTCTCAATAATTTTTTTTTTGGATAACCAAGAAGTTGTGAGCCATATCATATAATATTAATTTTGTCTTAAACATCACTCGATTCTTCATGGTTTTTCTTATATGTTTCGATGATGATGATGCTTCGACCCATGTTATAGATATTTGGGCACGTGCCCCATACGAAAGCCACAAATAAAATTTGTATGTAGAGATAACAAATAAAATTATGTCAGATCAACTGGTTTTAGTGTTGACTTTTTTCTTTACTAACCAAGCTCGAGTCTATTTTTTGTCTTTAAGAAAAAAAAATTCAATTTTAAAATTTTCAAAAATAATTTATAAGTATCATTATATAATTGTAGTATATTATAACAAAAAATTATATTTAATAATATTGTACCTCATACTAAACTATTTTAATATATTAGAATATAAATATACTAGAATAAGATCCGCATATATGCGGGTTTTTAATAAAATATTTTGAATCCGTAACAATAAATTAAAAACAAAATCAAATAATCTGTAAAGAAAAACGAATAATCGAATATTCTCCTTTTTGTATTAGTATTAGAAAAAGAAACTTAAATGAATAACAAAATTTAAGAAAATACTAAAATTTAAAAACCGTTAAAATATTTTTTAAGAAAATAGAAAGCATAATCTGATCGCTACTAAAACAAATATATGAAAAACACAAAATCGAAATCTAAAATTTATTTATTTATTTTAATTTTCACTTATTTTCAATTAAAAATATTCAAAACACAGAATTTGTTGCGGATCCTAAGCAACATTAACTCTACTTCTTATATAGTTCACACACTTTATCAACTACTATCTTTTTGTTTCAGTGCTTTAAAACCTTGTGTATTTAATTTGAGTCATTCGAGTATGTTAACGATCTTTCCATTAACTCTTTTCAAACAAATAAAGTCTCTCTTTCTCTTCACATTCATCTCCCTTATATGATCTCTTTGCTCTCTAGAGAAGTTATGCTTCTTAAGACTCGCATCAAAAGCCTCTCTACATGATTCTTGATATCCTCCTCCTCATTGATCTCATCATCGTCTAATGTCATATCATTAGCATAATATAATTTTTTTTAATTGAAATATATTCTAGTTAATCTAATTTACTTTTTGTTTTTAATTTACTTTTTTGTTTTTCCCGTATATGGTCTCTCTGCTTTTTATAGAAGT
The DNA here is from genome assembly GCA_020283515.1 of Alliaria petiolata. NCBI lineage: Eukaryota > Viridiplantae > Streptophyta > Magnoliopsida > Brassicales > Brassicaceae > Alliaria > Alliaria petiolata. The sequence continues at coordinate 453,846,625 of JAHZTW010000001.1, read as the reverse complement.
TATGTTTCAAGACTCGCATCAAAAGCTTGTCTACATGATTCTTGCTATTCTCCTCCTCATTGAGCTTATCATCGTCTAATGTCATATCATTAGCATATGAAATTTCTATTTTTTAATTAAAATATATCCTAGTTAATCTAATTTATTTTTGTTTATATTTTATTTTTATTAAATTGAAATAGATCCTTTTCTTTTATTTCTTAAATTGAAATATATCCTAATTAATTTTATTTTAATTTTATAATCTAAATCGATAAATTTAACATTTTTTTTAAATCGTAACTAATCAAACGGATAATCAAAATGGTTAAATCTCTTTTAACAATGAAAAACATTAAAAAAAAAAAACTTAAATGAATAACATTAAAAAAACTTATTATTTACCTTTTTTCGTTCTAGAATAGGACCCGCATATATGCGGGTTTTTAATAAAATATTTTAAATTTGTATAAATAAATTGAAAACAAAATCGAATAATTTATTTATTTTAAAATTTTGCTGAATTAATTATCTTACTTTTATTAAACTTAGATTTATCATAATTAAAATATAGATTAGGATCCGCGTAGTATAATAATAAAATTTAAAACCCGTTAAATTATTTTTATAAGAAAATAGAAAGCAAAATCTGATCACTACTAAAAACATATATGAAAAATACAAAATCGAAATGTAAAAGTTATTTATTTATTTTAATTCTCATTTATTTTTAATTAAAATATTTAAAACACAGAACTGTTGCGGATCCTAAGCAACATTTACCCTACTTTTCCTATAGTTAACAAACTTTAACAACTATCTTTTTCTCTTCTGCTGCGTTAAAAACTTGAGTATTTAATTTGAGTCAATCGAGTATGTTAACGATCTTTCCATTAACTCTCTTCAAGCAAATAAAGTATCTCTTTCTCTTCACATTCATCTCCCTTATATGATCTCTCTGCTCTCGAGAAAAGTTATGTTTCTTAAGACTCGCATCAAAAGCTTCTATACATGATTCTTGATATCATCCTCCTCATTGATCTCATCATCGTTTAATGTCATATCATTAGCATCTAGAATTTTCTTTTTTAATTAAAATATATCCTAGTTAATCTAATTTACTTTTTGTTTTTGTTTTTATTTTTCTTTTGAAATAGATCCTTTTGTTTTTATTTTCTTTTTCTTAAATTTAAATATATTTAAGTTAATTTTATTTTACTTTGTAATCTAAATCAATAAATTTGACATTTATTTTTTGTAAAATAATATTTTACCAAGACACGTATCAAAATCTAAATCGATATGATATGATATAATGTATTAAGTTGTAATGTCATATCATTAGCATCTAATTTTTTTTTTAATTAAAATATATCCTAGTTAATAAAATTTAATTTTGTTTTAAAATTTTTTTTTTCTCTCGTATATGATCTCTCTGCTCTCTAAGAAGTTATGCTTTTCAAGACTCGCATCAAAAGCTTTTCTACATGATTCTTGCTATCATCCTTCTCATTGAGCTCATCATTTTCTAATGTCATATCATTAGCATCTTATATTTTTTTATTTTTTAATTGAAATATATCATAGTTAATCTAAATTTTTTTTTTTCTTTTTTCTTTTTTTAAATTGAATTAGATCCTTTTATTTTATTTTATTTTTCATAAATTGAAATATATCCTAGTTGATTTTATTTTATTTTTGTAATCTAAATCGATAAATTTGACGTTTTTATTCTTTAAACCATAGCTAACTTAGTTTCCTTTTTCTTAATTTTCTTATTTACTTTTTCGATTTTTTATTTTTCTTTTGGTATTAGTAATTGAAAAATAAACTTATTTCCTTTTTTAATTTTAAAAATAAAGTTTTGATTTTTCTTTTAGTATTAGTAATTGATCATACAATTTCTTTAACTAAAATGAAAAACATAAAAAACTTATTTTTCTTTTTAAATTTTTTTTTATTTACATTTTCGATTTTTTTTTTCTTTTTCGTATTAGTAATCGAAAAAAGTTATTTTCCTTTTTTATTTTTAAAACTATGTTTTAGATTTATGTAAACATTATGTTAAAATCTAATTGGTTGAAATTTTTTAACACGTGTCAAAATCTAATCGATTAACTTGACACGTGTCACGATTATGTTAAAAACTAACTTTGATGCATCCTACTTTATATAATAAGATATGTAGTATCTATAATATAATATTTTCAAAATTATATATATTAAATTAAAAATTAAGATTTTTTTTGTTTTGCAAATTTGGTATTTGGATTAATATAAAACGCAAACGATGACAACGATTCGTAAAAAAAATTAATTTGTGAAAAAATATTTAAATATGTTAGAAAAATAGTTATAACTAAAAATACAAAGGATACATAAAATAAATACTTTAAGAAAACATGAAATGAAACAAAACAAAAATTTCTTCTTTCTTATCTTGGTTTTTCTTGAATTCTATTTCTTATTTATATTTTTCTTTATCTTATTGTTATCTCATCTCGTTTTTTTTCATCCATTTTGGTTTCAAATTCTTGTTTTATAACCTGAATGCATTCACATATGCTATAAATTTTTGTGTTTGTTTGAAAATGAGACAAAATGTAATGGTAGCGGTACCTAAAATAACAAATTATATATTTTTGTAAACCACAATATGATCTTAGGTCATAGTTGTTATTTGTTACTAGATAGATATTTTAGGATCATAAAATTAGTTAAAACAGAAGGAAAATAAAATAAAATAAATCAATTTAATTAAAGTAAATATTTTTCGATTAGATATTTAACAACTTTTTAATATTTTACTTAATATTATTTTTCTTCCCAAATTTATGTGATTCCTTAAATATGGATGAATTAATTTTATGTATAAGATTTACCGGTTTCTAATATTTTATATCTTTTATTTATTGAATAGTTCGAATTAAATATATGTTTATTGTTTAGATTTTTTCTTAATATTTATTTTAACTTTTCATTTAGTACGAATGGATTGTTACAATAAAAATAAATTTGTATTTCTATCTTGCATATTTCTTTAATTTTAATAAATTTAACATGTGTTGAATTTAAAATTAGTAAATATGCATTATATATATATATATATATATATATATGAATATGTGTATGATAAAATTAGTTTTGGATATTATGTTAAATAATTTTTGTAAAGCTTTTCTTTCTATAGATTAAATAATAACATATCAATTAAATATTTGTAAATTGTTCTCGAACAACGCATTATCATGCACGTCATTTTTTTATAGAGTTTGACCAATAATTTTTCCCCCCTTTTATATGTAAACGCAAAATTTTGAGAATAAAAAACGTTGAAACCCATATGATTAATGAATCTTCTAAGAAAATTATTTTTTTATTTTATATAATTTTAAATATTTTTTACTCATTGATTATTAAGTCTATTAAAATTTCTGGTGCAAAATAAAACACAATTGAGAATCTTCTGTGAAAAGCAAGTGTGGTCTTCAACCGCCCTTTGAAAGGAAGTGTCGTATTCATTTTCAACCGCTCAAGTAAATTATTTATTTCTTTTATATAATTTTAAATATTTTTTACTCATTGATTATTAAGTCTATTAAAATGTCAGGAGAAACGCAAAATAAAACAGCAATGAGAATCTTCTGTGAAAGCAATTGTGGTCTTCAACCGCTCTGTGAAAGGAACTGTCGTCTTAGGTTTCAGCCGCCCAAGATATCGCCAAGTGAAATTTGTAATAAACATAATGGTGGCGAATTATGCAACACCACTTGCCAAAAAAATAATTTTTTACCATTTGGAATCTGTTCACCGTCTAAAAAAACAGGAGTAACAACTTGCTTCTGTCGTATGGATTCTCCGGGTAATTGCAAAATGGTTTGTAGGATGTGAGAGATAAGTGAGAAATAGTAGTATGTAGCTACAAAATAGCGGAATAAGATTTGTACTTTACAAAAGACAAGAGTGTGTTTCTTTTTTTAATTAACTAGAGAATTTTCTGCGCAACAGACGAATGGTTTATATATATATATATATATATATTTAAATTTTGATATAAAAAATGATAAATTTATTATTAAAATGTTTTTTTCTTTCAAACTGGTTATGCAATGTATATATAAACAATCTAGATTTTATTAAAATAATCCGCGCAAAAATAAATTTTATATATCGAAAGAGTGTAAATAATCAATCATTGTACAAATGAGGTGATAACAAATCTAGATTTTATCTTCAAGCTTTTCATGATAATCAAAATTCCTCTCATGTTTTTATTTATTTTCGGTCAATTCTTGCTCACATTCACAACTTCTTTAATTACAATGTACATATGTCTATGTACCAACCATCGATACAACCTAAACCTTTTCAACTTAACATTTAAAATAACTTGGAAGGATTTGAGTTTTAATGAGATTTTAGATGATTTTTGTTATTTATGGAAGTTGTTATTATTTATTATTAAAATTCTATCAAATCACACCTAAACCATGGGATTTGGATTTTGTATTTTTAATTAAAAAATTCCACCAAAACATCCTAAAATCACTTCAAATCTTTTTAAAATGCACTGCTTAAAATATTTTCAATAACTGTGGATTTGATGACACATTTTCAAATCACTAGTTAATAACATTGGATTTTAAACAGTTTTTAAAATTTTTATGTTTAAATAACAGATAATTTGTGATTTTAATACAAATCAATTCAAAGATTTGAATATCTTTTGATACCTAGTCATAAATTTCTTTCCAAAATATTAAACGACTTTACATATTTTGGTTTGATTCTCAATGATTTTTTTTTTGTTTAGTTAACCAAGAGGTGGTGGGCCAAAATCCGTTAACAAGTAAAATTATGTCAGGTCAGTTGGTTTTAGTGGTGACTTTTTTTCTTTACTAACCAAGCTCGAGACTACATTTTGTCTTTTTTTTTTTTAAACAAATTTTTTTATTACTATGATTCAATTTTAAAATTTTCAAAAATAAAACATTTTTAAAATAATTTATATAGTTTGTCTTGAGATCGTATTATGTTGTTTTTTAGAGTTGTTTCATATGTTGACTTAAAAAATAATTATGTGCATGATGGTATTAATATGTTGACTTAAAAAAATAATTATGTGCATGATGGTATTACTCAACATGTTGGTGTCCAAGATCACAACACATAGTTGAAAGATACAAAGAAGAAGATGGATCAGGTACCGAGTTCGAACACCGACTACAAAGAAGAGACTAATCCACATGATCTTGTTGGATCCACAGCTTGAAGAAAATGTAAAGAAAATCACAAAGATCCTACTCATATACCTTGAACTGACATTGCTGAGAATGAAAAGACCAACTATAACAAATTTTCCAGATTTTGACCCAAAAAAAAAAGCGAAAAGTAAAAAATCATATTCATAGCGTTTGATTGAATTTGCAGGCACGTAGTTCTATCTAACAAAGTCAAAACGGCAGGGAAGGTACTAAGTCGTAAACCAAGAAAGTGTCGTAAAAACAAAAATGTAAAGAAACATTCACCCATATCAAAAATAAAGCTCATGAGTCAATTGTATATAAAAATAATCTCTCCGACCAATTTGACTCGGATCGTTATATACATATAATCTCCCATTTGTGTTTTAAATAATGCACACACAAAACTCATCATCTTTCAAGATTCTTCAATGGGTTTTTGTTTGTTTTCAACATGGAAAGTTGAAGTTACCTTTTAGAGAGCCATCTCAGCCTGAAGGGCAGCGAGTTCATCTATATCAGCGGTTTGTTGATTCTGAGGTGCAGGACGAGCAGGTTGCTTCTGAGGTGGGCCGTTTTGAGCTGGTCTTGTTGGCTGAAGGAGTTGCTCTTCTAGCTCCTCGCTTTCAAGTTCTTCGAGTTCTGCTTCCAATTCATCCTGTAGTTTCCCCAACAAAGACAATGGGTTGAGAAAGCTGAGAAAGATTGTGTGTCTTCTTTAAAGAGTATATGATCGTGGAGATACAAGGAAAGTTTACCTCATCGAAATCAGCAGCAGATCCAAATGGAGCTGACAATGCTTCCTGGATCTGTTTCATGTTATCGGTTTGCTCATTGATCTCATCCATTGTCTTGTCAACATCGTCAATGTTTCTGCAAAAAACACAAATGGTGATTAAAACCCACACTTAGTCGCTGCTTAGATAATAGTTTTATCAAAAAAATAAAAGTAATGTAAATAAACATATACGTTGCTTTCTGCATAGCTTTCATTGCAGAAGCTCCAGTCCTCAAAGCATCTACAGTCTCTGTTGTTGCTTTTGCACCTTCTAACATAATCATCTGTTGTACACAGACGGTGATATACACATATATTCAATAATCGGTTATAGTAGCAGATTTCATAATATACTTCATAAGTAATGAAAAGAGGCTTTACTTGATCGTGGATACGGAGCTGGAAATTCCCAAGCTGTTCAACTTGTTGCTCGTATAACCTCTTCCTTTTCAAACACTGTATAGCCGCTGCACGATTACAGTACGCGTAAGATCATCTCCCTAGTGACAACGCAAACACATTCTTTAGTCTTACCGCGTTTGTTCTTGGCCCGTGAGAATTCCTTTGCTCTCTCAACTTCCGCATTAGCTTTCTTCAGAAGAACATTTTCCTTCTTCTCTAGCATCTCAAGAGTCTTGAGGAAGAAGAACAAAATTGTGAAATTAACCAAGATAAGACAAATTCCAATTCACAAACAAAGCTAAGCAATAGCCCTCGAACCATTAATAAGTGGTTGTATCAACCTCTTGTCTTCAAAAAAAGAAACAGAGATATCGAGTGGTGGTGATACCTCATTAAGCTTGTCTAACGTTTGGAGAGTATTGGTCTCCTGCTTGGGTTTCCCGAATAGCCGATTCAACATTGCTGAAAAACTCGCAGCAAACTACACAAATCGAAGCAATAAATTAAAAACAAAAAAAAACTAAACTTTCGCGAAACAATTACGTAAACTTAACTCATAAACATGAATCGGTGAATCGAGCGCAGCGAAATTAGGGTTTTTTTAAAAAAAACTAGGTTCCGCGTTGACAACGAAATTTGGATTCCGAGGTGGAGATTTAACAATAGAAAAGGAAGAATCAGCTTTAATTAATCTCTGAACTCGATTCGTAGACACAAACCTTAGAAATTTGATGCGAAGCTTGCTTGATCGATCGATTGATTGAGAGAGGAGATTAATCGAGGGATGAAGAAGAAACGGCGTTGAAGTTTTCTCAATTTATTAAAAAAAAACTAAGGATTTGGGGTTTCCTAATCCTTTTCTACTTTGCAATATAATCAATGATTGATATTTTATTTTTTTGACATCATGATATCGATGGGTTGTACTTATAAACTCCGTTGAAATCAATAAATCTTAAAAGAAAAAAAGATTGTTTTCTTGTAACAAATTTCTCTGATTTTTTTTTGTTTAAAAAATAAAAGAATATGATTAATATATGATTTAATTTGGGAATTTTTTTAATTTATTTATATGAGGTTTTTAAAATTTGTACTTTACCTTTTTCTAAAATTAAAAAATTTCGTTTTCTGTAACAAATTTCTCTAATTTTTCTTTTTATATACATTTCCTTTTAGGTAGGATTTGATTAAGTAAGTACAACAACAGGTCTCGTAAATTCGGTATGACCTAAGAAACTTTTTCAGTTTTTTTTTTTGTTTTAAAAATAAAAGAATATGATTAAAATATGATTTAAGTTGGGAATTTTTATTTATTTATTTAAATGAGGTTTTTAAAATTTGTACTTTACCTTTTTCTAAAATTAAAATAGGCCAGTTTTACTTTTACTTACTACAAATAAATTATATTGCATATATATTTATCTTTATGATAATGGGACGATATGTGGTCAAATATGTGCCCAAAATGTTTGGGCCAAGGCCCATGTAAATTTATTTTCTCTGGTGTTTCGGTTCAGCTTTTCCGGTTATGTTAATCGAACTGGATTTTCACACCGGTATTATTATTCATTCTTCCTCTGTTTTCTCTCCGGCGGAATATCGTTTCTGAATCAAAAGTACGGTAAAGCAGTTGGATCGACTTTTGAGAGAAATTAATTAATATAAGAGAAACAATATACACACAAACAGACATTTAAAACACCGCCCATACTGTTAAAGCCGGGATTCGTATCCCCTCTGAAAAACCCAATTAAATTCACATCAGCTCCATTAAAAATCCTACTCTTGACAATCCCAACTTTAGGTCGGCTACGAAAATATTAGTACACAAGTTTACTCATTTATCCTGAGAAAGCGCCTGATCGGCCATCTTTTGGAAAGTAGAGAAGTCACAGGCTATCAATAGACGAACGGGGAAGATTCTTGATCGGCCACCTTTCGAGAAACTCCTCCGTTTGCAAGTCTTCATCACATGCCGACCTGGAGTCATTTAGGGTGGCCGACCTGAAAGACATTTAGAGAAACCGACCCGAAGACCTTTAGAGTTGGCCGACCTGACGGCGTGCCACAATTCGTCAGAGTCCACCCAATCTCCTAATCAGCACCATGCCGCACTCAATCAGCGCCATGCCGCACTCAGTCAGAGCGCAGACTCCACTCATATTAAATAATATATTTAAAGTCATCTTTAAATATGAGCTCTTAGATCAAATCGATCTAGACCGCCCGATTATGAGGTGTGTCCCCTATAAATAGAGGAGGGACTCCAAACAGAATGGGATCAGTCTTTTTCTCTCTCGAGGCCTTGTAATCGAGACATATATTCCGACAATCGGAACTATCAATAAACGCTAAACAGCTCCGGCTAAGCTTAACCTCGAAAATCTCTTGAACAAAACTCATTAACTCTAATCTTCTTCTACTAAGCCGATTTGAGTTATCACAAAATCGATTAACTCTCATCTTCTTTTAGCAAGCCGATTTTGAGTTATTACAGTTAGCGCCGTCTGTGGGGAAATTCCGTTCAAGAGAATCTTTGAGAAAATCAAAGAGCACGAAGATGGCAAGCACTTCCGCCCAAACCGACACAAGAGCTGCCAACACTGGCGAAGCCCGATCCGAAGATCTAACATCAGGTCGGCCCGAAGAAATTATCAACTCTGATCGGCTACCTACTACGGAAGAAGCCGGTCAGAGTCGAGCTTTCGCCCCAGTACACATCGATCCGATGCCAGAAATGCTGGATCTACCAAGACCACCCGCGTTAAGTATGGTCGACATAATATAGAACTTCTCGGCCCAGATCCATAGGGGGATCGATGAACGGCTCGACCTTCTCAGGGCCGAGCAAACCGCATACCGTGACGACGTGGATCGTATCCTAAAGTCGCGTCTCCCTCCAGGTGTCGCCGAAGATCTCAACGAAGAGACAACACCGCCATGCAACGACCGGACCAATCGGCTCATTAACAACCTATTCGGAATAATGCCGACGATGGATCTGAGACGGGGTCAGGATCGATCCAACGCTCGCTCGCGGGTCACCAACCACACAGCCACTCTTACTCCATCCGAAGCCGAACTCATACAGGAGCGGCTCGATAATATGGACTCCAGAGTCCATAACGCGGTCACAACGGCCCCTCAGTTGGAGAAACTTCTTCGACGCACCGACCAAACACCATTCACGTCGGCAATAACCAACGCCTATATGAAGGATTTTGGCAAGATCAAATTACCGACCTGTTACAACGGAACGACCGACCCGGAAAGATATCTTTCAGCATTCAAAGTCGCCATGGGCAGAGCACGCGTGCCTGAAGAAGAGCGGGACGCTTGTTTCTGCCAGTATTTCGTCGAATCACTGTCTGGGAACGCCCTCACGTGGTTTTCACGTCTGCCGCCGAACTCGGTCGGCTCATTCAAGAATCTGCGAAAGAAATTCATAACTCACTACTCGCTCTATATCGAATATGTCAACGTCGGAGCTAGATTTGTGGTCCTGCGTTCAAGGGAACGAAGAGTCACTTCGTGGCTACCTAGATCGGTTCAGAGCAATCGTTTCTCGCTGCAGGTTCCCCGATGAGATCACTCTCGGGATCTTGATAAAGAATATGCGCGACGACCAAGCATTCTGCGATAAGCTAAAAACCGGGAAGGCAAAACCCTGGAGGATGCGCTGCACAAGTCCACCGGGTATATCAGGATCGAAGAAGACAGAGCAGCCAAGGCAAAGAGGCTGGCCGACGACAAGTCAACGCCTGATAGAAGAACGCAACCCACTGCCCAGGTCGGTCATCGAGAGCCCCGTCAGCACCAAGACGGAGGTGACAAAAGTCGACGAAGCATAAACGCTGCGTCTCGTCCGCCAAGGTGGAACAAGTACGACCGCAATAACCCTAAAACCACGGAGGAGAAGGAAACGTATTGCAAGTACCACAAGTCTTCCAATCACAGCACTGACGACTGCCGTATGTTCTTCAGCCTTTTAAAAAAGAAGTGGGAAGATGGGGAAGTCAAACTTCCCGAACCACGTAGCTTTGATCGGCGCCACACCAATAACGACGACTCGAGAAACAGGGACGACGACAGAACATCGCCTTGCTCGCCTACTCGACACCGAATCAACATGATCATGGGCGGACTCCTGTCTTGTTCGGACTCCATCAATTCGATCAAACGTCATGAACGTAGGGCTGCGAACGTGCCCATCGATGCGCCCGCACTCTTTTCGGAAGACATTCCCATCACATTCACGGAGCGGGACGCGTGCGGAATCGACCGACCTCACAACAATCCGCTCGTTATCTCGCTGATAATTGGCGACGACGAAGTCTCAAAGGTCCTCTTCGATACAGGCAGCTCGGTCGATCTGATCTTCAAGAACACACTTCGGAAGATGGGCATCAAAGACTCGGAGATTCAGGTCGCGCCGTCACCTCTCACCGGTTTTACTGGCGAATCTATCTCGACGATTGGGACAATCCGACTCCCCATTAGAGTCGGTGGCAAAACCTCTATTGTCCAGCTCGACGTTATCGACCGACCAGCCATCTACAATGTCATCCTCGGTACACCTTGGATTAACTCCATGCGAGCCGTTCCATCGTCCTACCATCAGTGCATTAAGATGCCGATCAAAGGAAGCATTTTCACCATTCGCGGCGACTAAACGGTCTCGAGACATTGCTACATCGACAAGCAACGTGTCCGGAACAACTCTACATTCATGATCAACAACGACAACGATATCGACCCGCGAGTAATTCACCATGAGAACCCGAGGAGCGACCTCGTCGTCCAGATCAACATCGACTGCAAGCACCCGGACAGATGCGTCGGGATCGGCACTGAACTTCTCCCGAGTACGCAAGACGAGCTTATCGCCTTTCTCCAGGAAAATGTTTCAACCTTCGCATGGTCAATGACCGACATGAAGGGCATCGATCCAAAGATCACCAAACACGAACTCTTCGTGGACGCCACGTTTAGGCCGATCAAACAGAAACGCCGAAAACTTGGTTCAGAGCGCGCCCAGGATGTCCACGACGAAGTGGAAAAATTGTTGCAGGCCGGATCTATTTCCGAGGTAAAATACCCCGATTGACTGGCTAATCCAGTAGTTGTGAAGAAGAAAAGCGGCAAATGGCGAGTTTGCGTGGACTTCACCGACTTGAACAAGACATGTTCAAAGGATAGCTTTCCGCTTCCCCGAATAGACCAGCTCGTCGAGACAACGGCCGGCAACGAACTGCTATCTTTTATGGATGTCTTCTCAGGCTATAACCAGATCTTCATGCATCCGGAAGACAGAGAGAAGACCGCATTCATCACGTATCGGGGTACGTATTGCTATAAGGTCATGCCTTTCGGCTTGAAAAACGCGGGAGGCACCTACCAGCGCCTCGTCAACAAGATGTTTCGCGATCAACTCTGGAAAACGATGGAAGTCTACATAGACGACATGCTCGTCAAATCTTTAAAGACCGACGACCACATACCGCACTTACGAGAATGCTTTAGTATACTTAACAAGTACGGCATGAAGCTCAACCCAGCCAAGTGCACGTTTGCGGTTACTTCGGGAGAGTTCCTCGGATATTTGGTCACCCAGCGCGGCATCGAAGCCAATCCAAAGCAGATTTCGACAATACTTGAATTGCCTTCTCCACGAAATACCCGTGAGGTCCAACGACTCACGGGCACGATCGCTGCCCTGAACCGTTTTATATCGAGATCTACGGACAAATGCCTCCCCTTCTATCAGCTTCTGCGCGGCAACAAACGTTTTGAGTGGGATGACAAATGCGAAGAAGCATTCCGACAACTCAAAACCTACTTGTCCACGCCACCGATCCTTGCAAAGTCAGTAAACGGGGACACTTTACTCTTGTACATCGCCGTTTCCAGCGCGGCAGTTAGCGGAGTCCTTGTACGAGAAGATCGGGGCGAGCAGAAGTCGATCTTCTACATCAGCAAGACACTAGATGGCGCTGAGTTACGCTACCCAACCTTAGAAAAGTTGGTCCTGGCCGTCGTCGTCGCCTCTCGGAAGCTACGTCCATATTTCCAGTCGCATTCGATTGCCGTGCTGACCAGTCAGCCGCTGCGAACCATCCTCCAAAGCCCGACACAATCGGGACGAATGGCGAAATGGGCTATCAAACTATCCGAGTACGACATCGAATACCAAAACCGCACCAACACTAAGTCTCAAGTGTTGGTTGACTTCCTCATCGAGTTGGCACCAGGCCTTATCAACGACGATTCGCCGACCACCGAACTTTGGTCTCTATACGTCGACGGCGCGTCCTCACGTATCGGCTGTGGCATCGACATTAAATTGCATTCGCCGACCGAAGAGGTCCTCGAACAATCCATTCACCTCGAGTTCACGGCGTCCAATAACGAAGCGGAATACGAGTCATTAATCGCATGACTCCGTTTAGCCAGAGGCATGAACGTCGACCACATTCGAGCTCATAGTGACTCCCAACTTGTCGCAAAGCAGTTCAGCGGAGAGTACGAAGCTAAGGATGAGCGTATGGGTGCCTATCTGGCGATCGTAAAAGAAATTTCGAAGGAGTTCAAGACTTTCAAACTTCTTCAAATCAACCGATCAGAAAACAAGGGAGCCGACGCGTTAGCCACTTTGGCATCCGATCAAGATTTCGCCTTACGACGTACAATCCCAATCGCCGGAATTACTTCACCCAGGATCGCTCCGACCAAGATCGTCCTCACTATCGAACTTACGGCGGCCGACGTCCCTCCCACATCCGACCCACCAGATTGGCGGACTGAAATTCGGCACTTCTTGGAAACCGGTGAACTTCCTGTGAAGAAATGGTCGGTTCGACAAATACGCGCCCGCAGTGCGAGGTATACTATCACCAACAACGTCCTATGCCGCTGGACGGCCTCCGGAACACTCCTTACTTGCATCAACAGAGACGAAGTACACCGCGCCATAAAGGAAACTCACGATGGAGCTGGAGGTAACCATTCAGGCGGACGCGCACTTTCCCTCAAGATCAAGAAACACGGCCTCTTCTGGCCGACGATGATGGAAGACTGCAACAAGTATGCACGAAAATGCGAATACTGCCAACGTCATGCTCCAATGATCCATCAGCCAACCAAACTGCTGACATCGGCCATCCCTCCATATCCATTCATGCGCTGGGCAATGGATATCGTCGGACCGATGCCATCGTCCCGTCAGCGCAAGTACATACTCGTTATGACGGATTATTTCACCAAGTGGGTTGATGCCAAGGCATTTGCAAGCATCAAGGACAAGGACGTCCAGGATTTCGTCTGGAAATTCATCATATGTCGCCATGGTCTACCTTACAAGATTGTCACGGACAACGGTTCACAGTTCATATCCAAAAACTTCGAGGGATTCTGCGAACGTTGGAAGATCCGACTTAACAAATCAACTCCTCGACATCCACAAGGTAACAGCCAGGCCGAAGCAACTAACAAGACAATCCTGGACGACATCATAAAACGCCTCGACTCAAAGAAAGGTCTCTGGGCCGACGAGCTCGACGGAGTTCTTTGGTCGCACCGTACGACACCAAGAACAGCCACGGGAAAGACACATTTCTCTTTAGCTTACGGATGCGAAGCAATGGTACCTGCCGAAATCAACGTCGGCAGCTTACGAAGAACAATCCTCCCAGAAAACCCCGACCTCAACGAGGCGATGTTGGTCGGATGCAGAATTATCAAAATCAAGCCGCACGTTATTACAACAAAAAGGTTCAGGATCGACACTTCGACCAAGGCCATCTGGTCCTTCAGAAGGTTTACGAAAACACTAGGGAGCTCAATGCCGGTAAGCTCGGCGCTAATAGGAAAAGACCCTACGTCATAACAACGATCGTTAAGCCAGGGGTCTATCGGCTCAAAACAACGGCTGGCGACGAGGTTCCTCACGCGTGGAACTCCATGAGTCTCAAGCGCTACTACTACTAAGGTCGGCATCATAAGACCTCGCAAAAAAAAAAAAAAAAAGACAAGCCTGTTCGTCTCTCATGTCCCTTATGAACTACGGAGCGGTTTGATCCCCGAAAGGGGTACGTAGGCAACCCGTCCTACTTAGGACGGGTACAACCGCTCCCCCCAATTAAAAAAGGGGGACTTAATTATTTCAACAAGTAAAGCTTGTTCGGCTGCTCTTTCATGAATAAAACAAAACGTATTCGACTATCTTAAAAATCGCCAAAAGCTGGGTTTGATCCACCCCGTTCGGCACAAAAGCCAAGTCATCTTGCATGCGTCCTTACGCCACGTGTCACCATGTATAAAGCCGACCTGATTCGCAATATCTAACTCATATAGTACATAAGCCGACCAGACTCGCAACCTATATTCGACTTAGATTTTTCTAGGTGGTATCGATAAAAACGCCGACCTGCTTCGCCATCTATATTCACACTTAGAAAAATAGGTGGCACAGAAACAACTTAAGCCGAGCTGCTCGCATGTTCTGTGTTCACACTTATTTTAAAGCCGGATTCTGTTCCACAATCTTTAGCCCTGCAATATTATTTAGCCGACCTCGTCGCATCTTGCAGTCGACTTAAGATAATTTCTAAGTGTTCTAAATACTGCCGACCAGCTCGCATATTTTACACTTAGAATCAAAAGTCGCATGATAATTTAAACCGATATCGTATCGCATATCATGTTCGTACTTAAAACGCCATGATCACTCTTTAGAGTTGAAAAACAGATTTCATGAATACAAAGATGTTACAAAGAAGGCAAGTCGGCCAAAAGAAAAACTTGTGAAAACACGAAGCTACGATTTCACATCGGCCACATAAAGTACTTAAAAGAAAACTACAAAAGAAAAACTAAGAAAAAGAACTCGGGGATCAACCCCCGGATCTTATGACCGTCTCCTCGGTCCGTTAAACTTCGGATGCTCCCTCCTCGGCCACATCCTGATCGGCTCCTTTTCGCCGATCTTCACCTTCGTTCGTCTCCCGAACTTCAGGAGGAGGAACCACCCCTTCCGACGAGGTCGGCGCAGTCAAGACCACAGCGGAAGAGGGAGGTTCCGCGTCAGCCGTACTCACAAGCATCGGCACCGAAGCCTATCTCCGAACGACCGGCCTCTGGTCCCCAAACAGCTCGTCAAGGGTCAAGAATTTCAGCTCTCCAGGCTCAAAGCTAATCTCCTCGAAAGCGTCCTGCTTGGCCTCCCATTCCCGAACAGTGTCGGCTACCTTCTTCTTCACAAGGACGGGAAGCATAAGACCTTCCTTCTCAAAAAGATCAACCGCCTGCTCGGCCCCTTTCCACTGAGCTGTGGTGGCAATAATGGTTTCGGCTTCCTCCCTCTGATAGCCAATTGCCTCTTCATCTTTTCGACGAGGACGGCATAATGCAGATTGACCTTCCTCATCGCTTCCCTCGCGGCCTCACGGCACCTATGATTCGCGTTCTTCTCTAGCTGCAACTTTTTGGCAGCGCGACTTCCAGCCTCTCGCCATTTTTCGGCCTCTTCTTGGGACAGCCTCAGGGATTCTTTCGCCTCACGGGCTTCAAGCTCCAGCCTCGCGGTCTTTTCCTTTTCGGCCTCGAACTCCTTTGCCGCAATTTCCAGCTCGGCACATTTTGCTCTCTTAGACTCGAGAGCCTTCTTGAGAGTCTGCAACTCGGCCTCATTATCTTGTCGCCTCTTAGCGTCGCGATCATAACCACACATCACGTTCAATGTGGTGCTAAGGGCCTGCAAAAGGGAAAACCGAAAACGTACCGCCTCCTTTAAAACACGAGTACAAGGAAGAAATCGAAAAAAGGGAAAGGCACAAAAATTACACGAGCTTGTTCCATCGCGAATCGCGCGATATCCTCTTTCCGGATAAGACCAGAAGCATCGGTGGAAGGTCCCGCTGGATGATCCGTAAGCCTAAGGAACAGATCGAGACAGGCCATTGGATCGCTGGTAATCGGCTCAGTCCCGCGGTATTCGTATGAGAAACCGAAGGGATGGAGAGCTCTCTGAACCCGAGATCTCTTCGCTACTGGTGCCCCCTCACTCGGGCACACAGGATCGACGCTTCCGTCAGAGATTCCCTCCGTTCTCTGGTCGGCTGCCTCGTTTCCTTCGACCATCTCCGGGGTTTTCTTGCGTTTCTTCTCCTCGGCTTTCTTTTTGTCCTTAGCAGCCTCTTTCGCAGCTTTCTTGGCCTCAGCTATCCCGGCAGGTTCCTCGGCCTCCTTAGCAGACCCTTCATCATTCCGAATCGTCTCCCCAGTTGGAATAATCTGATCCTGGCTGGTCGCCGAACGAGGAGCAGGAGAACTCAAAACATCCCCCAGATCACCGGACAGATCGGCTAACGCACGAGTCTTCATTTTTCTACGATGGGATCTTTGCAAAACGGCTGCACAAATATGAGCTCTTAGATCAAATCGATCTAGACCGCCCAATTATGAGGTGTGTCCCCTATAAATAGAGGAGGGACTCGAAACAGAATGGGATCAGTCTTTTTCTCTCTCGAGGCCTTGTAATCGAGACATATATTCCGACAATCGGAACTATCAATAAACGCTAAACAGCTCCGGCTAAGCTTAACCTCGAAAATCTCTTGAACAAAACTCATTAACTCTAATCTTCTTCTACTAAGCCGATTTGAGTTATCACAAAATCGATTAACTCTCATCTTCTTTTAGCAAGCCGATTTTGAGTTATTACACATACTCTATTTTTTTTTTTTTTTCTTTTGTGTTTGGTGGCATTTGTCTGAAAAGCAGTTGTAAATTCATTTTTCTCTGGTTTTCGGTTACTGTAATCGAACTGGATTTTTTGCACCGGTTTTCAGACAAATGCCACCGGTTTTAATATTTCTCTCTGGCGGAATATCGTTTCTGAATCAAAAAGTACGGTAAAGAGAAATAAATTAAAGAGAAACAATATATGCGCATTTCAAACATATCATTTAAAACACCATGTTGTATGTTGTAACCCATACGGGGTTTGTGTGTCATTTATGTCCGAAGGTCCGGCGGTCTTTGTCTCTCTCTCTCTCTTTCTCTTTCTCTTTCTCTCTTTCTCTCTCGGATTTGTCTGAATCTCTACTCTTTTTGTTTTCGTGATGGATTCGGTTCTTTGGATCATCTTTTTTCTTCTGTTTTCCTCTCGGTTTTGTGTCAGTGTTTTTACTGCTTCAGATTCCTTGTCGCCATCAAACAATCGAACTATTGTTTCTCGAGGGGAAGTATTCGAGCTTGGGTTTTTCAATCCTGACCCAAGTCGTGGTGATCGTTGGTATATCGGGATTTGGCACAAGAGTATCCCTCTGGCTGAAAGAAGCTACGTGTGGGTTGCCAACAGAGACAACCCTCTCAAGAATGTTAACGGGACGCTAAAGATCTCTGGTGATGACCTCGTTATTGGCGATCCAAACTACATTCGCGAAATCTGGTCAACGCGAATAGCAGCAGGATGAAACGGGGAGTCTCCAGTGGCAGAGGGGATACCACTTGTTCCTACATGGCAACAAACAACATCTCTTCAAGACTAGTATTGGCCCACACCGCATTACTAATTCAGTATACGTGGGACGAGCGCAAGGCAAACTGGGACTGGGGATGGACTGCAATTAAGGAGATTTGCGATTCGTACAATTTCTGTGGGGATAACTCTTACTGTGACTCGAAGGTGCCATCGATGTTATGTACCTGTATCGAAGGGTATGAGCCGAGTGACGTGACATATGGCTGCGTGAAAAAACAGCCTTTCACATGTGGTGTAGAGAAGTTTTTCTCTCTTTATAACATGAGTTTCCCACACGATTTGAAATTGATTAGAGACTACTCTATCAACGACATAAAAAGATGCAAGGACAAGTGCATCAGGGACTGCAACTGCACTGCCTTTTCAGTGACTTCTTCTTGTGTTATTTGGAGAGGCGCATTAGTTAATCTTCGTCGTTACTCCAACGGCGGTATACAACTTTACCTAAAACAAGAAGGTTAGTTTCTATCTCTTTTTAATCACGTGTTGTTTCCATTTTTCGGTAAATCAATTTTCACTGACTCTTTTTCTTATCTTTTAAGGGAGGACCAAGAAGAAATTGAACACTTGGGTCATCGTCGGTCTCTCTCTCGGCATACCGGCGGCGTTTCTCGTGTCTTTGGCGGTATACTGCTACTGGAAAAGGAGCCAAGCTCTGAGAGCAAGCGAAATCCAAATCGAAATGGCGCCTCCAGATAGCAGAAACGATACAGGAGTCCTCGTGAATCCACCAATCCCGCCGATGGACTTCGGGACGATCCTCCAAGCCACAGAGACCTTCTTTCACGAGATCGGGCACAGCGGTTTCGGCAAGGTGTACAAGGTGAAACACACTCTTCTTCCTTTTACACAGATGCTTGATCGATTTTGTTTTACTAAAGAAAATATCACTTTTATTGATTATTATTATTGGTGGCAGGGACGGTTACGCGACGGGCGAGAAATCGCAGTGAAAAGACTCTCAAAGACCTCACGACAAGGAATTGTCGAGTTCACGAGCGAGGTCATGTTGATTTCGAGATTACAACACATCAACCTTGTGAGCCTTTTGTGTTGGAGCATTCACGAGGAGGAGATGGTGTTGGTCTACGAGCATAAAGGAAAAGATTGTATAAAAAACTTATCTTCTTTATTGATTTAGAAACTTCACAAAACTAAATCTCTCTTCTCTTAATCATATGAGACATCTCCTCATTGATTTATATAGGCCATAGGCTTCTCTCTATTTCCTAATTACAATTGAACTCTTTCCTTTTTGTTTCTATCCCTAAACAAGCTACTCCTTATCTAAAGATATTTCTTTTTTTTTGTTAGGAATTATCCAACATTCTCCCCCTTAATNTTAGTTTTGAGTTTTTCACATATAGTATTAAGAAAATTTTACAAAAGACTTTTCTAACTTTGTTTTTATTAGTTGTTATTTAAATTATTCTTTAAATACTAAATGTTATAAGGGCAAATTAAGTAAAAATGAACAATAACTACACCTAGAAAATTGAAAACTTCTTTCTTTTTGAAACAATTTTTTTCTCCAAAACTACCTTCTTTAAGAAACAGATGGAGTATTCTTTTTTCCACAGAAAATGTCATTTTGACATATTTTACACAAATTAAAAAAAAAAAAAATTATAGTTTTACCTTTTGTTAATATACTAAACAGATTTCTCTATTTAATTAATGCGTCGAATCAATAGGGTTAGAACTGAATTTTTATTTAAAATTATGCATTAAAAATGTAAAACGATACTGTTTATGAAACAAAAATAAATTTACAAAATGACACTCTTTATAAAACGGAAGTAATACTATCCACTACTTATTTTATTCCACTATATAAAATGATGTTAGAGTATTAAAATAATAAAAAAACAAATTTTGTTTTTAAATTAAATTATGACTATCAGTTTTTATTTCAGAGCATTTTGTTTTTGAATTAGATGTTAAATAAATTCAAAGAAAAAGCCTTTTTACATCAAATGCTTCTTTAGCTTGAAAAACAGAAAGAACAATGGAAATTATTTTAGCTCGAGACCAAAAACCAAATTTGGAGTCCTTCCTCTTATCTCCGGTCTCCAGCGCTTCAGATTGATATGAGTTTGTTCCGCACTTGTTTGTCTATTAAGTGAAAGAGTTTGCTAGCAGGTGTTGGTGGCTCACAATGTCTTGTATAGTGAGAAGCGACTGTTTCATGATCCATCATTGCCAAAATGGTTTTTGTAGGTGATTCTCATTCGTTTGTTGTTCTGAGTCAGAAGTCGTCTACTGTTCATAGTGACTTTACCATATACATTTGCTTATCCATCCTAATGGAATATTCTCTCTTTTTTTTATTCGAAGATTTTTTAATAAGAAAAATTGCTCTGAGATGCTTTTTTTTTTTTGACATTCTGAGATGCTTAAGAGCCAGGTTTGTTACTTACTCAGCCTCGTTAATCAATCGTCTCTAACTAACACGTTAATACATGGTGTTATGTTTCCAGCTCTATGGTAATTACGAATACATTTTCTCACGAATACTTTTTCTTATGGTAATCGCCTCTAGCTAATAAGATTTCTAACTGGATTTTGGTGGCTTATTGGGCTTCTGCTGCTGCGCTAACATTTGAAGGAAAAGATTCTTTTTTCAAGATTTTGATACATTTTCCTACCTAAATATTTTAAAATTTCAAAAACCCAAACCAATCTCTGACTTTTGCGCGTCAAACCCACCCATAATGAGAAATATTATGATTTCACAAATTTATGCAGATATTCATAATAGATTCTATAAAATATAATTTCACAAATTTTAAAATAAATTTATATTATAATTTCACATTGAAAAGAAAAGAAAATTAATACTAAATTATCCAATGGGAAGTAAAAAAAAATCACTGTAAATTAATAATGTTGGGATTATAATATTTTATTGATTTAAAAAGCTATCAATTTTTGAAAACATCTCAAAATAACATCAAAACCAATTTTAAATAAAAACATTGTAAAATAATAAAATTTGAAATGAAATTCAACCATGATAATACAATTTACATTATACAAATGGTTAAAAAGAATAAAAAATTAATTAACTTTTTATTGAATGTTTAAAACATAATAGAATTTGAATTAAAATTATCTTTTAAAAACATCACTTACTATGTGAAATGAAGTGAGTATATACTAATTATTATTTATGATATTAATGAGACCATATATTTGTATATAATTTTTTAAAAAACTTTCTTATATTATAAACTAATAAAATTTTCAAAGTTTACATTACCATCCCACCTTTGTCCCATTTAAAAAAACAAATTTTTATGTCATATGTGAATGCAGCCCTGAAATTTTCCGAAACTACTTGAAATATATATCATAAAGTTGACTCTTACTCAAATTATTGGAGTTTGAGAAGAGGATTTATGGGTCCGATTGATAACGACTGTGACTGTAGACTTCTTACTGTAAAAGTTTTGACTGTTAAAATTGTGATTGTTACTTAAAAAAAAATTAAAAGTCTGATTATTGATAAAAACTGTAAAACCTATTGCTTTTAATATACATATTATTATTTTTGTTAAAAATATAAATTATGCTTGTTTTAAATATATATAATGATATTTCAAACAAACTCGAACATTTGCTACATATCACAGTCAAAATTATTAAACTAATAATAAATTTGCAAACTTAAATATTAATATGAGTAATCAATATACAAAATAATTAAAAGTACAAAAGTTTAGAATTAAATTAACTATAGACTACCATTTTTCTTGCAACAAAAATCTAATTTAAATAATCTGCTAGCTAGTTTTGTTATTTGATTTTATTTATATTGTGATAAATATTTTCTTTTTTAGCAATAATTTTGTTTAATTAATATTACAAAAGAGTTTTAATGGAAAAATTGAATTAAATAAAATAAAGAATCTCACAGCCACTTAAAAGACTCATTTATGTGACTTCAGAAAAAAAAACAAAATTGAAAGAGTAAAAATGATACAGTCAACAATTAAGACTGTAGAGAAATAAAAGGAAGGAAAAGTCTGATTAGTTTAAAATTGATTGTACAAGCTGTAAAATCTTCTACAGCCCTAACAGTCAAACGCCAATCACCCCCTAGGTAAGGGAATTTCCCGAATCCGTCTTGTTACCCGAATTTCCCATTCCGTTTTTACCGGATTCCCTTTTGTGAATTATTTTCCAATTTCCAAATTTTTTATTTATGTTTCATATCCGTAAATTTCTCGTCCCAAATCCCGAAATTTTCGGGGCTATGTAAATGTATTACCATTACAAAGAGAGAATTCGATATCAAAAATATACAAAAAATAACCGGATGAAAACCTAAATCATAATAAGAAGTAAAAGTCAAAGAAGACTTGAAAAACAGAATTATTTTGTTTGGTTTTATTTTTTTCTTTGAATTATTTGAAAATATTATCTTACACATATTAAATACTTCATGCAAATAATTTTTCCAACATATTAAAACATTCTTTTAATAATCAAATTTTTATGTTGTTATTCATTATTTATATTTTATATTAACACAAATATCAAAATTATAAACGTACACACATCACAATTATTTGATTATTCGGATCAATCACATATTTATAAGTGATAAAATTAAATATTATAATTAATTTATTTTTATTAACACGTACGTGCAGGCCAACCACCTCGTATGAAATCATTGTCAACGTTTCGTTTTCAATAAATCAATGTATACATTAGATATACAATTTTTTTATGCAGTAGACTAAAACAATTTTCTTCTTAAACAATGGTGGTATTTAAAAAAAATATAATTTAAACTACATTGCACAATAAATTATCAAAACTAAAACATATGTTGTTTTTTTTTTTTGAGAAAGAACTAAACATAGGTTTCATACAAAAGTTTACATGAATGTTTTATAGATTCGTTTGTTTTTATCGTAATTTCAGTTCACATACTTATATTTTCATTATAAATCATAGATTTTTTCTGTAATATATTGCAAACAAAGGTATATGATGTTTTTTTTCCTTCTGTTTCTTAATTTTTTTATAATTCAGTTTTTCTTATCAGGTTAGAACGGTATGGTCTATTATATATTGGTCAACCGATGTATTGTCTATGTGACACGGTCTATTCAACGATTGAAAGTTATTGCCAACACCTACAGAAAAGTTGTTGTGAATAAAGAAAAAATAAAAGAAATTATTATGTATTATTCCATAAGTAATGAAAGATTTATATAACAAGTTTTAGGAAGAAGTAAACAAATCTAATTTTTTTTAGGATCAAGCTGCTAAATCTTAGGAAACAAATCTATTTATTTTTTGAAAGTAGGTCTTATAATGGGCATTCACATCATTATTCATAAATCATAACAAAAATCTATATGAATTTTGATTCAAAATTTATTTTCTGCTGGTTTAGTTAGATTTAACTAATCGATAATTTTTATTGTTAGTTAACCGGTTATTTAAAAAAAATAGTGCTCCGTCTGTTTCATAATATAAGTTGTTTTATCTAAAACTACAATAATTAAAAAAACTACCTTTTCAATTAATATATAAATTAAATACAATTCAACCAATCATAAAAAAGTTGCAGAGTATAATTGGTCACATATTATCCAATAAATGTAAAAGTTATATACAAATGTGAAAACAACTTATATCTATCTATAATAACAATCTGAATAAATGCCAATTGCCTTTCAATAAGTTGTGTCTTTTCAAAATTGTTATTCGTATTTTTTTATAAATTCCAACTTTAATTCAAAAATATCATTTGTGGTTGTGTCTTTTCAAATATCAAAAATTGCTTCTTTTCAATTATCAAAATTGCTTCTTTTCACTTATGTCTTTTGACCATACAAAAAGAATCATTTGATTTTTTATAAAACGAATTGTTATATTTATTTATTTTATCGGGAATCAATTTTGATTAATCTGTAAGAATGATAAACAATGCCATTATTATTGCTATAGATGTAACTTCATCTCCAGAATATAGTCCAAGGAATCTGCTTCAATTCTTTTTTTTTCCTTCGAGGTTCCCCTATTATTGCAGAAGTTAATCAGCAAAATAATCAAGTTTTAGCCGAAATTTTGCATCAACTCTCTCTCGTTCTTGAAGAAAATAATCAACTAAATGAAGTAATTCAACGATCATTGGAAGTAGAAGATATAAATTTCATACCAGCAAATAATTGTTTTGGTCGTTGATATTTATACATGATGCAGATGTGGGGATATCAACTGTAAAAACACTCAATGCATATTTTGTTTGGAAGATTATGTTGTAGGATCTGAAGTCGCAAAACTATGTTGTGGTAATAGGTTTGATCGTGAATGTATTGTGAAGTGGCTAGTAACTAGCCATTATTGTCCATTATGTAGAAGTGAATTACCAACTTAAATGGGACATATTTCATTCTTGTTTATTGAGTCATTATACAGTTTAATTATTAAAGTACGATTATATTATTATTAAAAAAATCATTTTTATTATTATATGATTTAAAATTTACAAAATATATATATACACTTTTTTTATTAAACCATTTCGAGCAACTTGTGCATTTCAAAATAGAAGAGATAACAATCTTCTATTGTTTCATCTTTTTATTATTCATTATATACATTTTCGTTTTAACCGTTTATTTAATAAAAATATACATAATTAATATTGAAGATCTTCATGTTTTTTACACATAATCTATCTATAATAGCAATCTGAATAAATGCCAATTGCAGATAAATAAGTTGTTTTTTTCAAAATTATTATTAGTATCTTTGTGTTAATCCAAATTTTAATCAAATAAATATCATTTGTGGTTGCGTCTTTTCATCAATTAAGTATATTTTTGTTATAACCATTTTATGAAAAATTGCTTCCTTTCAGTTATGCCTTTTCAAGATTATTTATATTGCTCTAAATCACATAAAATTAAGGGTCATTTGATAGTGATTCTTGATATAATGGTTTATCAAAAAGTTTGTAATCTATCTCGATGGGTTGCCCTAAATAAAAAATAAAAAACTAGAAAATCCAACATATTATCATTTTCCAACAAAATATTTATTTACATCATATTTTTTGTATTGCATAATTTTATATATAACTTTTTTAACACTACAAAAAAAAATCTATAGAATTGTGTCTTATAATTTTTTTATTTTCTTATTTTTTATCAGTATTTAAATTCTTTGAAAATATTTTACAAATTTTTATATTTGTATTATTTTGTAACTTTCCATTTATATTGTTAATAATCCAAAAAATTGTTTTTTTAGGAAGATCATATCTTTTTATTTCTTTTTTTATAAGAATTATAATTTTTTGAATATTTACGTATTTTTATCATCATTTTTTGTTTTTTGTATTTTCATTTATAATAATTTAAAATATTTTTTTTGTAAGTTTTAATATACGATAAATATCCCCGCGAAGCGGGGATTCTATTCCTAGTTTTGAAAGAAACAATCTTTTAAAACAACTTACATTATGAAACTGGGGGAGTATTTGTTTTTTTTTTCCATTCGATTTTGATGGAATGTCTACTCCTACAACGAGGGTTTGGACAAGGATTTTGCATAGTTATAGTATAAAAGCATTTAGGACTGACCAGTGTTGTTTTTTTGCGTAGTTATAGTATAAAAGCACTTAACAACTTAAATTTTGAAACAAAAAAAAAACTTTTAAAACAACTTACATTATGAAACAGGAGGAGTATTTGTTTTTTTTTTCCATTCGATTTTGATGGAATGTCTACTCCTACAACGAGGGTTTGGACAAGAATTTTGCATAGTTATAGTATAAAAGCATTTAGGACTGACCAGTGTTGTTTTTTGCGTAGTTATAGTATAAAAGCACTTAACAACTTAAATTTTGAAACAAAAAAAAACTTTTAAAACAACTTACATTATGAAACACGAGGAGTATTTGTTTTTTTTTTTCCATTCGATTTTGATGGAATGTCTACTCCTACCACCAGGGTTTGGACAAGGATTTAGCATAGTTTATGTCAAAGAAAAAAACCTTCTTTTCCATAACCATAGCTTTGGATTCTCTTTACTGTCAAATTTTGTCACTAAATCGCTCGAAATTTTGTTATTGACTTGCATCTACATCTATCTGATTCAGAAAGTTTGAATTTTGATTTTGAAAATTTGAGTATTTCTCAAACAGTTTTTTATTATTATTGTCTTCTTCTTCATTACTTTGTATGGGTTGGATCTCCAATCTTGTGGATTACAATGATAAAATGGTGTTGAATTGATGTTGATTTTGAAGAATAAACTATTATTGTTGAAGAATAAATTATTGTGCTACATTATAAACTCGATTATGAAAGGATTATGAATAAATTTGCTGGAGAAAAGCTCGAAGATCTGTTTTTCATAATTAGAATTTTATTGCTATATTATGATTTTTATTATTATTTAAGTATTTTTAAAATTATTTTCCTATTTTTTAGTGATAGTCTTACTATTATAAAGACCATATTTTGTGAAATGCTTTAAGCCACATAAATGTATCGGACGACACTGCTTTTATGATTTTTTTTTTTTAACATCTAGCTTATATTTATATAGAACGTGAATTACAATAGTCATCATGTAAAACTTGTGTTATCACATGTTGAACATAAGCATGAAAAACATACAACTGATTATTTATAATCTGGGATTTAGCACATAAATTTGCAGGTTGGTTCGATTCTCTCTGTATCCAATTGAGATGAACTTCCTCAAACTTTCTTTGCCAAAAGCGAGCTTCGCGAATCCAATTATGGATACCAAAATTTCTTGATTTTCCTTGCATGATGTCTATGAGAGTCTTATTATCTCCTTCAAAGATTATATTTTTATATCCTCTGCTCCAGCACGTTTGCATTGCTATAATGAGAGCTTGACATTCACTCTCTAAAGCACTTGTTACCACTCGACCTCTAGCTTGACCCGAACCTTTGTATATACCAGAGGCATCCCTCAAAATCCATCCAGTTGTTGCATCCATTACGTGACCTGTAAATCCTCCATCAAAGTTGCATTTGAGCCAGCTTTCTTGTGGTTGTAACCAATTTGTATGAATAACTTGAGGTCGTTTTCGTCGAGATATGGTTCGATTCTCATCTGTCACTTCTTTAGCATTGATTGCAAATTCCCATTCAGACGCTTCAGTACGTGCATACATAAGATTCTTCGCCCACGATATATGTTTCCTCTGAAATATTAGAATATTTATGCTTTTCCAAATGCGCCATAAAATCGTCAGAAGTAGTTGCTTAAAGTGTTGAAGAGATGATTGGAGATTGCAATCAAAGATGAAACTCATCTTATCGTCAAGTGGTATATCCGGATTTGTAAGTATAGTATTTGTGATACCGGAACCTCTCCAAATGGATTGTACGTAGGGACAACCAAAAAACAGATGTTGGGTTGTTTCAGTGCTTGACAACATCATCTTCGACAAACATTGTTAGTGGTGACATGACACCGATGTAGTGATTCGCCCGTTGCAAGAGAATTGGATAACATTCACCACAAAAAATGCTTCACTTTAGGAGGAGTTTGAAATTTCCATACCTTACCTTTTAGAGTATTATTACCCAATTGGTGGTAGGATTGTTGGGAGGGTATGAGGATGGCAGACTAACCAGTAAGCATATTTGACTGAATAAATCTCATCATTTATTTAAATTTGAATATGCACGAAAAACCTTTCAATTTTTAACTTTATAATATATAAAATTATAGTTTGCACGATGTCCGAAAATTATCAAACAATTGCAGCAAAATAATATTGGAGAATTTACGGAATAATTAGCATAATTTTAGTCGATGGTCAAATCAATTAGTATATGGTCTAATGTCTCTTGTCCAAAAATTGCGTCGTTTAGCTCTTAAATAGAGTCAAGCGTATTTTTTTTCTAAATTAAAAAATAGCGTCAAACAAAGAAATAGTGGATTCCCTTTCATTCCTTAATTTTTTTACCATTTATGAGTAAACTTTTTTCCAACCATTCCTTCTCATTCCTTATTTTAAAAGGAACTATAGAACAAAATCATTCTTTATTAAATTTGGTGAGGAATAAAACATGTTTATTTATTTATTTTTATTTTTTTCATTCCCTCTCGTTTCTACTAATTCATTATTTTCATTCTTTTCATTTTTTTCTTTTAATGATCACCACTTAGAGGAAAAAATGACAAATTAGATTTTTATAAGAACCTTATAGACAATTTGTTTTGTTTATCCTGAGATACATATATTCCACCAAAGGCAAAATAATGATAAAAAAGAATTAAATATGAGGTTAAAAGAATTAAATATGAGGTTATTTTCTTAAAACATTCGATATCAATGATCATACTTTTTAGTTATTAGGTTTTGGGATTATCGGTTACTCAACGTCCTCCACAAAATTCGGCGAGAAAAAGACCAAAACCAAATCTCGGAGAGGGTCAGTTTCGTAATTTTCATAAGAATCCATGTCCATTTACTCAGCTCAGAAAATAAAAATCCGGCGAGAAAATTCCAAAATTCCTAAAATCAGAAGCATTTTTTTTTTTTTTTTTTTTTAAAAAAATCAATAATTTGATCTTCTTTCCGTAGTTTACAGACAACGGAGCTTGCTTACGTGGTCTCTCATTTCTATACTATTCACAAGCAAATCGATCTAGGGTTCTCCTTTTCATCCCTTTTTAATCCATTGATTCGGTGCGAATTCTTTTTTTCTTCTTTCCGGAATCTGCGTTTTTGTTTTTGTTCTGGTGCGTTTTAGATCGAAATTCGTTGTTTGTTTGTTGTAGATTCGGTGAGAGAGAGAGATGGGGAAAGTGGCTGTTGGTGCGACGGTCGTGTGCGCTGCGGCGGTTTGTGCGGCGGCGGTATTTATCGTGCGGCGGCGAATGCTGAGCTCTGGAAAATGGGCGCGTGTGATTGAGATCCTGAAGGTGCTCGAGGAGGATTGCGCAACTCCAGTCGCGAAACTGAGACAGGTGGCTGATGCTATGACCGTCGAGATGCACGCCGGTCTCGCGTCGGAAGGTGGAAGCAAGCTTAAGATGCTTATTAGCTACGTCGATAATCTTCCTTCTGGGTAATTTTTCTTATCCTTATTGAGATTTGGATTGTAAAAAAATGATAAATTGGCGATTTTTTTTTATCTGAATTTTATTTGGTTGGGTCAGATTCATTGTCTGATTTAGATAAATCATTGCCACGTTTATCCAATGTCTTTTTTTTTATAAATTTTTTTGGATAATCCTACGAGTTCCATCTGATAAAGTTTCATGCTTTACGTTTCATTTGGATCGGGTTTCTCTGATTTTAATTTGATTTTGATGACACTCGTTTGATTGCGATTAATAGTTTTTGAATTCCATGTGTGTATATAATATATATTGTATGAAACAACTGATTCAGATGGAATCCAGTTCCGTTACTTTGAGTCATAATCTCTTGAATCTGATATTTCGTGAATAATCATGACACTGTAGTTAAAAATCATTCGAGTCTAGATTCTTTTTCCTTGGAGTATCTTTTCATAGATTTTAGAGTGTTTTCTTTTAACCTTTTGTCTGCTTTTTTTTGTTTCCTCTGTTCTTGGCCCTGTTCCTAGGTTCTTGTTTCTGTCATCTCTGGTTTGCTTCATCTGTTTCTGATGGTTGACTTCTATCCTCAAAAGAGATATTCTTAACCGGGGTTAATATAGTTCATGCCAAGTCTAGCAACTAATTCTCTTGGGGGTAAATCAGGAGTGTAGTTTCACTGGCACTTTTGTGTTATGAGTGAATCTAAACTCTCACCATCATTTTTACAGGGATGAACATGGTTTCTTTTATGCACTGGACCTAGGTGGAACAAACTTCCGTGTCATGCGTGTGCTTCTTGGCGGGAAACAAGACCGTGTTGTCAAACAAGAATTCGAAGAAGTCTCGATTCCTCCTCATTTGATGACCGGCGGTTCAGATGTCAGTTCCCCTGACTAGAGAGTTTTTTTCCTTGCTTTTATGTTTAGTCCTGGTTGATTCATGTCTTTGTGTACTGATTATACTCTGCTAATTGTGGAGCTAGGATTTATTCAATTTTATCGCTGAAGCGCTTGCAAAATTCGTCGCTACAGAAGGCGAGGACTTTCATCTCCCAGCGGGCAGACAAAGGGAATTAGGTTTCACTTTCTCGTTTCCGGTTAGGCAGACATCTTTGTCCTCTGGCACTCTCATCAAGTGGACCAAAGGCTTTTCCATTGAAGATACAGTTGAGCTTTGATTACCCTTCATTTATTTCAAATTTATTACAGAAGCAGATTCTGTGCTTCCCGTGGCTGTCAATAATTTCATGAACCCTGTTCTTGATATGTCCCGGTAGACGGAAAAAATCAGAGTCGTTGGTTTGCCATTTTGAAGGCAAACTCTCGATACGACGGTGCTCTTTCTGAACTCTGTTTCTGCCTTCTGTATTTCTGTTGCTGGCGATTATGTAGGTTGGACAAGATGTTGTCGGAGAGCTTATTAAAGCCATGGAGAGAGTTGGGCTTGACATGAATGTCACAGCGCTTGTGAGTTTTCCTCTTAACCCAAAAAGAAGAAAAGTTCTATATTTTCCTCACCTAGCTAAATCGATCCGTGTTATCTATTTGTTAATTGTTCTTTAATCTCTTTTTGTAAACTGTACAACAGGTTAATGATACCGTTGGAACACTTGCTGGTGGTAGATACTATAACCCGGATGTTGTTGCCGCTGTTATTTTAGGCACCGGCACAAATGCAGCTTATGTCGAACGTGCACATGCAATTCCCAAGTGGCATGGTTTGCTTCCCAAATCAGGAGAGATGGTTTGTTTTCTTGCAACAACATAACAGCTTCAGTTCAGCTTTGAGCTACTTGAATCTTAGTACATACCTTAATGTAGGTGATCAACATGGAGTGGGGAAACTTCAGGTCGTCACATCTTCCATTGACGGAGTACGACCACTCGCTA
The DNA here is from genome assembly GCA_020283515.1 of Alliaria petiolata. Classification (NCBI taxonomy): domain Eukaryota; kingdom Viridiplantae; phylum Streptophyta; class Magnoliopsida; order Brassicales; family Brassicaceae; genus Alliaria; species Alliaria petiolata. The sequence goes on along the minus strand of JAHZTW010000001.1, from coordinate 453,815,707 downwards.
GATTTCGAGAGTCTGAATCCAGGTGAACAGGTATGAGCTTTGAAAATTCTGCTGGTTTTCAAAGTTCCGTTTAGAGAATTACGATCGTGGCTCACCAAGGTTCTATCTGGCGTTTCCCAGATTCTTGAGAAAATCATTTCTGGTATGTATTTGGGAGAAATCCTGCGTAGAGTTCTTCTAAAAATGGCTGAAGAGGCTGCTTTCTTTGGCGACTCCGTCCCACCTAAGCTCAGAATACCATTCATCATAAGGTTTATTAACTTCTTTTTTCTACACAGTTATCTTGGGAAAAGAATTGTTACTTGCATTCAAATCAGAAGTCTAATGATCACTTTTATGGTATGCAGGACACCAAACATGTCTGCTATGCACAGCGACACTTCTCCGGATCTGAAGGTTGTCGGAAGCAAGTTAAAGGACATATTGGAGGTCAGATTCTCCTACGCATAACGATTCACACTAACATATAACGAAAGTCTCACCGAAATTTCTTTGATGATCTCTCAGGTCCCTACTACTTCTCTAAAGATGAGAAAAGTTGTGATCAGTCTCTGTAACATCATAGCTAGCCGAGGAGCTCGTCTATCTGCTGCCGGGATCTATGGAATCCTCAAGAAACTAGGAAGAGACACACCGAAAGATGGAGAAACTCAGAAATCTGTGATTGCCATGGACGGTGGGCTGTTTGAGCACTACACTCAGTTCAGTGAGTGTATGGAGAGCTCATTGAAAGAGTTGCTCGGAGATGAAGCATCAGAGAGCGTCGAGGTGATTCATTCGAATGACGGGTCTGGAGTTGGAGCAGCGCTACTCGCTGCCTCGCACTCTCAGTACCTTGAGGACTCTGAAACAAGCTAACTTAAAGAAGGAAGGCTTCAAGTTTCATGGCTCCAAAAGGTAAGAGACTTTTGTGTTTATGTTATGAAGAACTCTTTGTTTGCCTTTAGGGTTCAAACAAATAAAAAGAGAAAAAGGTAAGCCCTCTGCGGAAATTTTTTCTGGTTATCAATGTTCGGGAACAATAATAAACCCCCTGGATTCTTCTTCAGGCTCTGGCAAAATTCAAAAAACCAGCCAATGTTGTAGAACTATATATTTCGAGTTCTATACCTATAAATGATCATATTCATTTTTTTTTCTCTCCAAAGAACAAGTTCTCACCAACTTGAGAAGTAATTTAGCAAGTTCATCTTGCATGTCTTGAAACAAATCCCCAAAATATTTCACAAAATGGCTCACGTGAGAACCTGATCCAAATCCTGATTTGAGCAATGAGAGGGTTTTGGCGAATTTGGCTGCGTTGCGTTTTCCCGGAACGACGGCGTTTTTGCGGTGCCCTTTCTGTTTTGTTTCATTCGCTTCTTAACTCTCTTATCTTCCTTTAGCTTCCTCTTTCTCGGGTCATCTCCCTTAAACCCTAAAACTTTGATAGTTAAAGATTTGGTTTCACAATGGGAGAATCTTTAGTTTTCGTTTTTTGAGAAATGCTTCTCTCTGCTCAAAATCTAACCCCGAATTTTTTTTTTGATTCGTCGTCTTCTGTTCAGCCCGAAAAAAATGTACTGCAATTTAACAAGAACCCAAGGATTCCCCATGGCGATTAGGGTTTCCTTACAACAAACGAAACTGAAAAGCTTCCAGCTCTCGAAGTCTTCGTATTTACCAGTTAAGTTCTACGTAAACCCCAAAGGAAGCGCCTTTGCAGATGTTTCGACTGGGTTTAGCTGCGGTATGAGTCTTAGGAGTCTTTTAGTTAGTTCTCGCCTTAAATCTATGGAGTCTGGGATGCTAGGGAAGCTTGAATGTGTTAGAGACTTTTCGAGCTTCGATTCGCAGAGATTTGGCAAACGAAGTGGTTATAGTGGTAGAGGGAAACCTGGGTTAGGATCAAGAGCTTTCCGAGAGAAGTTAAGTGGCGGAAATGGCCGTGGAGATTCGATTTGGGTGAAATCTGATGAGAAACCAGTGGAAGAGAGATTTCAGAGAGCTAATCGATCATCTTGGGATAAACGAGATGGTAGAGCCAGAAACGATTCTGTTTCTGCCGACAGGAGAAATCGAGATTCTTTTCGTGCTCGAAGAGATGATAGAGGCGTCAAAGTAGAAGAAGAAGAAAGCCAGAAAGCTAGTGGAAATTCGATTTGGGTTTCTAACGATAAACCAGCAAAAGAGCAGCAGTTGCCGAGAGCTAACAGGTCATCTTGGGATAAGCAAGATGGTAGAACGAGAAATCAGAACTCTTTTCGTGCCCGAGGTGATGATAGAATCGCTGAAGTGGAAGACGAAACAGTGAATTACGCCCCTGAAGATGATGATGATGATGATGATAGTATCGTTGAAGAAGGGGAAACCGAGCAGGTTGAAGAAGAGCCAAATGATACAAGGTGGCCTGAGATCAGAAATAGGTTCAATAGATATGATGCAAGGAGAGACCAAGGGGGTGACAATGCAATATATCGGAACTCGAGAGACCAAGGGCGTGACAATGCAATATATCGAGACTGGAATAGGCAAGAGAACTGGGGTAGGAAAACGTGGCAAGAGGCGACCGAGTCAAGCGTGCCTAGGATGGTTGGTGAAGTGGTTTACGGAGTAAGTCCAGTGTTAGCAGCACTCTCTGTTGGGAGACGAGAGTTCTACGCCCTGTATGTTCAGGAAGGTTTGGATTTGAGTATTAACAATAGGAAGAAGAAAGACAAGAAAGGTTTCGAGAAAGTCTTGAAAATCTCTGAAAGACTCGGGTTAGACATCAAGGAGACTTCGAAGCATGATCTTAACATGGTTGCTGATAATAGACCCCATCAAGGATTGGTGCTTGATGCTTCTCCATTGGAACTGGTGAAAGTGAAAGAACTAGATCCTATTTCATCAGAGGAAGAGAAGTCCTCTCTTTGGGTAGCTCTAGATGAGGTCACTGATCCGCAGAACTTGGGCGCGATCATAAGATCCGCTTACTTTTTTGGAGTTACCGGAATTGTGGTATGCGCGAAGAACTCAGCTCCATTAAGCGCGGTTGTGAGTAAAGCAAGCGCTGGGTCGCTCGAAGTAATGGAACTTAGATACTGCAAAAACATGATGCAGTTCTTAGAAGCTTCTGCTGAGAACGGTTGGCGTGTGGTTGGTGGTTCGGTTTCTCCAAAGGCTGTTGCTTTGAACGAGGTTTTACCCGGTAGCCCGACAATTCTTGTCTTGGGGAATGAAGGAACGGGTTTAAGGCCACTAGTAGAGAGATCATGTACTGAATTAGCTCGGATTAGCGGTAATATGCGGAATGATGTTGTAGTTACAGAGTCTGATGATGGAGAAGGGGAAGGATTCAGATCTTTTGTTGCCGTGGAGAGCTTGAACGTGAGTGTTGCAGCTGGTTTGTTTCTTCATCACTTGATAGGCAACAAAGCAAGTGTTTGATTCCGCGGTGAGTTCTTCTTAAACAGTTTCATTTCTGCACACAAAACTTGGGATCTGCTCTGTACTTGGATTACTCTCTGCTCTCATTCTATGTTTATGTTACGAAATTTGGTTGTCATTTGATTGATTTTCCGATCATTTCCTGATATCTCTACGCTAAATTGTTTTGCCCTTTAATATTTTTCTCTGTAATTTGTTTGGGAAATTCTAAAAAAAAGGATATGGAGACAGCACCAAAATGGGATGTTTCAAACATTTCGTACTTGCAATAGTCACACTTAACTTTTTGTGTGTATATGTTTGTTTTATGTTTTTATGTGCATGTGTGTAATCTTTATTGTTTTATTATCACTATATCGTTATCTACGGATAGCAGACGGTATAAGCCTGGCCCGGTCCATTTCAGCCTGGTCAGTTTGATGTGGTTAGGAGTTTCAAATAGGGTAATTGAAAGAAAGTGGCTACGAACCGTATGATAAAACAAATGGTTTATAGTCGCATGTTTAGCAAACAAGATGTTAAATGTTAAAAATCAAAAATTTTGTTGATTTTGTAAAACATTGACAAAGTATTGTATTTTTTTTTTTTTAATTTCAATTAGGTATACTACTATTCGATTCCTCGTCGTTAGCTGCCGCTAGAAAAACTCATAACCGTTTTATAAAAACAAAACAAATAGTTATCAATCAAATCCTTATTTTAAAAAATTTTGGTTTAAATCTCCTTTCACACGAGCCTTTTAAAAATTAACTAGGCGTCTATCCGGAGGTTATGGGCTGAACCCTGTAATTCTTTCAAATCCAAAATTACAACGTGTAACAATAATTTTATCTCTCAAACGTCACTCCATCTTGTGATTTTTAAATGTTGCGTACTGTACTTTTCAAGTTTAAATAATAACACTAAGTAAAAACATTTAATATATTTCTTTTGTCACCTTAAAAAAAGTTTGTGTACAGCAACACTCATAAATCCATAGAAGTCAATTTCTTGGGATATGGTTTATTTCTTGTATACACGCAAATCTAGTTACGTACATAAGCATATAATGTTTTAGATTGGTCCGAGTTATTGTTTGACCGTGATAAAAATTTGATTTGATTCGAAGAACATATAGCAAGCAAACAAAATCATAGTATATTTGTAGTGACATCAGAGAAGAAGAAGAAGAAGAAGAAGATGCATAGAATATACCCCACAGAGATATTAAATTCGCAAAGTAGATCAATGATTAGGTCTTAGGAGTAGTAAATTATAAATTAAAATATGTGGAAAGAAATTGTGTTGTTCACCTATATAAGGTTTTTTTTTTTAATTTATTTAGAAAAAAAACACATGTATCTAAGCTGTCACCACTAGTGTGATATACTCTATGTTCGAAAAGGACATGGTCCCTCTCTCCTTCAGATTCGGCATAACATTCTGGCATCTTTGCCGCCAAATTTACTTCTTATTAAATAACAATATTTTTTTTTTTTTTTTTTTTTTGAAGAAGTTAAATAACAATATTTCCTATCGAATAAAAATCATTCACCTGAAAGTAGATCAAACTTTATTCATCTTAAATGAGAAGAGTTTACATTTACTCTCGTTATATAGAGAGATTTTATTCTACCAATATGAAAGACTATTTCATTTATTGCATCAATTCTTTTTGTTAATGTGTGGAGTAATAGCCACTAACCCAAATTATTGGCTTAGTAGATAAAAAAAAAATTAATTGCACAAAACGTTATGCGATACAATTTATACCGTTTTAATAATTAGCAATCACAAAAGTAGTATATAAAACGTTACAAACAATATTACACTCGGCTTTTTGTATGATTTTTGTTTACAACTTTTTTTTTACAATTTTTAATTATTTTATAAACACTTATCATTCCAGCTTACCGCTAAAAAATCTAATTTACCGCTAAAAATTATGTATCGTTTTAGGTTATCTATCATATTTATTGTTTTTGGGATTGAAAAAAAAGGAAGAAAATGGCTGTGTAATTCTTATTTACCGTATTAAGAAGGGTGCTAAATTGTTGTAATTCTTATAATACTATATTTTATTTTACAAAGAAAAATATTTTAATAAAAATAGTAAATTTGGATTTTGGGATTAAAAAAAAAAAGGAAGAAAACGGATGTGTCCATGATTGAATGGTGAATTGTGTGATTCCTTTTCGAAATATTATAAGTTTTTAAGCCTCTCTCTCTGGATTTTCGCTGGTCCGTCAATGGCGATCTGAGAAATTTCACGACTCTAACTGGTTCGATGTGGTGAGAGAGAGAGACAGGGAGACGAATTGCGGTCATTTCAAATCTAGGGTTTCCTCATTTTGCTCCGTCCATTATCCCGTTCCCCTGTTTTCTTCTTCTTCTTATCGTTATTGTCGCGGGGAAGGGGAGAAAGAAATTGAGAGACGAAGATATGTCTACATTGGACTCCATCGATGCTATTCTCTTCTCTCTCAGCAGAGCCTTCTGTAGCCCTTTCGCTGTCTTCGTTCAGATCCAGGTTAGCTTTTTCTTTCTCTCCTTCTGAGTTCAGATCGAAGTTTTGGTCATATCTATTTGAAATGTTGGAGCGAAAGTTGTGGATTTTGGGTATTCTTCACGCGCCGGGCTCCCAAAAATCTTTGATTCGCTTGGCCATTTTTTTTCAAAAATTGACAATTCAAGATACTACATTGTTTGTATCTCCGGGACAATCTTGAGTTGTGTTTTGAAAAGTAATGGTTTTTGTATTGCCTTTTGGGAAGAAGCGTAGATAAGAAGATGAATCAAACATAAAATTCGCATCTTTAATGATTTCTTTTCTTTTGAGTCTTCCTAGCAATTTTTTTTTTTAATTTGGCTGAATGTCTTCTCCTCGTCTTGTCTGGTTTGGCATTCTTCTCACTGATTCTTCATATGCCTCAGGGATGTACGATATGCTTACTCCTTGCTCTGGGCTGGTTATTGGCTGCATATGTCAGGTAGTGCCTGTGCCTTAAAAATGGCCCTGATTTGATGCTATTTGGTATCACAACCTGCGTCTTTTTTTTTTCCTTATTCTGAAATGTGCGTGTCTCTGTTTCTACCTTTAAGGAACCGAGAGGTTAAGAGAATTAAAAACAGCATGAAAGCGGGCAATAGCTTGGCGTTTCTCTATCAAGATATCAACGAGCTCGAGCACTCTAGGCAGGTTAAACTTCCCAGAGTTTCCGTTATCATGCCTCTGAAAGGTTTTGGAGAACACAATTTGCACAATTGGAATAGCCAGGTGAGTCCCTCATGTTGCGGTATCAATGCTAAGCCTTTTTGCCAGAGAAAGTGTATTGCTTCCAACTTTTTTGTTTAATCTTGATCGGTATATTTGTGTAGATTACTTCTCTCTATGGTGGACCATTGGAATTCCTTTTTGTTGTAGAAAGTACTGAAGACCCTGCATATCATGCTGTTTCCCGTCTATTGTCTGCGTATCAGGTACAGACACGTTTCCACATATCTTTGTGGTCGTTTGACTTGTTTTCCACAGGAAACCGATGAAAGTATTTGTATTTCGTATGGCCTTTTGTCTTGAAGTATGTACTGATTTCACATCTCTGCTTATATCGATGCCTGATTTTGCACAGGATAATGTTGAAGCTAAGGTTGTGGTTGCTGGTTTATCGACAACTTGCAGCCAGAAAATTCATAATCAGTTGGTATGTATGATCTTTGCGCTAGTGTGTGTTTGTTTCCTCAATATATTTCGTTTGTAACTTTATTTTTGGCGAAATTGTAATCACAACCATGAAAAGCTAAACTGTATCTTCCAATATACGTTTGTCATTTATGTTCATTCATTTGCCTTTTCTAAGTTCGCCTGTTTTTGGTTTCTGTGTCTTGAAGATTGGAGTTGAGAAAATGCACCAAGATACCAAATATGTATTATTTTTGGACGATGATGTTAGACTGCATCCTGGAACAATCGGAGCTCTCACGACTGAGATGGAGAAAAATCCAGAGGTGGTACCCAAACTACATAGTTCTTTTCTAAATTTCTCCCGTTTTCTGTCTCTTTTTACATGTGTCGAAGACATGGCTAATGATATAGGCCTTTGCTTATGTTTCCATCTGTTTGAATTTTTTTAACGGTAATGGTGATACCTTGCAGATATTTATTCAAACTGGGTACCCTCTTGATTTGCCATCTGGAACTCTTGGGAGTTATTGCATCTATGAGTACCACATGGTACAGTGATATCTGTCACCCTTCTTTACTCTTCCTTCCATGTGTGAAGCATTTTGTAATTCAGCTAATATTTGGGCTTGTTCTCTTTGCAGCCTTGCTCAATGGGATTTGCGACTGGTGGGAGAACATTCTTTTTATGGGGAGGGTGTATGATGGTATGTAAATAGCATTCTTTTGCAGCATGTTTCTTTTGTATTCTCTCTGCTACATCTAATTTTGGTGATTGTTTGCAACAATATCTAGATGCATGCTGATGATTTCAGACAAGATCGATATGGTGTTGCCTCTGGCTTACGTGATGGTGGATATTCAGATGATATGACACTTGCCTCTCTAGCAGGTAACATACTCTCTCCTCTCCAGTTTGTAGCACTATATGCCTACTGTATGTGTAGTTGATACTTTCTTCTTGTTTTCACTCACTTTTTTTTTTTACTCCAGGTGCTCACAAGAGGCTCATTACATCTCCTCCTGTCGCTGTTTTCCCTCATCCTCTTGCAAGTGATCTAAGTTTTGGACGGTAGGTACTCGTATTTCACTTGTTTGAACCCCCCAAAGGCACTCAACTTTTAGATGTTTAACTATTTTTCCTCCTATTAAATAGGTACTGGAACTACTTGAGAAAGCAAACCTTTGTGCTAGAATCTTACATATCCAAAGTTAACTGGATAATGAACAAGGCTTTGTTTGCTGTCCACTGTTATCTATCATGGGGTTTTGTTGCACCATATGTTATGGCTGTCGTTCACATCACATCAGCTTTAAGAATCTACATCAAGGGCTATCATCAACTTGAAGACACGACCTTTGCTTCTGGTGGTGAGCATACTTTTCCTTTTATTTAGGTGGGTTATGTGTTGTAGGATTGTCTGTTTTTCTAGTGCTTCATACTGACATGGAAGGACGAGGTTCTGTGTAGGTATGTTGCTTGTTATAATGTTGGCGATCTGCACCATCATCGAGCTTCTTTCAATGTGGAATCTGACAAGACGAGAAGTTACGCTATGCAATATGTTATCCCCCGAGGCTACTCGTCTCTCTCTTGCAACTTATAACTGGGGACTTGTACGTGCTTTCAATCCCCTTTATTGATTAGATCATAAATCTGGAGTGATGGTAAAGTCTTTTGGTCTGAGTGGGAGAACAATTTTGGCAGGTCTTTATAGCAATGCTAGTGGACAACTTCCTATACCCGATCTCAGCTTTCCGTTCTCACTTTTCTCAATCCATAAACTGGTCTGGAATTAGATACCATTTGAAAAATGGAAAGATTTTCAAGGTAAAAGTCATCTGTGTCTCCTTTTAAGTTAGTTTCCTCGGATCTTGTCCTTATCTGGAGTATGTCACTTAGACAAAGTTGTAATTGAGATTCTTGCAATGTGATGTCAGATTGAGAGAAGAAAGGATATGGTACCAGCAAAGACCGATTTAGGAGGCAAACACTTGTATGGTAAGAAAGGAGCTCCTCAGAAAGCTTCTTTCTTAAGCTCTTTGGGAAGAAATTTGGCTCATTGGCGACAACCGAAGAATTTTGATGTTTGAAGAGTTTGGGTTTTAAAACTGTAGAAGTTGGCAAAGCTCAAGCTCAAAAGTCGTTTTTTTCGCCTGGGAATTCGCGGGTGAATTGATGATTCTTTGAAAAATGTTTGGTGATTCTTTTTCCAGAGGGGGAAAATTAAATTTGATCTTTGTTTTTAGTCTCTTTTTCTTTTTGGCTTCAAAATGTTTATTGGTGAAGAAGAAGAAAAGCATTATTCTCCTCTTGGGAAATTTTTATTTTATTGATTTATTTCTGTTTTGTTTTATGGGTTTACTTTAGTCGTTTGGGAAGAAATATTGCTCATTCATCAGCTTGATTTTTGTAATTTTTTGATTCTCTATCATGTCTGTTTAGCTTCTTGTTATGTTGTAACATATCATTGTTCAAATCCAAATTCGCATTCTTTCCTTCTAGCTGTCTTCATATTAATGTTCCAAATCCAGTCTTTGTTTGAACATTAAACTTGAAACAGTTCATTATTATAGAAACCTACTAAAAAACACACTTGGGAAAGTAAAACAGGAACTTCCAAACAAAGCAAAGACTCTTGAGAGCTTGTTCTTGGTCTCAACGGTAGAGACGATATGTGGGGCTGTACATGCTACTCTCTGCACACTTGACAATCTCTCTAGGCCGTGGAAGCCGCCCCGCCACTCCTGAAAACCAACATTTCCGCCATAACCAACCAATTTAAGGCTAAATGCAAAAGAGAGTAGAGAACAAGAGAAGAGAGAGAGGGAGAGACCTAGTTCATATGCCTTAGTTGCTACATTGGCTGCGATATGAGCTGATATTTTCCGGATGGAAGAGAAGGAAGGATATATCATTCCTTTCTCATAGTTCTCTCTGCTTACTTGTCCGGCTAATGCCTCAGCTATATATATTACACATACAACAACAACAAAGCTAAAGATGACCTTTTACTAGTTCGTTCTATCTCTCTTTGAGATTTTCAGACAATTCAAAAATTACTTACCCGCGGCTAGAAGCATATCGTCATGTACTCGTATTGCTCCTGAGATTACCAAACCAAGTCCAAATCCAGGGAATATGTACGCATTGTTCGCCTGTGTTTCAAGAAATGCAAACAGCTTTAGCAAGTAAGTAGTAGATAAAGAGAAAACAAGTTTGTTCTATTACCTGTGTAGATACAAACACACTTCCTTCATACTCAACTGGATCAAACGGGCTTCCACTTGCGAAAATTGCACGACCCTTCATTCGAACAATAAGATCATATAACTCCATTTGTTTTTCATATTGAAAGAATGGTGGTGCAGTGATGAGAGACTTACCTTGCTCCAAGTATATGCTTCCTCAGCTGTACATTCTGATTGTGTTGTCGGGTTAGAGAGAGCCATTATCAAAGGTCTCTGCAAGAAACATTTTTGTTGCTTTCTCTTCTTCTTCCTTGATATGATCACTTAAACAGATAAATAACAGATACCTCATTAATGGAAGACATGGCTTCAATCACTTCTTTTGTAAAAGACCGTCCAACGCCAGCCGATCCGATCAGAACAGTCGGGTTTATGGCCTGTCCAGACATATAACTTGTGAGGAAAGACAACAGATTGAGATACAACCGGCACGTAGCTGGAAGAGAAGTTTCACACCTTGATAGCACCTAAGAGATCTTTGACCGGTTCATGCTCATGAGCCCATGGTTTCTTGAATTCTTGAAGTGAATCTTTACGGGAGTTAACAATCAGTCCCTGTCACAAGTTAAAACCAAACATGCTTCAAAAGTTATAGTTCCAATGAAATGTCTTAACGTTTAGTTTCTTTCTACCTTGGAATCAACAAGCCAGATCTTCTTGCGGCTTTCCTCTACAGAAGCATTCATCTGCAGAATAAAAATTGAAATAAACAGAAAGCAACAAACATTTCACAAATTTCAGCAACATTCATTACCTGTTTCGATATATAGAGAGCTATAAGTTCTGCTATCCCTGTACCAGCCTGCGACAAACAAAACAATAAGACATTTTTGACCAAAAACTTGCAAGGATCAGACTGTTATGCCAAAAAAACTAAATACTACTTACTTCACCAGCACCAAGAAAGAGGAAGGTGTGATCTGCAAGTGGACTGTTGGTTAACTTCTGCGCGGAAACTAATCCCGCTAGAACAACAGCTGCTGTCCCCTGAAACGGAAAGGAAAAGACAAAACTCTTTCGAACTATGTAGACAGCAAGAAACACCAAAAAGGGTAGCTCATGAACTCTTACCTGTATATCATCGTTGAAGACAAGATGAGTGTCACGGTATTTGGCAAGCAGATCAAACGCATTATGATTTGCAAAATCTTCAAACTGTGTCAAATGGAAGATCACAAAGCATATACATAAAAAAAAAGCTTACACAAAATGATGCTGAAGAACCAAGACCTCATAGTTCAGTAGTACCTGTATAAGAACGTTTTCACCATAGTTCTGTTTTACAGCACTCATGAATTCATGCAAGAGCTCACTGTACTCCTGCAATAATGTTAGCTACTCAGTTTTTGGAAGTAACAATTATAAAAAA